>OY821519.1:4637167-5209667 GCA_963682025.1 Cordilura impudica
TTAATTTTTAATTTTTAATTTTTAATTTTTAATTTTTAATTTTTAATTTTTATTTTTTAATTTTTAATTTTTAATTTTTAATTTTTAATTTTTAATTTTTAATTTTTAATTTTTAATTTGTAATTTTTAATTTTTAATTTTTCATTTTTAATTTTTAATTTTTAATTTTTAATTTTTAATTTTTAATTTTTAATTTTTAATTTTTAATTTTTAATTTTTAATTTTTAATTTTTAATTTTTAATTTTTAATTTTTAATTTTTAATTTTTAATTTTTAATTTTTAATTTTTAATTTTTAATTTTTAATTTTTAATTTTTAATTTTTAATTTTTAATTTTTAATTTTTAATTTTTAATTTTTAATTTTTAATTTTTAATTTTTAATTTTTAATTTTTAATTTTTAATTTTTAATTTTTAATTTTTAATTTTTAATTTTTAATTTTTAATTTTTAATTTTTAATTTTTAATTTTTAATTTTTAATTTTTAATTTTTAATTTTTAATTTTTAATTTTTAATTTTTAATTTTTAATTTTTAATTTTTAATTTTTAATTTTTAATTTTTAATTTTTAATTTTTAATTTTTAATTTTTAATTTTTAATTTTTAATTTTTAATTTTTAATTTTTAATTTTTAATTTTTAATTTTTAATTTTTAATTTTTAATTTTTAATTTTTAATTTTTAATTTTTAATTTTTAATTTTTAATTTTTAATTTTTAATTTTTAATTTTTAATTTTTAATTTTTAATTTTTAATTTTTAATTTTTAATTTTTAATTTTTAATTTTTAATTTTTAATTTTTAATTTTTAATTTTTAATTTTTAATTTTTAATTTTTAATTTTTAATTTTTAATTTTTAATTTTTAATTTTTAATTTTTAATTTTTAATTTTTAATTTTTAATTTTTAATTTTTAATTTTTAATTTTTAATTTTTAATTTTTAATTTTTAATTTTTAATTTTTAATTTTTAATTTTTAATTTTTAATTTTTAATTTTTAATTTTTAATTTTTAATTTTTAATTTTTAATTTTTAATTTTTAATTTTTAATTTTTAATTTTTAATTTTTAAATTTTAATTTTTAATTTTTAATTTTTAATTTTTAATTTTTAATTTTTAATTTTTAATTTTTAATTTTTAATTTTTAATTTTTAATTTTTAATTTTTAATTTTTAATTTTTAATTTTTCATTTTTAATTTTTAATTTTTAATTTTTAATTTTTAATTTTTAATTTTTAATTTTTAATTTTTAATTTTTAATTTTTAATTATTAATTTTTAATTTTTAATTTTTAATTTTTAATTTTTAATTTTTAATTTTTAATTTTTAATTTTTAATTTTTAATTTTTAATTTTTAATTTTTAATTTTTAATTTTTAATTTTTAATTTTTAATTTTTAATTTTTAATTTTTAATTTTTAATTTTTAATTTTTAATTTTTAATTTTTAATTTTTAATTTTTAATTTTTAATTTTTAATTTTTAATTTTTAATTTTTAATTTTTAATTTTTAATTTTTAATTTTTAATTTTTAATTTTTAATTTTTAATTTTTAATTTTTAATTTTTAATTTTTAATTTTTAATTTTTAATTTTTAATTTTTAATTTTTAATTTTTAATTTTTAATTTTTAATTTTAATTTTTAATTTTTAATTTTTAATTTTTAATTTTTAATTTTTAATTTTTAATTTTTAATTTTTAATTTTTAATTTTTAATTTTTAATTTTTAATTTTTAATTTTTAATTTTTAATTTTTAATTTTTAATTTTTAATTTTTAATTTTTAATTTTTAATTTTTAATTTTTAATTTTTAATTTTTAATTTTTAATTTTTAATTTTTAATTTTTAATTTTTAATTTTTAATTTTTAATTTTTAATTTTTAATTTTTAATTTTTAATTTTTAATTTTTAATTTTTAATTTTTAATTTTTAATTTTTAATTTTTAATTTTTAATTTTTAATTTTTAATTTTTAATTTTTAATTTTTAATTTTTAATTTTTAATTTTTAATTTTTAATTTTTAATTTTTAATTTTTAATTTTTAATTTTTAATTTTTAATTTTTAATTTTTAATTTTTAATTTTTAATTTTTAATTTTTAATTTTTAATTTTTAATTTTTAATTTTTAATTTTTAATTTTTAATTTTTAATTTTTAATTTTTAATTTTTAATTTTTAATTTTTAATTTTTAATTTTTAATTTTTAATTTTTAATTTTTAATTTTTAATTTTTAATTTTTAATTTTTAATTTTTAATTTGTAATTTGTAATTTTTAATTTTTAATTTTTAATTTTTAATTTTTAATTTTTAATTTTTAATTTTTAATTTTTAATTTTTAATTTTTAATTTTTAATTTTTAATTTTTAATTTTTAATTTTTAATTTTTAATTTTTAATTTTTAATTTTTAATTTTTAATTTTTAATTTTTAATTTTTAATTTTTAATTTTTAATTTTTAATTTTTAATTTTTAATTTTTAAATTTTAATTTTTAATTTTTAATTTTTAATTTTTAATTTTTAATTTTTAATTTTTAATTTTTAATTTTTAATTTTTAATTTTTAATTTTTAATTTTTAATTTTTAATTTTTTATTTTTAATTTTTAATTATTAATTATTAATTTTTAATTTTTAATTTTTAATATTTAATTTTTAATTTTTAATTTTTAATTTTTAATTTTTAATTTTTAATTTTTAATTTTTAATTTTTAATTTTTAATTTTTAATTTTTAATTTTTAATTTTTAATTTTTAATTTTTAATTTTTAATTTTTAATTTTTAATTTTTAATTTTTAATTTTTAATTTTTAATTTTTAATTTTTAATTTTTAATTTTTAATTTTTAATTTTTAATTTTTAATTTTTAATTTTTAATTTTTAATTTTTAATTTTTAATTTTTAATTTTTAATTTTTAATTTCTAATTTTTAATTTTTAATTATTAATTTTTAATTTTTAATTTTTAATTTTTAATTTTTAATTTTTAATTTTTAATTTTTAATTTTTAATTTTTAATTTTTAATTTTTAATTTTTAATTTTTAATTTTTAATTTTTAATTTCTAATTTTTAATTTTTAATTTTTAATTTTTAATTTTTAATTTTTAATTTTCAATTTTTAATTTTTAATTTTTAATTTTTTATTTTTAATTTTTAATTTCTTATTTAATTTCTTATTTAATTTCTTATTTAATTTTTAATTTTTATTTTTCAACACATTTTTACAACGCTATTCGCTCCCTCGTTTTATCTCCAAACACTTCCTAATGATATCGTGGCTTTGTTTGATCTCCAAACGCTTCCTAATCTTTTCACCAATACAATCGTACCTCACACCGTTTTTGTCTTACTCCGTTTTTGTGACTGTATTGTGAAATGGATTTTTACCCCCTGAGCGTATAGATTTTTACACATCAAAAATATTGAAGATGTTTCGCTTAATTCTGCAGCAAATAATTTTTAAAAATATATACATTTAAGAAACTAAGTTGGACCAATGAAATCTTTTTAGTTTTCTCTCCTTTTTTAATCAATTTCCGCCGTGTTATTGGCAGCTTAAAAAATAAAGCCAAAAACAATTTGAAATAGTTTTGAGCACATGCACGAAAATAACAATTTCTCTACGAAAAATAACGTCTTTTCCCGAGTTTTACGACTTGTAACTATAAAAAAGTATACGCGACATATATTTAGCGCTGTTAACAATTTTTAAAATATTCCCTAGTGCAACCGAAAATTTATCATTGGTCTTATGCGGATATATCACTTTCAAGCTGCAGAAGAACTAAGCAAAGAAACATCAATATACGGAAAAAAATATAAAAGGCCTGAGACTGCCAAACCCTTCGGAGATTTCATTATACTGGCCTAGTACTTTAACTCTGACTTTTTTAAATTTCTCACCCCGCCCAGACAATGACCCAGAAAATTTAACAAGTTTTAATTTAATTTTTTATAATTTTTTAATTATTTAAAAACTTAAATTTTAGAAAATAAGAAAATGCAAAAATATTTGTTTAAAAAAAAATTAAGTTATACAAAAAAATTTTTTATTGAAAAATTGTTTCTTTATTTTTGTTTTTCCAATATTTCGCTATTAATCGGATGACATATTCAGGGATTTATATTAAAGATTGCACTGAGTGCAGTAAATTGATGATGGTGGAGACACAACGATAGTTTTAAGAATTTTCTGTGAATCTTTAATATAAATCCCTGACGACGCTATTCGATGACTAGCGAAATATTGAAGAAACAAAAATAAAGAAACAATATGACCTTGCGCGAGATGAAATAATTTTTTAATTAAAAAACGACTGGACGAATAAAATTTTACATCTTTTAAAAATTTTTGATAAATAAATAAATTAACCCATAAAACCAAGTTTTTATTATACTCCTCTGTAATTAAATAATTAATTGACTGAAATTAAAAAACCGTTGAAATTTTTAAAAAATCCAAAATAGTTAAATTTTTTTAACGCAAATTTGTTGGACGAGCCTGCCTGCAAAGATGAGCTCCATTAGATCACGCGAAATCTATCCAAATTTTTTTCGCCAGACAAGCAGACAAACATACATTATGAGTTAAAATAAAGGGCGTAAAAATTATGAAATCTTTTATTGTAGTTTTTAATTACATTTTATCAATTATTTCTATATAAACAAAGTTTTTTCGCTACTATCGTTCACTGAAATTGTCATTTTTAGAGTTTTTACCGGATATATTTTGAAAGAAATTGGAATTTATTACGAATTCGTTCTTATCGTAAGAAAATAAAAATTTATAAATATTATTTTTAAGAAATTAATTTTTTTTCATTATATGAATTGTATTATTTCAAACTTTTCGTGATATAAAAAAAGGTCAATTCACATCTTGTTGATCATAGCCTACCAGTTCGAATTGTTTATTGCTTTATTGCTTTATTTGGTAGAAATTAAATTCTTTTGCCTTAGTTCAGCAAGTGCCTTAAAAGTTTCAGGGCGTTACCCATTTACCATATTGTTTTCATAGTTTTATTTTAAATAAAATTGAGGTTTGTTTAGATTAGAAATTAGTTTTTATAAGATAACCAATGAAGAATTTGGAACAAATGGAATAAAACACGGACTAAAATATTAAAATAATATTTAAAAATGTTTAACCATAATCCCATGACTTTTTATGCGATTACGATTACTACTAATGAGAGCGATTAATCGTGATTTTATTTCAGATTTTTAAAAATTTTACAAGAAAATTTTTTTCATAAATTTTCTAAAAAATTGTGATAGATTCTTTATTTTCATGATAATCGTAAGCATATAAAAAATTTCTTTAAATTTAATACATACTGAGAATAACTTCTCGGATTAAGTCACGATAAAAGAAGCTTGTCCGATAATTCGATAACTGCTTTAAAATTCTACAGATTTTGTTTTATTACATGCCTTTGGTTAAGTTTTGATAACTAAATATTTTTGAGAACTACTGCTAAATAAGTTGTTTAAGATAAATTTTTATCGCTAAACAGAAATCGGATTGGTGTCATTTTTGTTTTGTTTTTAATCTGGTTATGAAATCATGAAAGCTGAATCAAAACAAAATAGTCGAAATTATAATTGTAACTATAAATAATAATAAAAACAAAATATATTTATATAAATATATGTATATATAATAATAAATCTAAATTTTAATGCTAGCGTTGACATGCTTTATTTAATTATTAAATTAAATATTTTCTTTTAAAAAAGAAATTTAACATTATTAAGTAAATGAGAAAGCTATAGTTAAAAACGCGTTTTAAAAAATATGGAATAGAGATTTAACTAAGTTAAGAAATCAAAACATGACATTATAATTAATATACTAATGACCCTTAATCATAATATTTATTTTTTTTTTTGGAGAATTTGCAAAATTTTTTTTTGAAAACCTCAAAAAGAAGCAAGTGTTATGATTAGGGTGGTATATATGTATAAAAGTTAACTGTTTTTAATATACATGCTTAATTTTTTTTATGTTTTTTTTTTATTTAAAGTTTAATATATTTTTATATAAAAAAGAGTTTAATTAAAGCGAAAAATAATGAAAATTTTTTTAAATATTTAATAGGTTTTTTCATGGTTTTTTTAGCATGTTTCTTTTTTTTTTGTAAAATTTAAATTAAAAAAATAATAAAAAATATTTTCATTTTTGCTTTTGGTTAAAAGGAAAATATTTGTGTAATTATTTTTTTAAAGCTTTCTCAATTTTTTGTTGAATATATTCTTTTTTTGAAATGATTAAATAATAATTATTAAAATGAAATTTTAAGGAAAAGTAATAAAGTAGAGAACATAAATAGGTTGAAAGTATAAAAAATTAATAAATTCGGTAACCGTCTACAGGTACCTGTGGTAAGACTGATTTCCATAGCTCTCTGACGATGACCCAAGACTTTAAATTGTGGTAGCGAAACCTCACTCGAGACACCAACCGTTTGGTCCTTCATTCCATTTATAACGTATGTCACGCATCGTGTAGCCGACTTTTGTTTGTTTTTTTTATATATATATATATTTTGATTTTTGAGTTAATAAATTGTATATACATTTTTTTTTGGTTTTAATTGTTTTGTTTAAAAAGTTTAAAGTTGAGATGGAAGGGAGTTTGTTTTTTTTTTGTATAAAATGTTTTTGTTTTTTTTTTTAATTGAAGTATTAATTTTATTTCAATAAGGAGAAAATGTTCATATAAACAAAGAAAAAGAAATATTTGTTGTATATTTTTAAATATATGTCTGTAGTTATAATAAACAAAGAAAATGAGACTATTATTCAATTATATAAATTCAGTGCTACAACTACAATATGGACTTACCAAGGAAAAAAATTTAAATTAATTTAAATATAAAAAATATATATTTTATAGCCAATATTTTAGTTAGGGGTTTTTTTTCTTGGTAAGCTATCTTGCTTATATTATATTAAAAGAAGTTAAATTAAAAATTTTAAAGTTGTAATAATAGTCTCATTCGAAATTTTGTAGTTTTAAAAATATATACATATCTATATATTATATATATACATATATATTTATATTGCCGTTTTATAATACATTGTTGTTTTTGTTAAAATATTAATGTTTAAGCTTTTATTTTATATAAATTTCACTATTTATTTAGGCTACTGTTTGTTCTTATTGGCAGTAGTACGTTTGGAGTGTGCCAAGGCAAAAAACAAAAAACCAAAAACAAAAAAAGAAACTAGAATCCTTTTTTTTTTGTTTAAGATGTTTTTATAACATTTTATATTATGTTTTAATTTCTGCTTGCTGCTAAAGAATATAAAAAGGCAGCTTCAGGTGCTCTTGTGTTAACTGCTTTTTTTTTTGTTTATTTGTTTGTATTTAAAATATTTATAATATTAAAAACGCTAACTAGTTTTTCTAAATGCATTTAAAATGAAACCCTCCAGAGCATTTTTGTAGATATTCTTTTTTTTTATTCAAGTGTTGTTAATCATATTTTATTCCTAAAGGTTTTAAGCTTTTGTTTTCAACTAAGAAAAAATATGTAAAAAAACATGATGTTTAAGGATTTGAAAAACATTGCAGCCTACCCAAGCAAATGAAAAAAGTGGAGTTTTTCATACACTTTTTCTATACATCTCTATCAAAGACAAAAAGTTCAAAATAATAAAAAAAAAAGAAAAAACGTTGGCACATATCAAAGAGTTTATACAATTTTTATTTAAAATATCATATTTCTTTGAATGCTTCTTTTTTAAATTTTTGCTACAGTTTGAATTGATTAAAAAAGAAGAAAAAAAAAATACAAACATAAAATAAAAAAATGAGGTGCTTTAAATATTTGAAATTAAATTATTTTATATACAAATAATATAAAGTGTTTTAAATAGTATAGCAACCTTTGAGGCAATCCATACCAAATTGCGTCAGCTCATAAGTTAGGTTGAGACCTGAAGAAAGTGCCGTGAAACTGGACAAGAAAAATAGCCAAATAATTCAGAAATCTCAAATACGCTGGAAGCATCATATTGCAACTGGTTTCTTGATCACCCTCAGCCAAAAGTTGCATTTCTACAATTTTATATATTTAAGTAATTTATTTGCGGATTTGTAACACAACGGACGAATGAAACAAATTTAAAATGATTCTCGCCGACCTCAAAACTAAGGAAGCTGTTCAAATGTTCTGATATTTGGACTTGGGCTAGAAAAAACTTAGCTTCAAAGCAATCACAACCATATTCAAACTTAAGGGTCTTCAAATTTAATTATATTAATATTTGAATAATTCTATTTAAAAATATTAATTTGTTTTTTGAAAGTTATTTGTCGAAAATATGAAAGCCATCTGATATGCATAAATTTTTTTTATATAAATTAAAAAATATTCTAATCCATAAAACCAATGTTTTTATTAAAACTCTTTCTTTCCTTGTGACTCACATAGTCCTGAATCTCTCCGTGACTGCGTGACTTTGCGTGACTATTTTAAAATTATTCTGTGGTCCCAGCAAGTCTATAGACCGAGTTTCAGATTGATTGGATGAGGGGAAGTGGGGTTTAAATCACTCCGTGACTGTGCGTGACTATGCGTGACTGTGCGTGACTAAGTCAAAGTTAATCTTTTTTTACAGCAAGTGTATGGACCAAGTTTCAGATCGATCGGACGAAGGAAAATGACATTTATATCACTCCGTGACTGTGCCTGACTATGCGTGACTGTGCGTGACTATGTCAAAGTTAATCTTATATCCCAGCAAATCTATCGACCAAGTTTCAGATTGATCGGATAAGTAGAAATGTGTTTTAAATCACTCCGTGACTGTGCGTGACTATGCGCGACTGTGCGTGACTAAGTCAAAGTTTTTTTTTTTTACAGCAGGTGTATAGACCAAGCTTCAGATCGATCGGATGAAGGAAAATGACACTTAGATCACTCCGTGACTGTGCTTGACTATGCGTGACTGTGCGTGACTATGTCGTACTTAATATTTTTTCACAGCAAGTCTATCGACCAAGTTTCAGATCGATCGGATAAGGGTAAATGGGTTTTAGATCACTACGTGCCTACGCGTGACCATGCGTGACTGAGCGTGACTAAGTCAAAGTTAATTTTTTTTTACAGCAGGTGTATGGACCAAGTTTCAAATCGATCGGATGAAGGAAAATGACACTTACATCACTTCGTGACTGCGCGTGACCATGCGTGACTGTGCGTGACTTAGTCAAAGTTAATCTTTTCTTCACAGCAAGTGTATGGACTAAGTTTCAGATCGATCGGATGAGGGGAAATGACATTTAGATCACCCTGTGACTGCGCGTGACTATGCGTGACTACCCCAAAAATAATCTTTAGTCACAACAAGACTATAGACCAAGTTTCAGATCAATTGGATGAGGGGGAATGGTGTCCACCCACGACAGACAGAGAGTATGAGTTAAAAGAAAGAGTTTAATAAAATTATGTGAGTCCGATCATAGGGGAGACCTAGTAATTAAAGATTTTTTATGACACTTTTTTAGAATCAAAGAGAAAGCATCATCTACGAGTATGTATCACTTATAGCAAACAACTGCAGGGGCTCTGCTAATATAAAAATATTTATTATTACTAGCAGGTTCCAGCGCTCGAAATTCGAGTGCAATTTCTAGGCAACATTATTTTTCAACTTAGCCAATTCACAAACCAATACTTTTATGCTTTATTATTATTGTGAATGAAGATACTCATTAACAAACACATTAACAAATTTAATAACACACACATAGCATATGTATAATTTTATGTATGTGTTAGTAGCAACTTTAAATGCAATTTGCTCAAAATAAAGGAAGAGATTTAAAAATCTGTACATCTGCGAAACGGCTAAAAAGAAATACCTTACAAATAATATATGTTTGGTCAAAATCGGGATAAAACGGTAGAACAAAACATCGGTCACAAAAATCGCCTAGCCTATTAATGTTATAGATTTATTATTTCAACGGGTTAATTTAAAATTTTTCGAAACGTTTTATCTCCAAACACTTCCTAATCTTTTCACCAATATAATCATACCTCACACCGATTTTGTCTTACTCTGTTTTTCTGATTGTATTGTGAAATAGATTTTTACCCCCCTGAGTGTATAGATGTTTACACATGAAAAAGTTTATTTTAAATGAATAGCTCACAATCATTAACTCTTTAATTCAATTCATTACTTTCAAAATGCATCAATTTGAATATAAGCATATCGGATGACTTTCAATGGATTCTTAAATGCGAATATTTTCCTGCGACACATAGTCAATATTTTTGTTTATTTTTTTTTTTGTGCAAATTTTCACAGAAATTGGAAAAATCAAAGTCGGTTTGACTAGGAACCTAAATATTAAGACGGAAATCGAAATACATGTGGTAAACTACAGTTTCACTAGCTGGAAATTTTAGTCATTGTTAACCCCAGGTGATATTGAAGACAAATCATATTAAGGAAACATTATTATGATTTGAGCGCCCGTTTTAGCGAAATCTTTTTTTTGTTTTTAAAAAGGACTAAAATGATCTATTAATATGGTAGATAGAGGGCAAAATACTGTACAAAAAAAAATTTCAGTGAAATTTCATAGTGGATGTTGAAATACAAAAATTTGTGAAAAGGCATGTTCTTACTGTTTTATCGTATTTTATATAGTCTTATTATAGTCTCATACAGTACCCTATTTATTCGTCCAATACAGGAATTGTTCATCAGAGCACAGTGTAATTTTTTTTTTGATGCTTCCCCAATTTTATGGAGCGATTTCTGTGCAATTTTTCCGTACTTTTGGCATAATCTATTAATTTACTAGCCAAAGTGCTGAACACAAGAGAACAGCGACCGTAAACTGGCTGAAACTGACTGTGGCTGTGGCTGTGGCTGAGACTTTAAACTATTTTTAACTTTATATAAATAAAACTGAGTTTTTAAAAGAAAAATATTAACAAGAGAAAAAAAAATAAACATAAAGTGTTAGTGTTAAATGCTTTACTTGAATGAATTTTAACAGAAATTATGGTGTTTTAAAGGTTGAGTGAAAGTTTATATAAAAAATAAAAATTTTTCACAATTAAAAAAAAAAAAAATTTTACAACATACGAAAAGAAAAAACGAAACAAAAAAAAAAAATAAAATATAAAAAAAGATAAAAACTTGTTTGGAAATTGTTTTTAATGGAGGGTACCTGTGGTTAGGTTTATTTCGGTCGCCCTCTGCCTGTGACCCAACACGCGGAACTGCGGTAGTTCGACCTCACTGCTCATGCCAACACTACTCAGTCCATCTCTCCAGAAGTAACGGATATCTCGCATCGTGTAACCGACTTTTTAAATGTCAAATGATTTTTGTCAATTGTTTTGTTTCAAACGATATGATTGATTTGTTAGACAGTTTGAGATTGAGATTGAGTGATTGATTGATTGATTGTTCGATGAATTGATTGATTTGTTTTGATTTGATTTGATTTCATAGGATACGTTAACACACACATACAAAAAAAAAATATACATTTTAAAAAGTATAACAATATAATAATGACATTTAATCCCAATAATTTTAATTGATTTAGTTGTTAATGTTAAATTTTTTATTTTAAATAAAAAAAAGTAAAGAAAAATATATATTATATGCAGTTAAAAGTGTTATCGATATGTTCAAATATTTTTGATTTGGTTTAGATAATATTGAAAAATTTTTCAAAAACAGAATAACGAAATGGAAAAAAGAAAAATACTCCAATAAAAATAATTATTATACAAAAAATGCCATATGAAAATAAAAAAGAAATTCACAAAAGTGATCGTTTGATTTACATTGATATTTCTAAAATGTTAGGAAATGCTTAAAAAATTGCATATAAATTTTTCTTCATAAACACTGAAAAAATGTATTTGCAATGACTCGATACGGTGCTAAATTTTTTGTTTTATTTCTTTTTTTGTGGTAAAGCTTAAATAATTTATTGGTATGTATAGTTTGGTTGGTACCAGATTTTGCATATTTTCCAAAAAAAGCAAAAAACAATTGCATCTGGTTTTATAAGAAACCAAAAATAAAAAAAGATTTAAATATGATTATGTAGAGGTAAAATGCTTAAAGAAATAAAAATCAAAAAATTATATGTATATTCATAAAGACCCGTAATTTTCCTCGATTTTTAAACTGGTTTGAAATTTTATATAGATTTTTTTTTAAATTCTTTTGTATAATATACACTTGATTATTCAGAATCAACCTTCTGCGGTTGCTGTATTAGAGAAGGCGACCGAAAACCAACCAATTTTTTTTTTGTTAATGAAAATGTTATGTTAAATTTTCTTTGCAACGAATTTGGAATTTGTATGATTGATTTGATTTGTTTTTGATCTTGTGATGAAAAAGGTGGATAATTTAAATAAGTATTAAATATTTTCCTTAAAAGAAGGTTTTTTTTAGTTATATTTTTTTATGAATTTTCATAAATATTTAAAAAAATAAAATAATAACATAAAACTTAATAAAAATTAAAATTTAAGATTTTCTTAACAGAAAAATTAAACAAAATTTAAAATTTAACAAATTTTAATTATACTACTTCGTGTTTTATGATGTAGCTTTTGTTTTAAGAAAAATTAAAGAAAAAATTAATTCCAAACAATTTATTATTTAAATAAATCATGAAAACGATAAAATTGTGGAATTTAGAAAATGAAAAACTAAAAAGATAACTAGTTAAAAAAAAAATTTATCTATTATTTTTATTTTAAAAAGTATTAAGATTTTTTGAAATTAATATTTAATTTATATTTTTCGATAAGTTTCTTTCTTTCGATTATAAAAACCAGTGGTTAATAAATAGTGCCAGTTTATAAAAAGAATAAATTCGCAAAAATATTTTGAGATGGAAAAGTATTGTATTATCAATTGGTATTCAAAGACGCTTCACTATTAAACAAAACTGTCTGCTTTTTTTCAGTTGTGTAAGAACGTATTTGACGAACAAACAGCGCTTTTTAGTATTTTTTTCTTTTTGAATTGTTTTTAAGAAGAAGTCCTTAGTTCAGGTGTAAGTGCAAGACTTAATTTAATTTAATTTAAATTAATTCAGTTTGTATTGATATTGAAAAAAGAAATCATGTGAGTCCAATCACAGGGGAGATGTGTAAAAATCTAGTAATTAAAGATTTTTAATAGCACATTTTTAATATCAAACAGAAAGCGTTAATCAACTGCAGGGACTCTGCTAATATAAAAATATTTATAATTATTTATTATTTCAACTGGTTAATTTTTAGTTTTTCGGTTTTTACTTTTCATTTTTCATATTTCATTTTTAATTTTTCGTTTTTCATTTTTCATATTTCATTTGTCGTTCTTCATTTTTCATTTTTCTTTTTTCATTTTTCATACTTAATTTTTCGTTTTTCATTTCCCATTTTTCGTATATCATTTTTTTTTTCATTGTTTATTTTTAAATTTTTTTTTTATTTTTCTTTTTTCTTATTTCGTTTTTAATTTTTTATTTTTTATTTTTTTTTAATTATTCCTTTTTCTTTTTCAATTTTTCTTTTTCATTTTCCATTTTTCATTTTTCGTTTTTCATTTTTCGTTTTCCATTTTTCATTTTTAATTTTTCGTTTTAAATTTTTCATTTTTAATTTTTCATTTGTCATTTTTAATTTTTCATATTTTATTTTTTATTTTTCTTTTTTAATTTTTTGTTTTTCATTTTTAATTTCCTATTTTTCATTTTCTATTTTTCATAATTCATTTTTCATTTTTTATTTTTTATTTTTTCCTTTTATTTTTTTAATTTTCATATTTTATTTTTAATTTTCTTTTTTCATTCTTAATTTTTCATTTTTACATTTTTAATTATTCATTTTTAATTTTTAATTTTTCATATTTTATTTTTCTTTTTCCATTTTTAATTTTTCAATTTTAATTTTTAATTTTTCATATTTTATTTTTAATTTTTAATGTTTTTTTTTAATTTTTAATTTTGAATTATTCATATTTAATTTTTATTTTTCATTTTTTATTTTTCATTTTTAATTTTTCTTTTTTCATTTTTAAATTTTCATTTTTTATTTTTAATTTTTCGTTTTTCATTTTTCATTTTTCATTTTCATTTTTCAATTTTCATTTTTCCTTTTTTCATTTTTCATTTCTCATTTTTAATTTTTTATTTTTCATCTTTTATTTTTCATATTTTGTTTTTCATTTTTGTTTTAATTTTTTATTTTTCATTTATCATTTTTTATTTTTCATTCTTCATTTCTCGTTTTTTGTTTTTCGTTTTTAATTTTTTATTTTTCATTTTTATTTTTCATTTTTATACCCTATACCACTATGTGGTTTGGATATAACGATTTTATGCTGCTATTTGTTACTACCAAAAATACTTGACATAGACCCATCTTTTATTATACCGATCGACTCAGACCTAGTCCCCATAGAAATGACCTCTATGAAATCGACATAAAGATCCAAATTATAATATAGAACTCAGTCAGATTGGGTTTGTATGTGTTTATTATATCCAATAATCCGTAGCCGAAAATAATACCGATAGGACATGTCTTAGTCATAGGCCCCATATATAGCTGCTTCCCCATCTTCACTTAAATCTATCAAAAAACAAAAATATTGCTCAGATTTTTCTCAAATTTGGTTTGCTTATATTTTTTTCAAAATATAAGTAACTTTACTAAATATGGTCCGGATCGGTCAATTTTTCGAGCTAGTCCCCATATAAATATAGCACCCGATATGAACTTTTTCATATCTGCAGCCAAAAAAATGAATAACAATGCCACTCCAATTTGGTTTATGCTTTATTTTCTATATTCAAATAGTTGGACCAAAGAGATACGTAATCTAAACCATGGTAAAGGTATATTTTATCGTATAGTCGGTCTTGACCAACTATAATTTTCTTACCAGTTTATTTTTAATTTTTCATTTTTAATTTTTAATTTTTAATTTTTAATTTTTAATTTTTAATTTTTAATTTTTAATTTTTAATTTTTAATTTTTAATTTTTAATTTTTAATTTTTAATTTTTAATTTTTAATTTTTAATTTTTAATTTTTAATTTTTAATTTTTAATTTTTAATTTTTAATTTTTAATTTTTAATTTTTAATTTTTAATTTTTAATTTTTAATTTTTAATTTTTAATTTTTAATTTTTAATTTTTAATTTTTAATTTTTAATTTTTAATTTTTAATTTTTAATTTTTAATTTTTAATTTTTAATTTTTAATTTTTAATTTTTAATTTTTAATTTTTAATTTTTAATTTTTAATTTTTAATTTTTAATTTTTAATTTTTAATTTTTAATTTTTAATTTTTAATTTTTAATTTTTAATTTTTAATTTTTAATTTTTAATTTTTAATTTTTAATTTTTAATTTTTAATTTTTAATTTTTAATTTTTAATTTTTAATTTTTAATTTTTAATTTTTAATTTTTAATTTTTAATTTTTAATTTTTAATTTTTAATTTTTAATTTTTAATTTTTAATTTTTAATTTTTAATTTTTAATTTTTAATTTTTAATTTTTAATTTTTAATTTTTAATTTTTAATTTTTAATTTTTAATTTTTAATTTTTAATTTTTAATTTTTAATTTTTAATTTTTAATTTTTAATTTTTAATTTTTAATTTTTAATTTTTAATTTTTAATTTTTAATTTTTAATTTTTAATTTTTAATTTTTAATTTTTAATTTTTAATTTTTAATTTTTAATTTTTAATTTTTAATTTTTAATTTTTAATTTTTAATTTTTAATTTTTAATTTTTAATTTTTAATTTTTAATTTTTAATTTTTAATTTTTAATTTTTAATTTTTAATTTTTAATTTTTAATTTTTAATTTTTAATTTTTAATTTTTAATTTTTAATTTTTAATTTTTAATTTTTAATTTTTAATTTTTAATTTTTAATTTTTAATTTTTAATTTTTAATTTTTAATTTTTAATTTTTAATTTTTAATTTTTAATTTTTAATTTTTAATTTTTAATTTTTAATTTTTAATTTTTAATTTTTAATTTTTAATTTTTAATTTTTAATTTTTAATTTTTAATTTTTAATTTTTAATTTTTAATTTTTAATTTTTAATTTTTAATTTTTAATTTTTAATTTTTAATTTTTAATTTTTAATTTTTAATTTTTAATTTTTAATTTTTAATTTTTAATTTTTAATTTTTAATTTTTAATTTTTAATTTTTAATTTTTAATTTTTAATTTTTAATTTTTAATTTTTAATTTTTAATTTTTAATTTTTAATTTTTAATTTTTAATTTTTAATTTTTAATTTTTAATTTTTAATTTTTAATTTTTAATTTTTAATTTTTAATTTTTAATTTTTAATTTTTAATTTTTAATTTTTAATTTTTAATTTTTAATTTTTAATTTTTAATTTTTAATTTTTAATTTTTAATTTTAATTTTTAATTTTTAATTTTTAATTTTTAATTTTTAATTTTTAATTTTTAATTTTTAATTTTTAATTTTTAATTTTTAATTTTTAATTTTTAATTTTTAATTTTTAATTTTTAATTTTTAGTTTTTAATTTTTAATTTTTAATTTTTAATTTTTAATTTTTAATTTTTAATTTTTAATTTTAAATTTTTAATTTTTAATTTTTAATTTTTAATTTTTAATTTTTAATTTTTAATTTTTAATTTTTAATTTTTAATTTTTAATTTTTAATTTTTAATTTTTAATTTTTAATTTTTAATTTTTAATTTTTAATTTTTAATTTTTAATTTTTAATTTTTAATTTTTAATTTTTAATTTTTAATTTTTAATTTTTAATTTTTAATTTTTAATTTTTAATTTTTAATTTTTAATTTTTAATTTTTAATTTTTAATTTTTAATTTTTAATTTTTAATTTTTAATTTTTAATTTTTAATTTTTAATTTTTAATTTTAATTTTAATTTTTAATTTTTCATTTTTAATTTTTAATTTTTCATTTCTCATTTAAAAAAAAAAAATAATAAAAATATACAAAAAAAATTTTTAAACAATACTTAAAAAATAAAAATTTCAAAAAAATACATATTTACATTTATTTTTATAAAAATAATGTTTTAGAAAATTAATTTTTTAATAATTTCTTAAAAAAATAATTTTTTAGAAAAAAATAAAAAAATGCCGATTTTTATGAAAATATAATTATTTCCTCAAACTCAGATCCGGTTGATGATCGATCTAATCAAGTAGGCAGGATTGTGTGGCAAGACTACTTATTGGTCATTGTGACAACCAATTATTACAATATTTTGTGTTACTTGTCAAACACACTTTAAAAATCACATTCTAAGAGGAGGAGACTACCAAAAATTTAGTGGAATTTAGTTGCCAAATAAGATATTGAAAATCTTGGAAGATAAGAGGAATGTTAAGGTAATTTTCGAAATTTGAATAATGTTATTTAATTGGAAACAAAAATATAACTCAAAAAATTTCTTAATTTTCTTTTATTTCTGTAATACGAATCAAAACACTATTCAATTGTTTTTCGGACTTTAATTTGCATTACACATTTGGTTTATTTATGTAAAATCGCTCTATTGGCATTTTAATCGTTTTTGCTTTAACACTTCATTTCCTAAGGACTTCTTCTTTCTTTTACACTAGATCATTCGCTTATTCTGAATGAGTTCATTTCGTTTGCTTTTTCTTAATTGTAATAAATCGCCTAATTATGATATTTTGTTTTGAAGGGTGGGTGACTTATAAACTAAATATATTCTATAGAGTGTAAAGTGTAATGTAGTTTGTTGTTTTCTGTATTCGAATTAATCAAAACATGTACTTACAACTTTCAATTTCAATGTGACACAATTGACGATCCATTGGAAAGTATTGTAGATTCATAGGACATGATGCAGTTATAGTCAATCTAAGAGAAAATTACGGAAAAATCATAAAAAAAGAAAATAAATGGCTATTAGTAAAACTTTGAAGAGAATGAATGAAACAACATCGAAAGCTTTAAAAAGAAAAAATATCAATTTGGTATAACAAGGCACAAACGTATTCAAGGAGAGAGAGAGAGCGAGAAAAAGAGAGAGATAATTTGGGAGATAATTGAATGGGGTATACACACAGCAAGAAAGTGATAGAGAGATAGTGAGAAATAACTTATATATTTTTTCATCATTTTTTTTTTTATAACATTTAATGATATTTAGCGAGTTCAATTGGATGAGATTAAATGAAGATAAGACATAATAATAAATTGTAGTTAAATTGAATAAAAATTATCTATAATTATCCCTAATCTAAATAAAAATGAAAATTGTCATTGTCATACAACTTCGATATTTGAACATATTACGTGGGATTTACGTATTAGAGTATTTTTTTAACCCTTTCAATACTTTGATAGAGTGCAATTTAAAAACTTTTTAACATTATTTAGATAATTAAATATGTTAAGATATATAGATGAACTGATTTTTAGCTATCTATGCAAATATATGTAAATTTCAAGTCGACCTCAATATGAATTGCTCTCGGCCTTAGATTTCACTTGTAATATTTTTACATACATATATATTTGCATAGATCTTGTTAAATATTAAAATGAAATTCGAAAAATTGATGTGTCGTTCCAATCAATTACACATACATTCTTAAATTTATTATTAATTTTATTTCTTTAGAAACAAAAGAAACTGGTGGAAAGGGTAAAATCGATTTTATTGAGGGTGCATTCTCGATTCATTTTATTTCCGAAGTGCTTGTTTTTCAGTGGGTGACAGTTAGGCATCGATCCTCCATTTGAAAAAGGCTCTTGGAAGACTCTAAAATATTATTTGATTTCAGAGAGCTCATTTATGCTGTATATTAAATTATATGTGAGAATATTTTGAAATGAGTTAGAAATATTTAAGAAGTTATAAAAGTCTTTTAGAATTTATAAAAGAAAACTCAATAGGAGGTGATTTTCCGCAAAGCAAAATTTCCATTTGAAAATTTTCCAATGAGTTTCTTCATTGTATTAATTTTGGGTTGATACAAATCCAAAATACCGAATGATTTAATTGTCATTCGCTTAGATGTCTTAATTCACAATTTCATTGTCATTATTATTTAGATTAAGGATATTAAATTTGAATAACTATAAAATTTACATATTGTTTACTCGTAGAAAAAGTTTTCATTAAACTCTAAGATGATTTCTATTTTTTACAATTAGGAAGGACTTTACAGCAGCTTCAGTTCAGAAGTTTTGTTTTAGATATATAATAATTTCATAACTGGAGTTTGAGATATTTTATAAAGTTCAGTGATTTATAAGAAAAAAAAAAACGGTGTTTTTAAGTTTTATTTATACACGTAGATGTACTTACTTATTTCACATGCAATTTTTGTAAATATATATTTTGTTAGTTTCATTTTATTACCTACTCCTGGGCTATTTTTATAATCATCCATTGAGAGGTTATTTATTTATATATTTTTTTTTTGGTTTATTTAATACATTTGGACAGATTCTTGTTTTAAGGTAGTAGAAAAATTAAAATTGGAGAAATTCCCATTTATGGTTTTGTAGCATTTTTGTCAAGAAATTTCTCCATTAGGCAAACCTTTTTATGGTGTAGTAAAACACACTTTTTTTTTATTTATTTAAATGCAGTTGTTATTGTACTGATTTTAGTATTAAGTATTTATTAGTAGTAGTATTAGTAGTTGTAGTTGTAGTTAGTAGAAGTATTGAAAAACTCAAAAATATGATCATGCTTTGTGAAATAATGTTTAAGAAAAATTTGGTTAAAGATTTGAGGGGAAAGTTTTTTTTGAAGGGCGGGGAGGGTGTGTATGATTGTAATGATTTTGATAAGAGTCAAGCTGTTTTAGTTATAAAAATAAATAATAAAGCCAATTGAACTCACTTAAGTTTTGTTTTTTTTTATAATATTTAATCAGAAATTTTTTTATAATATCATTTTCTTTAGTTATTAATTATAGTTTTTAAATTTAATTCAATTTTATTTACATCCAATCAGTGGGTTTTTTTTTGTGAAAATGATGCTATAATAATGGAAAATTATAAAACGAAAATCATAAAAAGGACAACATCAATATTTTTTTTTTTTGTATAATTTATATTCTTTTTACAAAAACCAAATTGCACATTCACACACTTATGTAAAATTTTAGTTAGAAGAAGAAACAGTTAGAGTAAATTTTACAGAAAATAAAATCATAATCAAGAATTCCAAACGCAAGTTATAAACAATAATGATAATTTCCAACAAATAGTACACGACATTTAATTGTTTTTTTTTTATTTGTATTTTTGCTTAATTTAGAAAATTTTGAATTGAAAGTTTTTTTTGTAATAGAATTTTGTTTACCTAATACTTCTTGTTATTGATCCAGAATGATGAACACGTATGAATTCATTGCTGGTTGTGGCTATATGAAAGTATGATTGTTTTTCGTTTACGAAAAAGGTGTCAGGTACCCAAATGTTTTTTATGAACTCTGATCCAACCGATAGTGTTTCTACACCAGGTCGTTTTCTATACGCTAAACGAGGATCGGTCCAAAATTGACGAAAGTAAAAATCCAATGTAAAGTCCTTTAATTTTTTTTTTTTGATTTTTGTTTTTTTTTTTTTTTTGGTTCAATAAACATTTTTTGTTATTTGTTGATTGATTTTTGTTAATAAACAAAAATATAGTTTTTTTTTTTTTTTGAAAACGTAGAACAAAATATTTTATTTTGTTTCGTTTATAGGAAAAGAAGCAAAAAGGTAAAGAAAAATATTTGGATTAGTTTTGTTATTACTAAATGCTATGAAACGAATAAATATCTTTAAAAAAAAAAAAAAAAATACAAAATTTATAATAAACAAAAGATCGTGCTTTTAATAAAGAGTTTCTCATATGAAAGTTTTATTAAAACATGCATCTATTACAACAAGCTTTTTAGTTACATATACGTAATTAAGCAATAAACTGGTTTGTGTTGAGCTAAAACTTAAAAGTTGTATTAAAAAAAAGCCTTAACAAGCTTTTTACAGTTCCAACACATACATATACAAAACAATAACTCTGTTAAAATGGTTTATTGTAAAGTATTTTGTTGTTGTTGAGCTAACTACAAGAGTCTTTAGTTTTTCTCTAGTTATGTTTACAAATAATAAAATTAAACAGAATCCTCTCACAAATACTTGTCATATTTAGTACTTTAAATTGCATGTCTCTTCTTGCAATTCTATTATTGTAAATGGTTGTTCTATTTTTTTTTTTTTAGAAACTTATTAGTTTTATTTTTAAGGGGGTAACTAAATAAGTGAATATTATTATTTGTCCAAGGATTTATGTATATAAGTCTGGGAATTCAATTAATGAAAAGACTTGAAAAAAATCAAAAGACATAAATCATATGTAGTAAGAACGATATAAAATAAAAACAAAATTTATTAAAATTCTTTCATCACGTTTTGTGGTGATTTTATAGTCCAATGAAAAAAAAAATAAACCTTGTTGACATTGCACTCTACGAAGGTTATACGACTGTTGAAGCCTTTATTTGTGGGCAAAAAAAAATTATTTATTTTTTATTCTAAGAAATATATTTACTAAAGGTATTGATTTGGTTTCCACTCAGGTTATTTGTTGTTTGGCAAAATAAAAAAAAAATGTATATTTAAATAGTATGTGTGAATGTTTAGATGTGTTTATTAATAAAGTTGAAAAAAATGTTGGTGTTGAAAATACATAATAATAAAACTAGTAGTTTATTAAGACGGGTTAAATTAAAACTAGAGCCAGCTCAGTAACCGGTTTTGGGAATGATTTAGCGACAATGGAAAAAAGAATACTTATATTTTTACTTCAATTAAATTTAAAATTATCCCGACGATATGAATAAAAATTTTAATCAATTAATTGAAAAAATTGAAAACGCACCATTTTTTTTTTAGCATGTATTTATAAACTTTTGTAAACTTAAGTTTCTCAAGCTCCATAATGGATAGTGAAGATTCTAGCCCGATATTTTAAAAAGAAGCTGTTTGCATTTTTAAATTTTATTTTACAGAATTTTAAAAAATTATATGTATTTTTTAATATCAATTGAGATTTCACTCAATGGGATCAAGAGTTAAAATGAAAAGTAGATCTAAGGTATTAATCTTTAAAACTTGTAGGATAATATAAGTTTTTACCAATACTGAGGGGTCATAATCTTCTCAGATTGAAAATATGCTAAACATGCTAAAAATAGCGACTTTTCAAAATTTAAGAGATATTATTATATAAAATTCTAAGCAGATAAAAAAAAAATAAAAATAAAAATTTTAAATTTTTGATTAGTTTTCGCCACAACATATCATAGCAATGATATATACCAATGGCTACCTTTCGATACTGTGTCACAGTTTCGGCGGCATTGTCTGGGAAGTAAGGTAAATATACTAGGCCAGTATAGTAAAACCTCCGAAGTGTTTGGCGTTCTCAGACAAATTTTTTTTTATCTCGATATTTCTTTGCTTAGTTTTTCAGCTATAACTCAAGAACCATTTTCATTTCATTCTTCAGCAAAATCGCAGCTACTGCTTAAATTAATATATTTGATGTTAAAACATCTGTACCCACAATCACAATGCAATCACAAAAACAGCGTAAGCGTAAGATAAAATCGGTGTGACTTATGATCTATTGGCTAAAAAATTACGATATGTAATAACTTGTTTGAAAATGAAAAATGAATAATGCAAAATAAAAAATTAAACACTAAAAAATAAAAAAATAAAAATTAAAAATTAAAAATAAAAAATTAAAAATAAAAAATTAAAAATTAAAAATTAAAAATTAAAAATTAAAAATTAAAAATTAAAAATTAAAAATTAAAAATTAAAAATTAAAAATTAAAAATTAAAAATTAAAAATTAAAAATTAAAAATTAAAAATTAAAAATTAAAAATTAAAAATTAAAAATTAAAAATATTTTAAAAATTAAAAATTAAAAATAAAAAATAAAAAATTAAAAATGAAAAATAAAAAAATGAAAAACGGAAAATGAAAAATAAAAAATGGAAAATGAAAAATAAAAAATGAAAAATAAAAAATGATATATCAAAAACGAAAAACAAAAAACGAAAAATGAAAAATGAAAACAAATGAAAATTAAAAATATAAAAATGAACAAGTAAGAAAATTATAGTCGGTCTAGACCGACTATAAGTTACCCTATACCATGGTTTAGAGACCCTATATCTTCGCTCCAACTAATCCGAAATAGCAAATAAGCATAAACCAAATTTGAGTGGCATTGTTATTAATTTTTTGGCTGCAGATATGAAAAAGTTCATATCGGATTTTATTTTTATATGGAGACAAGATCGTTGGCATCCCAGTCTTTTATCATAATTTAAGACGGGCTAATATAACAGGTAATTGCAAACAATTAAATAATGATTTAAGATATGATGTCAGCATAGCTAATAGAGAGCATACCTTGCAGAACTCAAAACCCCAAAACAATTTGGTGGCTATAAGTATTTATTAATATAGCCCTTGTTTTTTTTCTAAGTATTTTAAAAATTTTTCGATTAAAAAATATCAATAACTCATTCTTCATTTGAAGTAAGGAAACTAGTAATATATTTTTAAATAAAAATCTATTATTATGTTAATAATACTCGAGAGCCCGCTTTTGGGACTTTGTATATAGAAAATTGTTTATTGTTTATTAGTTTATTTTTTATTTAGTTTAGGTTAGTTTATGTTTATTTTAGTTTATGAATTGTTATCCTATTATGCATTAATAAGCGTTTTGAAAAAAAAAAAAAAAAATGGGGACTAGGTAGAAAAATATACCGATGCTGACCATATTTGGTAAAAAATATATACAAACCAAATTTGAGAAAAATCTGTGCAATATTTTTGTTTTTTGATAGATTTAAGTGAATATCGGGAAGCAGCTCTATATGGGGCCTATGAAAAAAATTGCCTTATGGGTTTTATTTTTGGACAACTGATAAATGAATGTAATAAGCACACACAAACCCAATTTGACCGAGATCTATATGATAACTTGGATCTTATGGCAATTTCATAGGGGTCATTTGTATAGGGACTAGCCCTGAACATGGACCGAATTTCACCAATTTCAACAGCATTCCATCGCAGATAGAAGCTTATATACCAACTTTCATTAAAATATATTCATATTTGCGACCTGTAGTTTGATTACAAAGTTTACATGGACCCACAGACGGAAGAACGGACGGACGCACATCGATAAATCGACTCAGAAAGTGATTCTGAGTCGATCGGTATAATAAAAGATGAGTCTAGGTCAAATATCTTTGGTACCTATAAACAGCAGCACAAAGTCATTATACCCAAAACACATTCTGGTATAGGGTATAAAAAATGATAAATGTAAACTAAAAGATTAAAAATTAAACAATTGAAATAATAAATAATAATAAGAATTTTTATATTAACAGTTGTTTGCTATAAGTGATATATAGATGACGCTTTCTGTTTGATTTTAAATAAGTGCCATAAAAAAATCCTTTATTTCTAGATGTTTACACATCGCCCCTGTGATCGAACTCACATGATTTTTTTTATTAACATATCCATATAAAAAATAAAAAATAGTGATGTATGTTGATATTCATATTAAATATATCTCTTCTATTCTACTAATAAATAAAAATTAATTATTAAAAAAGGGGAAAAATTTAAATTTTTTCAAGATTCCATTCAATAAAATTGGTCCAACTAGATCTGATGTAGCTAATTGCTGAAGACTGAACTGAGAAATCATCAATAGTTCTGAAGTTATAACTGAAAAATTATAATTATATAATTATATTACACTAGCAGATTCCAGCGCTCGAAATTCGAGTAAAATTTCTAGGTAGCTTTATTTTTCAACTTAGTCAGTCCAGAAACCAATACTTTTATGGTTTATTATTATTGTGAATGAAGATAACAAACTCATTAACAAATTTAATAAACACACACATAGCATTGTATAATTTTAAGTATGTGTTAGTAGCAATTTTAAATGCAATTTACTCAAAACGAAGGAAAAAATTTAAAAATCTGTAAATCTGCAAATCGGCTAAAAATAAATACCTTTCAAATAATATATGTTTGGTCAAAGTCGGGATAAAACGGTAGATCAAAACTTTGGTCACAAGAAATCCTATTACCCTATTAATATTATAGATATAAAAAATTATATTTTCAAAAAAGGATTATTTTGAAAAAAAAAAAAAAAAATTTAGAGGGTACATTAAATTATGATTTTATTCTTTTGCCTAGGACGTTGATAAAAAAATTCCGAATACGGATCGACTGGTTTAAATAATAAGCTCTAGTTATAATTTTAAAACATACATTTCAGTTGGATTTCAAAAGTCACAATGAAGCGTTGTTACAAATTAAAGTATCTGGAAAAGATCAGTAAGGCAAATATTTTTGTTGCCTATTTTTATTTATCCATTAATGTAAATAACATATTCAGTCTTTAGATTAATAAAAATCGCGATGTTTTTACAAAATGTAAAAAACACAGAAATTATTATTGAAATTCATATTCAATATTTCTTTCAAATGATTTAAATCTGACAAAAAAAGTGTATTAAACTTTACAAAAATAAACATTGTAAATATGTGTTTAAAACTTGTTATTCTTCAACTTGCACTGTGAAATCCAACATCATTGTAAATGTGCATAAGTGTGTGTAGTTGTAGGTTGTATGTGATTGATTTTGAAATACTTAGTTTGCGGATTTAATGTGAATCATATATTTATTAAACGTTTTAAATCTAAAAAATGTGTGTGTGTGTGTGTGTGTTATATTTACACATATACATATATACTTATCATTGTATATTTTTTTGTAATTAATATTATATTAATAATAGCAGCTACATCTTTTTACTATGCATGGAACCCCTGAGCAATATCAAATGAAATGATTTAGTTTAAAAAGGAAATAAAACAACATGAATTGATAGAAAAAAAATATTTTTAGTTTTAATTTTTTATTTAAATTTCAGAAATTATTAACCAATCGAAATATTTAATATATTTCAAATTTCAAAGTAGTTCTTAAATTTGCACGACCTCTTTTGTAAAGGAGTAGGTCATGTTTTAACATAATCATAATTGAATTTTTAAATACTTTGCATGTAAAATAAGGTTACAGCATTCCGACTTCTGTAAAGGGTTATTCTGAAGAACTACATATATATGCCCACCTGCTATATACAATGTAAAATTCAAACAACCTAACTTCATTGCCTTACTTTATTTCAAACGGAATATAATTATTATTAAATATTTATTACTTACTTACTATTGATTAGAACTAATATGTTTGAACACTACTTTGTAATAGTTTGAAAAAATATATATACATATATATGTATATTAGAACTATTTTTATACCCTATACCACTATGTGGTTTGGGTATAATGATTTTGTGCTGCTGTTTGTAACACCCAAAAATATTTGACCTAGACCCATCTTTAATTATACCGATCGAATCAGAATCACTTTCTGAGTTGATTTAACAATGTCCGTCCGTCCGTCCGTCCGTCCGTCCGTCCGTCCGTCCGTCCGTCCGTCCGTCCGTCTGTGTGTCCATGTAAAGTTTGTAATCAAACTGCAGGTCGCAAATATGAATACATTTTGATGAAATTTGGTATATAAGCCTTTATCGGCCATGGGATGAACGCTATTGAAACTGGTGAGAATCGGTCCATGTTCAGACCTAGCCCCCATACAAATTACCCATATAAAATCGACATAAATTGCCATAAGATCCAAATTGTCATATAGATCTTACGCAAATTGGGTTTGTATGCGTTCATTACATCCACTAATGAGTAGTCCAAAAATGATACCTTTGACCCCATATAGAGCTGCTTCCCGATCTTCAGTTAAATCAATTAAAAAACAAAAATATTGCACTGATTCTTCTCAAATTTTGTTTGTACATATTTTTGCAAAATACAAGAGACTTTACCAAACATGATCAGGATCGGTCCATTTTTGGACCTAGCCCCTTTATAGATATAGCATCCGATATGAACTTTTTTATATCTGCAGCCAAAAAAATTAATAAAAATCCCACTCAAATTTGGTTTTTGCTTATTTTCTATGTCCAGTTAGTTGGGCCTAAGAGATAGGGTTTCTAAACGAATGGTATAGGGTATCGTATAGTCGGTCTAGACCGACTATAATTTTCTTACTTGTTTTAAGCTGTGTTATTTAAAAAAATTTTTTTATATTTAAAATTTTTAAAATTTATGTTCGATGTAATTTTTGTTTTATGTTGTGTAGAAAATTTAAATTTAAAGTAATAAGAAATCATCATATTGATACGTCTCTTGAAAAAAATCAACAAAAAATGGACGAAACTTTGGGAAAAATGTAATAGAAAAAAGCCTTTTATTTACATTATAAATATATAGGCCTTACAAGTTTATTTTAAATATAAAATTATTTTAGTTGCATTTTTTAATGAATTGGATTTAATGAATCCCAATTTTGTTATTCGAAACTTAAAATAAATGGCGGAAAAAAAATTTCTGATAAACACATGAATTATGAAATTAAAAAAAAAAAACTGTATTAATTTTTTTTTTTGAAATTAAAAAAAAGGTGGATCAAAAGTGAAAAAATTCAGTTATTCAAAAATGGTAACTGCTCAGAAAATTTTAGTGAATACTCTTTTTGTATGGAAAAATGCAAATTTAAATGATTAAAAAATACGACTATTACGTGAAGTAGAATCTGAATATTCATACCAAATTATACATTTTGAACCTCTAAATCGATTTTGATTGTTTTCAAAATTTAATAGCATCAAACATTCTGAATAACCTGACATTGTAATGAATATCGCTAGATAAAACCTGCTTCTCTAAGAATGTTGCGATAGTGAATTTGAAAAGATAACTTCAGTTAACGTCCCCATTCAGTGGAATTATTAGAATTAGGTATTTACAATAAGGGATGCCTCGAAATTATATTTGTCATTCCTAAAAGGTTATTTTTGCGTCAAACATTAATAATTTAATGATATTATTAGGAAAAAAAAAAATGATCAGTTATAATCAAAAGAAACAAATTTCATATAATAAAGTAACTTTCCATGCAAAAATGTCCTAGAGAGATTTGTCTATCAAACATAAAAAGGTGGGCGACCTACTGATTCCAAGAATAGTTCTAATCGTTAGCAATGTTTGTTGCTGCTTGGTTAATACAATTCCATTCTTCTGCTTACACATTATGCGCCAAATTTTAGAATCTAAAAGTTCCTCGTGGAAAAAGTAAAAAGAAAAATAATGTAAAAGTCAGGCCAAACATTTTCTTAGGGTGGCTGTTTTCTTAGCTTTTCAGCTATAACTCAAGAACCGTTGATGATTTCTCATGTCATTCTTAAAATGAGAAATCAAATCAAGTTGGACTTATTTTATCGACTGAAATCTTAAAAAAATTTTAATTTTCCCATTTCTTTTAATCCATTTTTAAACTCTTTCTTTTATCTCATACTCTATGTCTGTCTGTCTGTCTGTCTGTCTGCCAGGGGGCAACCCCATTCCCCCTCTTACAATTGATCTGAAACTCGGATCATAGTCTTGTTTTGACTATAGATTAAAGATAAACTTTGGCGTAGTCACGCACAGTCACGCATAGTCATGCACAGTCACGGCGAGATTTAAACCTGACTTCCCCTCATCCGGTCGATCTGAAACTTTACCAGAGACTTGCTGTGGCCAAAGATTAATTTTAAGATAGTCACACACGGTCACGCATAGTCCCGCACAGACACGGAGTGATTTCAACCCCATTTACCCTAATCCGATCGATCTGAAACTTTGTCCATAGACTTGTTGTCACCAAAAAGTAACTTAAAGGTAATCACGCATAGTCACGCACCGTCACGGGTTGATTTAAACCCCATTTCTCCTAGTCCAATTGATCTGAAACTTTTCTTTAGACTTGTTGTGACCAAAGATTAATTTTTAAATAGTCACGCAACGTCACGGAGAGATTCAAAACCCATATGCATAAGGAAAGAAAGAGTTTTAATAAAAACTTTGTTTTTATGGGTTAGATTATTTGATTAACATCATTTATTCAAGGCGTATGATTATTACTTCTTAGTAAAGTAGAAGAGATGTTTACGTATGAGTGATATTTTTTGAATATTAATTCAAACATACATCTGTATTTTTTATTCCATATTTTACAAAGATATATTAATAAGAGACATTTATTTAGGATTTAGCTACAATTTTGCTGAAGAATGAAATTAGAAATAATCGATGGTTCACAATTTATAACTGCAAGATTAACTAAACAAATAGCCTTTAAAAACTTTGACCTGAGAACATCCTCGCAGACAATGACACCGAAGATATTCCCCAAAGTAATTGGACAATCCAAAAATTATGTCAGTTAACCATTTGACAGCAACTTGACAATGACATAATGGCATTTCGAGAAACACCTTATTTTGTTAAAGTTGTTTAAAGAAAAAAAAAATTAGTTAAACTTGAACAGCAAAAGCAAAAAACTGAAATATATGAGCAATGCTAACACCTTTACTGGAAACCTATTTGCAATGGTCATAATAAATTTGTTTCTTAAATCGTCCAGAACAAATTAAGTCACTTCGCTTACACCTCTTATACTTAATCAATAATACAAGTCGAAATATGTGTAGGAGCCCCTTGTGTAGGATTTGTAATAGTATTTGTTTAGTTTGTTCAGCTAAGAATAGTCTGGTGATTGAATAGCCTCCTCTAAGTCCATGTAAGTATTTGGTTTTGTTTATATAATTATGCATGCAGGCAGCCATTGTATTAAAGACTGCTACAAGAACAATATAGACAGAAAAAAAAACTTACACACAAATTATTGTTTTGTTGTGATTATTTTAATATAGACACCAATTAAAAAAAAACAAAAAAAAAGATAAACTTGTCAAAAATTTATATTAGTTATTTATATTAGTTAATGATAGAGTAAATGAAATAAAAATGAATGGTGTTGGTGTTAATGTTATTATGCGGATGAGAAAGAATTAAAAAAAAAAAATAAAAAGAAATTAAAGCACGTTAAGTGGCTGTTTCACAAATTTTATGTTTTGTTTTATAATTTATGTTGTTGTTGTTTTGAATTATATACAAATTTGGCCAAATGTAATAGTTAATTTGTTAAACGTCGTGCAAAAAGTGTTTGTGTTTGTTTTTGTTTTTGTTTTTAATGAAAACTAAAAAAAAAGTAATTAAATGGCGAAAAATACCAAGAAAAATATAAATAATAAAAAATGAGCTCTGATTAATTGAATGAATCATGGGGAAGAAAAATATAGGAAGAGAATATATATATATAGAGAGAGAGAGAGAGAGACTGAGTTAGAGAAAAACGTTATAGAGACAGCTATATAGAGTATAGTATAAGAAAGTTAGTACGGTTCAATATGTATATTTGATATTTTTTGGCACTGGCTTAGATTGTTAGTTTAACGCATATATTGTTGAAACAATTAAAACAACAACTATAACGCTTACAGTTTTAAGCATAATCAGAGAAATATAAACAAATTATTATGATTGTTTTTAACTGAAATTAAACAAAAACCTATTAAACTGATAAAAAAAAAAGTAAGGCAAATTAAGTCGAAAAATAAAAACTTAGGAAAATGTATACATTGCACATTTATTTGAATTTACTGCAAGAATCTATTCTATGACGTTGTCCGGATTATTTTGGTAAAGATGGCGAATTGTATTTCCTACGGAACAAAATGAAATTTTAAGTTAGAGCATATCTTACTTTATAAGAATCACCTCTATAGAAAACCCTATCCATTCCTCAGACCTGACACTACTCGACGTTTTCTTATGGGGATACCTTGAAAATAAAGTCTACGCTAGAAAGTCGACGACGTACAGTGGCTGACATTTTTATTTCATTGGCCAAAAGTCTAATATTTTTTGTTACAGATTTTTTAAGATGATATACCCAGATATAAAGTAGCCAAAAAATTAGTTTAAACTTTTGCTTATGGTGGGCGTGGCATGCTGTCTAACTCAACTGTTTTTTAATCTCAAAAAAGGTAATTTTTTTGTTTTTTTTTTTTTTTATCAAAAATAAATAGTTACTTCTCGTAAGTTGTCAACGATAATGAGCTGCAGTCTTTTTTACAAGGTTGGTAGGATTGCAGTCTGTCAAATTTCAATTTTAGTGGAATAGAACTTCTAGGCAACAAAACGGAACAAGAAACGTATACCACATGGAGAAAGGCGAAGGTGTCCTCCTTAACCCTATATACACTTTTGTACCCGTAACTACCATTGGGTAGAACACTTTTTTAATTTTAATGAAATTACTCAAAAAAATTTCAAATTACGGTAATATAAACAGGCCTATAAGTACACAATGGTGTGTTAAACTTGTGCTTTAGGTATTTTAAAGCTTATAATAGTCATTATTTGTTCTATTACCAGTAATGGTATCTGCTTACAAAATACACCAGACTTTTGATATATTTGTAAGTAAGAGCAATTATCAATTTCGTCAAAGCACTAAAAAAAGCTGCAAAGAACTTAGCTACAGCAAACAAAATTTTTATATAAACAAGTAAGAAAATTATAGTCGGTCTAGAACGACTATACGATACCCTATACCATGCGTTTAGAGGCCCTATCTCTAAGGCCAAATTAACTGGACATAGAAAATAAGCATAAACCAAATTTGAGTGGGATTTTTGTTAATTTTTTTGGCTGCAGATATGAAAAAGTACATATCGGATGTTATATCTACATGGGGACTAGGCCCAGAATTTGACCGATCCTGACCATGTTTGATAAAGTCTCTTGTATTTTGGAAAAATATATTCAAACATTATTTGAGAAGAATCAGTGCAATATTTTTGTTTTTTTAATAGATTTAAGTGAAGATCGGGAAGCAGCTCTATATGGGACCTATGAGTAAGAGTTGTCCCATAGGGATGATTTTTGCAGTACTCATTAATGGATGTAATCAACGCATACAAACCCAATTTGAGCAAGATATATATGACAATTTGCATCTTATGGCAATTTATGTCGATTTCATAGGAGTCATTTGTATGGGGGCTAGGTCTGAACATGGACGTATTTCAACAGCGTTGATCCTATGGCCGATATCAGCTCATATACCAAATTTCATCAAACTATATTCATATTTGCGACCTGCAGTTTGATTACAAAGTTTACATGGACACACAGACGGACGGACGGACGGACGGACATCGTTAAATCGAATCAGATAGCGATTCTGATTTGATCGGTATAATTAAAGATGGGTCTAGATCAAATATTTTTGGTAGTTACAAACAGCAGCACAAAGTCATTATACCCAAACCACATAGTGGTATACCCAAACCACATAGTGGTATAGGGTATAAAAAGTGCAAGCTGGTTAGAAGGCCAACTTACTGTCGCTTCATACGCTATAGAACTGCCCGTAACTAGTTATAATAGGGAAATAGGGAAATCGAAAAGATTATCCTGGAAAACCTTCTGCGAAGAGTTGAAGGATGTGCCGGAAATGGCAAGGATTCAAAGAGCCTTATCTTTAAATAAGAACCAGAATATAGGTACTCGCAAGAGTACTCACACCAATCTACATCCTTTGGGGAAACTCTGGAGCTTCTACTTAGGACTCACTTCACAGGATGTAGTTTTGTAATGGAGGAATCAATGGGCGATATCGAGACTAGAAATGAGGACAAGATAATCAATTCTCTAGTTGAATGAATCATAACATATGAAAGTGTAAAATGGAGTGTAAACTCATTTAGACCATACAAATCACCTGGACCAGATGCGATTGTCCCAGCCCTACTGATAAATGGTCCGGATTCGCTTAAAAGATAACTGGTTCATATCTTCAGGGTCAGTCCTGTACTTAGTTATATTCCAACTAAGTGGACAAAGGTGAAGGTTATATTCCTTCCCAAGGGAGGACATAAACCTGTTGACCATCCGAAATCATATAGACCAATCAGTCTCTCATCCATCATGCTGAAGACATGGAGAAGATGATTGATCTATATATTCGCAATGAACTTCTGAAAAGTAGACCGCTACATAATCTTCAATTTGCCTGCCAAAAAAGAAAATCAACGATCACAGCTGTCCATAAATTAACTTCAATGATTGAAAAAACACTGGAGTTGTTCCTTTATGGATATAGAAGGCGCTTTTGACAATGCCAGCTTTCAATCTATGGAAGGAGCGCTGATCAGATTGGACTCGGGTCCAATTGTGACAGGGTGGATAAAAAAGTTGCTCTCTAGGAGACGAATAGTGGCTAATCTTGGAGATGAAGAGAGAAGGATTAGCATTATAAAGAGATGCCCTCAGGGAGGCGTACTTTCCCCATTACTATGGTCAATATTGGTGGATGACCTCATTGTAAAACTAAACAATAATGGTTTTACCACTGTGGGTTATGCAGATGACATCGCAGTGTTTATAGGTGGAACACATGACCAGACAATAGGGGAACAAATGCAAGAAGCACTAAAGCTTACATGGGAATGGTGCGAAGACGAGGGACTTTCCATAAATCCCAATAAAACCACAATTATCCCGTTCACTAGAAGAAAGAATCTCTATATTCCATCACTTCATATAAGGAACACGGAGGTCCAATTCAAGGAGGAAGTAAAATATCTGGGTATAATACTTGATTGAACACTCACCTGGAATCCCCATCTAGAGTCGATAACGAATAAGGCTATAAGTCAATATGGGCTAGCAAACAACTTCTAGGCAGATCGTGGGGTCCAAACCCTAAAATGTCATTGTGGATATATAAACAAATGATCCTTCCGGGTATTTTATATGGCTCAGTTATATGGTGGCAGAAGACAAAACAGACTGGAGCACGTTTAAAATTATCCAAAATACAGAGATTAGCATGTTTGAACATCACGGGATCAATGAGAACAACTCATACGGCAGCTATGGAGGTTATCCTAAATCTCACTCCGCTGCACTTATCGATCCAAAGAGAAGCTTTTAAACAAGCTATTGACCTTCACAGACTATACAAAATTAAGGAAGGCGATCATAAAGGACACCTGAAGATCCTTGATAAAGCCAAAAACATCAAAGATATGACTTTATGTAGTGATCAGATAGATCCTGTTATGGAACTTACAAAGAACTACACTGTTCATATCCCGAGCAGATTCGAATGGGAATCTAACCCTACATGGCTGCAAGAAGATGCCCAGAAGTGGTACACTGACGGATCCAAAACAGCAGAAGGAGTAGCAGCGGGGGTGCATGGTGCAAAATACATATCCCCCTATGTAATGAATCCACAATATTTACAGCGGAACTATACGCACTAAATGCTGCTACTGCTAAACTGAAAGAAACCTGACAAGGACGAAGATAAATCTAATGTCAGATAGCCAGGCTGTTCTAAAAGCACTGGAGAAATCGGTATACTACCATAAATACGTACTCGAAAGCCATAGAGCCCTAAATAAACTAGCTGATGACATAACCGAGAAAATTGACAGATGGACTAAAGACGAATCAGTGGAGTATTGGAATGGACAATTACTACTTCAACACTCAAAAAAATTCTTGCATCGAAGCGAAAAAAGGAGCAGGGATGCCCTAAACAGATCCAATCTAAGACTCCGATGTGGGGCACTCACAGGGCATTATGCGTGCAACTACATCCTATACAAAATGCATTTGGCTGAAAATGAAATGTGCAGATACTGCCAGGTGGATGATGAAATCATGGAGCATATATTGACAAAGTGTCCAGCGTTTGCATATCTAAGGCACAAACTTTTTGGTGAATCTGAAATCAGGGAGGAGGCATACAAAACATTGGCGGTGAAGGATACCATCAAGTTCTAAAACGCTGTAATGAACTAATAAAACAGGAGAGAACAAGAATCTAAAAGAGGTCTACCTGGTCGCAATGCAGGAGGGAATAACACTCAACCCGATAACATCGTAAATCGTAAATCGTACTGTCGCTTAAGAAACAACAGAGCAAGATAAGGTTGGAGGAACACGCAAATCATTGGATAACTGCAGCGATAGATCTAAGAAGCGGAAACTTAAAGATGTTAACCATGAAATTGGATGTATAAATATAAAAGAATCTCTCCTACATCAATTACGATCACAGAAACAATTGACAAATGTGGATATAATTGAAAAAGTTGTTAAAGCTAGTCCAGTGAGAACAAAACTCCGAGCGATGCAAAATAGTTCACAAATGTGGTGGTATTAGCATTATTTCATTATTTGAAGTTAACAAAACAGCAGCCGGTCCAATTAGCAATACAGTGTAGTTATGCATTTTTGGAATACATGCCTTCTTTTTCTCTACCACGCACCATTGAAACAGCAATGTATTCAGGTCAGATTGCTTGTGATTGAAAAAGGCTCAAATATGTATCCAGCATATCATCACATAACCGCTGCTTTAATGGACTGTTTGCCATCAAAGAACACTATCACAATCACTCCAATTCGGCAGAGGTTTAACTACATTCTCTACTTGATCACACAGCCGAACGCTTGCTACAATCAATAAAAGTAAATGAGTTGAAGAAATATGGAGACACAAAGTTAATTCTTTTTTGTAAATGTAGATCTGATGGTTCTTCGGGACAAAAACAATACAAACAGTTAGTATGTGAAAACATTTTGGACTCAGATATGTTCATGGTATCATTTGTACCATTGCGATTGAAAAAGATTTTGGAAGATTCAGAGCCTTCGATTAGTACAATGCAAATAAAGGATATTTAGAAAAATGAGACACAATCTTCTACGAAATACTGCAGGCCAATTAAATTTGAATTAAAACAAGTACGAAATTATAGTCGGTCTAGACCGACTATACGATACACTATACTATGGTTTCGAGACCCTATCTCTTCGGTCCAACTAATTGGATATAGAAAAAAAGCATAAACCAAATTTGAGTGTCATTGTTTTTAATTTTTTTGGCTGCAGATATGAAAAAGTTCATATCGGGTGCTATATTTATATGGGGACTAGGTCGACAAATGGACCGATCCTGACCATATTTGGTAAAGTTACTTAAATTTTAAAAAAATATACACAAACCAAATTTGAGAAAAATCTGTGCAATATTTTTGTTTTTTGATAGATTTAAGTCAAGATCGGGAAGAAGGTCTATATTTTTTTTGGACTACTGATTAATGGATACAATAAACACATACAAACTCAATTTGACTAAGATCTATATGATAGTTTGGATCTTATGGCAATTTATGTCGATTTCATAGGGATCATTTGTATGGGGACTAAGTCTGAACATGGACCGATTTTCACCAATTTCAATAGCGTTCATCCTATGGCCGATAAAAGCTTATACATATACCAAATTATTGGTAGTAACAAACAGCAGCACAAAGTAATTGTACCCAAACCACATAGTGGTATAGGGTATAAAAACACTGATATCATGGCCCAAATTGCAACACTACAGCCATTAAAATTACAATTAGTTGGGCAGCAAATTGAAGTAAGCTACCAATTAATGCTGACAATGATAGGTGGAAAAGTAGGCCAGGCTTTGTCTAACACGAAGGTTGCATCCAGCTGCATTATGTGCCAAGCAACATCAACCCAATTAAACCAAGTCCCGACAAAATCATTAGATAATACCGAGGCATATGAATTTGGATTATCACCAATATATGCAAGAATACGACTTATGGAACATATAGTAAAAATCAGTTATGATTTGGATTTCGGGTCTTCAGGATCAATAAGAAACAACGAAACCAGCAAAAAATTAAGAAGTTCAAAAAAGAAACCTGTTCAAAATGAATATCGCAAATTTGGATTGTTAATAGATCAGCCAAAACAAGGGTCAGGTAATACAGGTGATGGCAATACTGCAAGAAGATTCTTTTCAGATCCAGAAACAGCATCTGAAATAACAGGAGTGGTTTTAAACCTTATTTTCAGATTTAAAATAATCCTAGAAGTACTTTCTGCACCAGTTCACAGTCCTTAAATATTATTTGGTGCCTCTTATAGATCTATCAGAGGAGGCTCAGGAAAAAAAGGAATAACGATTACAGATTTTATAGAGAGCACAATACTAGAAAAATTTCACGAAGTTCCACAAATGAAGATCTATTTAATATGTTATTGGCAACGTCAGATCCGTTCATCTCCAGTATTCGAAATCAATGAAAAGTGGAACATCGGGATCTTGATGAAGAAGTCAAAAAACTAGTAAAGAACAGAAATAACACAGAACAAAATAAAGGGTTTTTCAACAGGGACGCTACAAAAGTAGAAAGACAGGGACAGCGAACGATGCCATATTTCTTGCCGCTCTTCTGACATTTCTCTTCAGTAAGGTTTGCCATTTCATGACGGAAAGATATACGAGCCAACAGCGAGTCGAAATTACTAAAATTTACTACCGAAGTTCGGAGTCAGTGGCCTCAACGTTAAGAGCGCTACGTCCAATTTGTGGTCGTCATAATCGTCCTAGCAGATCAAAAATTGGGCGTCTAGTGGAAAAATTTGAATCCACAGGCACAGTACAAAATGTTCCCGTGCCAGAGAGATAAAGAAGTGCCCGTAGTGTCGAGAATATTGCTGCCGCTGAGGCTTCAGTTGAAGAAAGCCCAAATGTGTCTCTCACAAGTCGTTCTCAAGCATTGGGCATCTCTGTGACGTCGTTTTAGCGAATTTTGCGAAAAGATCTTGTCCTACATCCTTACAAGATCAAATTGATGCAAGAACTGAAGCCGCTTGACCACCAGAAGCGTCGTATGTTCGTGAATTGGGCTGAGCAACAACTTGAAAATGATTCGGATTTTCATCGAAAAACCATCTTCAGCGATGACGCTCATTTTGGGCTGAATGGCTTCGTAAATAAACAAAATATGCATTATTGGTCAGACAGCAATCCACACGTACTCCATGAGTCATCATTGCATCCCGAAAAAATTACGGTTTGGTGCGGTTTATGGGCCGGCGGCGTCATTGGGTCGTACTTCTTCCGTGATGATCAAGACTGGCACGTTACTGTGAATGGGAATCGCTACCGTTCAATGATAACCGAATATTTTTGGCCCCAATTGGATGATGTGGACTTGGAGGACATGTGGTTCCAACAGGACGGCGCCACAAGCCACACAGCGAATGTCACAATCAATTTATTGGAAACCAAGTTTGGAGAACGTATTATCTCACGAAATGGCCCAGTCGGTTGGCCGCCTCGGTCGTGCGATTTGACGCCGTTGGACTATTTCCTGTAGGGCTACGTCAAGTCTATGGTATATGCCAAGAAGCCAGCGACGATTGATGAACTTCGTACGAATATCGAACGTGAAATTGCAGCAGTATCGGCCGTTTTATGCTTGAAAACCGTCGAAAATTGGGTTCAGCGTCTGGACTTCTGCAAGCGTGCCCGTGGCGGCCGTGCAAAAGAGGTCGATTTCCATACATAATGGCATCGAACGTACCTTCACAGGAATAAAGAATTTCATTGATATCCAAAACCGTTTTTATTTTATTTAAAAAAACTTTTGTAGCGCTCTTATTGAAAAATCCTTTATGTAATATTTGCCAACCATATCTGAATCAAATGAACAGTAATTAAAATAGCATGAATAATAATTATAAGTACGAAAAACATAGTATTAGGAAAAAAAAAAAAAAAATAATAAACAGAACCTCCATTTTTTTTTAATTTTTTTATTCACTTATGTATGAAATGTTTTAATAAATAAGAAGGATTCACAAAATAAATTTCCTTATTTTCATATCAAAATCAGAATCATTGCGTTAATGTTCAGCAGATTTATTTTGCTAAAGTTAACAATTTTGCCAACAAAAAAATTTTAATTTTTCTGTAGTAATAGCAAAATTTCCAGTTGATTTTACTTTTTTTTTAAGTGTAAACATTTTTTTGAGTGTAAACATTAAAAAAAATTCCATTATTACAAAAAGTTTTTGTAATTATTGTTGAAATCCCAATATGACATTTTTTAATAAATAAAAAAAATAAAAAACCCATATTTAACGCTTAAAGTAAAAAAAACGAAAAGTTCAACTTTGACCTACAATTTCTTAAAAAGTACTCAATCAATTTTAATGAAATTATATATCTATCTACTAGAAAAAAAAATACTAAAATAGTTTGATCGGTTCAAAAGTTACAGAATTTTGGTCAATGAAAAACCATTTTCAGCCACTGTGCGACGCTGGAAGAGGGTAAAAACATATGAAATCAACCAATGAGTTGACCGCACCGATTTCGAATTGGATGAATTTTGGTACGAAGGGAAAGTTAAACATAATAATAGCGTTTGCCAACTTTCAGTGTCGTAGCTCTCGTACTTTCAGAATTATGGCCATTCCAAGTTGGCAAAAATCAATAAAAATGCACTCAGATGCCTTAACACAATTTTGAATATCTCGAAAAGTGTTCATTGTACGTTAATAATCAAGGGCTCATTTTACAGGCTAAAACATGCGCCATTCCAAACAATTTTTTTTTCAAATTTTCGATCAAGGATAATGTAAATAAAAAAAGGACTAAAATTTCCAAAGGATATTTCTCGAAAATCAATATTTTTAAAAATTTCAAAAAAATATATGTTAATTCTTATTATGTTTTGTACAAGTCTGTCAAATTTCAATATGGAGTCTTTATTACAACATGAGTTATTAAGAAAAAAAGCAGGAGAAGGTTTATGTATTTCATGATATGTACCAAAATACAAAAAGGTGACAAATTACAAAAAGAAGGACAAATCAAATGTAAAGGAACTTTTTCGACTTTTCTTTGCTTAAACTCTTTTTCTCCATTGCTAAACCTTTAGTAAAAAGTACATTATGGGTAAAAACATATGAAATCAACCAATGAGTTGACCGCACCGATTTCGAATTGGATGAATTTTGGTACGAAGGGAAAGTTAAACATAATAATAGCGTTTGCCAACTTTCAGTGTCGTAGCTCTCGTATTTTCAGAATTATGGCCATTCCAAGTTGGCAAAAATCAATAAAAATGCACTCAGATACCTTAACACAATTTTTAATATCTCGAAAAGTATTCATTGTACGTTAATAATCAAGGGCTCATTTTACAGACTAAAACATGCGCCATTCCAAAAAAAATTTTTTTTCAAATTTTCGATCAACGATAATGTAAATAAAAAAGGACTAAAATTTCCAAAGGATATTTCTCGAAAATCAATATTTTTAAAAATTTCAAAAAAATATATGTTAATTCTTATTATGTTTTGTACAAGTCTGTCAAATTTCAATGTGGAGTCTTTATTACAACATGAGTTATTAAGAAAAAAGCAGGCGAAGGTTTATGTATTTCATGAAATGTACCAAAATACAAAAAGGTGACAAATTACAAAAAGAAGGACATATCAAATGTAACGGAACTTTTTCGACTTTACAACCTAGACGAAATATTTATTGCCTGTTCACTCAAAAAATTTACAAATATTTTATGACCTGTGGTCGGCTTATTGGCAGTAGCAAATTCAGTCCCTATTTAAAAAACATTTTATGACCCGTACTTCACGCAAATTTTCCAATTCAAGAAAAGCAAGGCGTGTATTTTTTTACCTGTAATCTATTTTTTGTACCAAAAAAAAACAGTATAAATCGTTCAGAGACTGTAAGTCAAACTTCAGTTGAATACTAGATTTCATAAGTGCTAAACGTCAAAGTGTTATAGTGTTAAAGTGACTTGATCGTTTGAAAAAACAAAAAAAAGAGACTAAATATTTAAATAAATTATAATTATTGTCAATACAAAAAAGTCGTGCACAATTCATTCGGTTGTGGTATTTAAAAAAAAAATATGCCATTCCATTCAACATTTTGCTGTAATCCTTTTAAAAAATCCGGTCACACTGGGTGCAATAAAAGTTTAAGACAAGTCCAAGAATGGATGCTACAGTATACTAAGGATAAAAACATTACGATCGCAAATAAAATTTGTGGGACATGTAGAATAAAATTTTCGCATCTGAAGAAATCTAATAAATCTAATTTGGAAGAAGGTTCAGACATAAACGAAAATGTAGATACTTTCGATGACATTGCGTCAGGCACGGAAGAAGATGACATTGCGTCAGGCACGGAAGAAGTTGCTATTTCAAAATTAAACCAATCTTTACCGTATCTGGAACAATCTCCGATAAAAAAGAAGAAGTTACATCAAAAACGGTACAGAGATGGAAAATTCAGGAAAATAAGTGATTCGATTCAAGACAAAATTTTCCACGGTTCAGCACAATCAACTTCGCATATGTGCCCACAATCCGAAATAATAGAACAATTAAAAGAAAAGTTTAAAACATTAACAAAAAATAAAAGAACTTTATCAATTTATGTTATTATATGGAAGATTTTGGATGTAATGCTGAGTGGCATTTTTTTGCAACAAGCCATGGAAAAGGCCCAAGTGACGGTCTTGGAGGTACCGTAAAGAGAGAGGCACGTCGAGCTAGTTTACAGCGTCCATTACAAGGTCAAATAACTACTCCAAAACAATTATATGAATGGTGCCTGCAAAATCTTTTGAACTGTAATTTCGAGTTTTTAACTCTAGAAGACCACGAAGAAGAAGCACGGTTCCTTCAAATTCGTTTTAAAGATTTGCGTACTATTCCTGGAACTCAAAAGCTGCATTCTATTGAACCTGTAGATAAAAAAAAAATTAAAGTCAAGCGATACGCGGCAGATGCAGATTTTTTAATTGAAATCCTTCAGAAATAAATAAATATGCTGTAATAAAGTGTTTAATAATGATAATACATTATGTTGTACTTTTTATTAAAGGTTTAGCAATGGAGAAAAAAAGTTTAAGCAAAGAAAAGTCGAAAAAGTTCCGTTACATTTGATTTGTCCGTCTTTTTGTAATTTGTCACCTTTTTGTATTTTGGTACATTTCATGAAATACATAAACCTTCGCCTGCTTTTTTCTTAATTACTCATGTTGTAATAAAGACTCCACATTGAAATTTGACAGACTTGTACAAAACATAATAAGAATTAACATATATTTTTTTGAAATTTTTAAAAATATTGATTTTCGAGAAATATCCTTTGGAATGGCGCATGTTTTAGTCTGTAAAATGAGCCCTTGATTATTAACGTGCAATGAATACTTTTCGAGATATTAAAAATTGTGTTAAGGCATCTGAGTGCATTTTTATTGATTTTTGCCAACTTGGAATGGCCATAATTCTGAAAGTTCGAAGGCTATATGTCTGAAAGTTGGCAAATATTATTGTGCCGATCCATAGATCATGTGTACAAAATCTTATCAAATTTGGAGGTGATGAGGTCACAAATGTTAATATTTTCGGTTGATTTCATATGTTTTTACCCAAGTACTAAAAGCCGAAATTGCAAAAAAATTCTAAAAAAACACCAAAGGAACTGTTTAACCAGAACAAAAAATTTCTGAACATTTGCGATAGGATGGACAAGTTATAAAGACTTTATAGATTCTTCTAACTATGTGAATAAAAACTTAAGTAACCTATCGATAATACTGCACCTAAAGATGAAAAAAAGATTAAGTCAAACAGGGCTTATAGGTTTTCACTTTACCAACTTGTTTTGCTTGTAAAGGACTTTAAAGTTTCAAAAGATAAAATTTTTTCTAAAAATAGATTTTAGTATTTATGCTGATCCTACGATGCCACTATTGAAATAAAATCAGATAGGATATTCTTGAAAATTTTATACATATTTTATTTTATCTTAACAGAACATAAGTGGCCTTTCAAACAATTGTCTTTAATATTCTTTTAAAATTTGCAATAAATTCTTTATTTACTAAATTTTATTTCAGAAACAAAGATTTATTCAATTAATTAGTTTGATGTACGAGTTTTTGTTTTTAACAAATTTCGATTAAAAAAAAAAATAAAATATGCCCAAAAGTGCCAGCATGTATCGTACAGTTTAAGTGTTTACAACAATATAATAATTATTATTAATTATTTCGAAAAATTATATGAACAAATTATAATAATAAAACTAAAGAAACATCGATTAAGGCGTGTTATTTATTTTAAAATAATGTACATGAAATAAATCATTTAATTCTTTTGAATATTTATTTGGTAGTGGTAATAATTTCAACTAAGGATTAAACATAAATATTTATAAATCATAAATAAAGTGTAATTTTCAAATATTTTTTTTTTTTGCTGTTGTTACTTAATTTTATTTTGAAAATCTTTTAAGTGTAGTTTTAGTTAAAATTTTTATTCAATATGTACCATTAAAACTTCCGAAACCGAACTGATACTGAGAACATACATTGTGACGCCAACCTCCACAGGGGGACCTGTAACATATACACACACACGTTTGTTTTGTTTTGTAGTTTATTGCATTTACTTTATATGTTTTTAATTTTTCTTTTTTTTTTTTTAAATTTTCGTCATAAAAATAATATCATTATTGGTTTTTGTATTGTTTGTGTTGACTTCTTACAATGATATTAAACTGTTTGTTGTAAGTTGGATTTGTTTGTGTTGTTATTGTCATTTTGATCAAGTGTAATTGTTTCCTATGTATACACAAATATCTATCCATATATTTCAATATTTTAGTTAACAACGCGCTGAATGAATTATTAATTTTTATTGGGCTGGGATCTTAAAGTTTCAAATTTATATTTTATAATATTTTGATGCTATAATTATCAATAATTACGAAAATCTTTAATAATATTATCACTGTATAGCAAAAGTCTTGAGAGTGAAGTATAATTTTCAATGAATTCTCCCTCAACATACTCGATCCTAATATATATATTTTCTAACTTTTTTTTTTCTAATTGCATAAACAAGCACAGAGTCTCTTTAAAAATGAAGGAGACTAGCATATCTCAGAGCAGTTTTGTTATTTTTTTTGGGGCTTTAATTAAAGAGAATTACCATGAAAATCCCGCAATAGACATAACACCGTGTCACAAATTTAAATTTTTTTTGTCACCCATGATCCAAACTATATAAAAGTGAGACTAGAGACTATACGTAGCACAACTGCATACTCATTTCGTGATCTTGTCTCCTTTTTAAATGACTTTTAGATTTCAAAGGATACACAAGTTCGTATAATTTTTATACGTACTTTTGCAAGTTCTACAATGGCGGTATGGATATCAAATGAAAGAGGATGATCTCTGCTATTAAAAAAAAAAAATTGTTTTAATTTACCAGGACGAAAAAATGCGAAAAATATCCTTTGAAATTTTTATCCTTGAATATCTTTGAAGATTTCCAATGAAATTACCTTTCAAAAATATATGTTTAAGCCATTATAATACTGTAAATACAATTCAAATTTCATGCCTTTAGCTGCCTTAGTTTAGTATTAACACCCATTTTAGTTTACCCCTACCAAAATTTAATACGAAACAAGTTATATATAACACCTCAGCAAACACCTAATTTGTTGTCACCCTGTGGTATTCATTGAACTTCTCATTCCCCTATAAACAAACCAAATCAGCTGTGCTATTCACTGAACTTCTCATTCCCCATGTTCAGTACATTTATGATTTAATAGAAATTATTATAAAACGTCATACGTCATGACAAAAGGTGTAATTTCAACTGTGGAAAAGTGAACAAAAACTGAAAAAGGAACCAATACATGAAGTAAGAGTGAATATGGAGTGCCCAAACCGAAATAAATTCTGTGTTCTCTGCGGTTTATTTGTGCCTCGGAAAAAATCGCGTAGTGCAACGATAACCTTCATGGAAGGTTACGAAAATCGGTTCAGAGGAAAAAGTACCTGCCATATGCTGGCTGAATATTGTTGGTATATATGTCGCGACACCGATACTTATCACAATCGGCAAATAAAACGCACTTGTTTTTCCTCAAAATAAATAATTTATCTTAGTGTTAAAAATGTTTTTTATTTAAATATATACTCATTTAGATACGGCATAACATCTATAAATAAAGAACTGAGTACGCTGTTTTACTACCTGTGGTCCCTAGTTTCACATGTATATAGGTTTGAGCGTGGGTGACAACAAATTAGGTGTTTGCTGAGGTGTTATATATAACTTGTTTCGTATTAAATTTTGGTAGGGGGAAACTAAAATGGGTGTTAATACTAAACTAAGGCTGCTAAATTTGAATTATATTTACAATATTATAATGGCTTAAACATATATTTTTGAAAGATAATTTCATTGGAAATCTTCAAGGATATTCAAGGATAAAAATTTCAAAGGATATTTTTCGCATTTTTTCGTCCAGGTAAATTAAAACAATTTCTTTTTTTAAATAGCAGAGATCATCCTCTTTCATTTGATATCTACGTATAGTCTCTAGTTTCCAGCATCAATTTAATTAAACATAATATCATTAACTTTTTAAATCAATAATATTAATACTGTTACTTGTTTAATATGTTGTTATTATTTATTTTGTAATAGCCTATAAGTTTTTAATCAGTCTGAAATGGCTCGGTCCATACAGTTTGGATCATGGGTGAAAAGTTGTGTCGCACGGTGTAATAGATGAATATTAGATTTGAAAATTTAATTTGTTGAGTTCTAGTACAACAATTTTTTTGCTCAACAAGTAAGAGTGTTAAATTAATTTATGTCAAGCGATTTGGCACTATTTTACTACTTAAAGGGCGCATTTTTGCCATTAAGCGCTTTAAAAAAAAAGGCTAAATTGGGCCTTTTAGTTTTCTTTATTGAATTCCCTTCAAATTTAAACTCTTTGCTGAAAAAGAAAATAATTAGTTTTCTCAACTTACGTTGATTAATCAGAGATACCGATATGATAGGTTAAGTGGCGATAGTGGTAGCAACCAGATGGCTTTCTATAAAAAGAGGCAATAGGTGAATTGAGTTGAAAATGAAAAACGTTGTTGCTAATGAAGAATCGTTCGTTCAAAAATGTGTACAATGATTCCAAAAACTATGTTCATATAATGTACTTGGCGCAATTTTATCAAAATTACAAAAAGTGAGTCGCAGCTGAAATGCGGATCACGCAATACTTTTTGTTTGATGACTCATTAAAGTGATAAAAAAATGGGACAATTGGACTTCATTTGATTATTTGAAGGATGTGATCGGTCCTGTACTTAATGACATCTGCTGTTTGGTTTTAAAAATTTGTAAAAAAATTAATTAAGTTCACAGAATCTCTTATTTAGGAGCTAAAGCCCTAAACACATTCACTGCGAGTTGCGAGCGCGAGTAAAAATGAGCTTTTTGCATGTGAGAATGTTGCTATTGTGCTTTTACAAAATCATCAAAAAGCTTTTTAAAAATTTTACAATTTTACAAATCTTTTCATTTCGCAAGTCACAATGCACAATATACACTGATTCACCTATCATATGTTCATAAATACAGATAATTGTCCTGTCATCTGATTTTTCTCACACAGAAAATAGAATCAATTCTATTTCCCTTGCGAGAGTTTTTACAACCTAAGTTGGCAGCGCCACACAAAAAAGCTTTACTCTCGATCTCGCTTTCACATTAGAAAAAAATCATACTGTCTCATTCTCGTTTTTTCTCGCACTCGATACTCGCAGTGAATGTGTTTAGGGCTTAAGAGCTAAATTGCCATCAAATTAAAAAAAAAATTTTTTTTTCTCAGCGTTTTTGGAGAAGTCGAAGAGTACGAACAGTAGATAACTTCAAAAACTCAGTCAATGAATTCCCGTTATTTAAATTATCAAGTTTCGTCAGAAATTAAGTATTTTAAAAATAAAATAAGTAATAGAATGCAAATTCTTTAATATTTACATATCGAGGACGGACTAAAGATTAAAAATGTCCATTGCGTTAATTATACAATTCCATCAAATGTTTCTATTAAAAATAATTCTCTTTACACATATAAAAAACATCTATATATATGACCTTCTCCGAGAAAAGGGACCTAGTGTGTGAAAATTAAGTTTTGAGAAAAAACGCATTTAAAGTTTCTACACCCTCTTAGGTATCAGAATCCACCATTTTTGACACAACCCGTTTTTTGACACACTAGGTCCCTTTTCTCGGAGAAGGTCACATATGTATATAAAATTGAAAATTTGTTTGTGGCTTTGGCATTAATAGGTGGCTAAACCATAGTACCGATCTTCCTGAAATTTTCATAGTGTATAAGTTGGTATCTGGAAAGTAAAATATGCTCAATTTTTGTAATGTATAAAGTGGGCGTGGCACCTCCCATACATAAAATATTTTTATCATCATATATCTGGAGCTTTATGACAGAAAGAGTCCTGAAAATTTGTAGGAGTACATAATTTAGATATGTGAGAAGTCGGCCTAAAAATGAGCTGGATCAAACAAATGGGAGTAGAACCTCCCTACATGGTAAATACATATCATCATATATCTTGAGTACTATGACGGCCAGAATCTTGATACTTTCTGCATGTCAATCGGTTTTTAATGTTCGTAGTCGTACCAAAAATGGGCTGGATTGGGTTAGAGGGCGTGGCACCTCCCTTACAAAAAAAATTATCTGGGGTACTATAAACCCGGCAGTATTGAAACTAGGTGAGTTCACGAGTGATCAGTGTGAGAAGTTATGAGAAAAATGGGCGGGATCAAGCCAGTGGGCGTGGTACCTCCCATATCTGGAAAATGTATATCATCATAATTGACAACATAGATATTCACTACTTTATGGCAAAACAACGTTTGCCAGGTCAGCTAGTAACTTTATATTAAAACAATACTATAGCCTGAAGTTGGGGAATGTCTGAAAATTAAAAAAAAAAATATCTTTTATCATACTTATCACGGAAGAATGTATTGAAAATAGTAGAAATTGAGAACTACTATTTTCTAAGTTGGTGATAATAAATAAGTAGACCTTTGGTGGCCTTCTCAGAATATTTTCCACAGACCGAATGGTATCTCTTCACTCGGGTCATAAAAATGATGAGAATCATTTCAGATTTCACAAGCGTATTCCCACATTGTATGTGATTCCAAAAAAAAAATTTAAAAACATAAAAACTTGACATTTTTCAAATATTTGCATGCATATTGGCGATTGTTACCAAGGCAAAAAAAAAATGTGATTAACTTTTGTATAGTTTTTATGAACATTTTTGCACAACTCGACATGAAACATCAAAACTATTGGTTTTTTATAAGAAATGAACGAGCCCGGTGAGTGTTCGCTATAAAAATTATTCGAAATCTGCCCAAAAATTTGCTTTTCAAAATTCAAAATTGTATTTCCATAATATATATATGTATATTAGACTGGTCGTTAAAAATTTTTTCTTTAATTGATAAATGTGCGTTGTCTAAAATATGATGTCTTCACTTTCTAGCTCCATCCGATGGTACCTTCTGGTAGCTAGTGGGGCCCAAAGTACTACCCCAAAAAAAAAAAAAATCATGTGAGCCCGATCGCAGGGGAGACGTGTTAACATCTAGTAATTAAAGATTTTTTATAGCACTTTCTTAAAATCAAACAAAAAGCGTATCACTTATAGCAATCAACTGCAGGGGCTCTGTTAATATAAAAATATATATTATTATTTATTATTTTAACTGGTTAATTTTTAATTTTTCGTTTTTATTTTTTATTTTTAATTTTTCGTGTTTCATTTTTTGTTTTTTGTTTTTAATTTTAAATTTTTTTTAATTTTACATTTTTTATTTTCATTTTTTGTTTTTAATTTTTTAATTTTAATTTTTCATTTTTTATTATTCATTTTTCACTTTTAATTTTTTTCTTGATTTTTCATTTTCCAATTTTTATTTTTCCTTTTTCATTTTTCATTTTTTATTTCTCATTTTTTATTTTTCAATTTTCATTTTTTATTTTTCATTTTTTATATTTAATTTTTTATTTCTCATTTTTTATTTTTCATTTTTTATTTTTCATTTTTTATTTTTCATTTTTTATATTTAATTTTTTATTTTTCATTTTTTATTTTTAATTTTTAATTTTTTATTTTTCATTATTCGTTTTTAATTTTGGTTTTTCATTTTTCGTTTCTTATGTTCATGTTTCATTTTTTATTTTAAATTTTTTTTTTAAATTTTTTAGTTTTAATTTTTTATTATTCATTTCTTATTTTTCCTTTTTATTTCTTTTTAATTTTTTATTTTTAGTTTTTTATTTTTCATTTTTAATTTTTGATTTTTCATTTTTCATTTTTCATTTTTTATTTTTCATTTTTATCCTTAATTTTTTATTTTCCATTTTTAATTTTTTTTTCATTTTTCATTTTTTGTTTTTCATTTTTCCTTTTTATTTTTTATTTTTCATTTTTCGTTTTCCATTTTTCATTTTCCATTTTCCATTTTCCAATTTTCATTTTTCGTTTTTCGTTTTTAATTTTCATTTTTCATTTTTAATTTATTTTTCATTTTTCATTTTTTATTTTTCATTTTTTATTTTTCATTTTTTTTTTTCATTTTTCGTTTTTCATTTTTAATTTTTCATTTTTATTTATTTTTCTTTTTCATGTTTTATTTTTCATATTTCATTTTTTATTTTTTTTTTATTTTTCATTTTTCATTTTTCGTTTTCCATTTTTCATTTTTTATTTTTCATTTTTCATTTTTCGTTTTTCGTTTTTCATTTTTCATTTTTCATTTTTCATTTTTCATTTTTAATTTACTTTTCATTTTTCATTTTTCGTTTTCCATTTTTAATTTTTTATTTTTCATTTTTCATTTTTCATTTTTCATTTTTAATTTATTTTTCATTTTTTATTTTTCATTTTTCGATTTTTTATTTTTCATTTTTAATATTTTATTTTTCATTTTTAATTTTTCATTTTTAATTTATTTTTCAATTTTTATTTTTCATTTTTAATTTTTCGTTTTTCATTTTTCATTTTTTATTTTTTATTTTTTATTTTTTATTTTTTATTTTTTATTTTTAATTTTTTATTTTTCATGTTTCATTTTTATTTTTCATTTTTTATTTTTATTTTTAATTTTTCATTTTTAATTTTTCGTTTTTAATTTTTTATTTTTAATTTTTTAATTTTCATTTTTTATTTTCATTTTTTATTTTCATTTTTAATTTTCAAACAGGTTGTCATAATATCATAATTTTTTCACCAATACAATCGCATTTTGTCTTTTAACTGACATCTTACGCTCACATGTTACGCTTACATGTTACGCTGTATTTGAAATTTACCCCCCTGCGCGTATAGATGTTTACACATCAAAAAAATCCAAAGCTGGCCTTGGGAAATATTGGGTTGACGAAATTTTGGAAACGGAAGATCTACACATTTGGTTATAATATTTTAAGTAACGCTTTTAAAAATTAAACAGCACTTACAAAATATTTGAGTTTTTTGAATAAATTGCCTTTTATTAGCTTGGGGTCATATGTGACCCATAGGCTATTAACATAAAATATAGCATTTAAAAGTAGAGAAATGATTAATTTTGGTACAAAGAACTTGGAAAGATTACATATACAGAATATTTTACAAAAATCCCATTTTTTTCGAAATCCGCAAAAATAAAATCCTTGTCTAAAAAATTCTGGCTTAGGGATTTACCTAAAAATTCACGCAGTTAATTTCTAACATGTGTTTAATAAAACCTTAAAGTGCCAGATCCATTTATTTAAATTTCGTTCAACAAAATTTTTTAAAACTCGAAAAAGCAGTTTTCAAAATTTTATCACAAAATTTCCTATTTTCGGTATCAATGCGCAAAAGGTTAACATCGTGGTAAGAAAACAATACTTTAAATCTGAGTACTTCTAATTATAGAGACCAAAAAAAAATTTTGACTTTAATCACTTTTTTAAAGTTGAAAAAAATTACATCAAATTTCATGACCCAGTTTTTTTTTGGCACAAAATTGGTCTGGGGCATTTGCTATTTCTTGCGACTTTTTATTCGATTTTGAAGTTTTATAGCTTTTTGAAAAGATAATTTAATACTGGTCCCGATTCATATAACAGCTTGTCAGAAAAATTAACCTATAGAAGTAAATTTTTGTAAAATCTGAAAAATAGTCATATTTCCACATATAAACACACTTGAAATTTTCAATCGATTTCTGGCGCGACTTTTCTTTATCCGATTGTCCCCAAACTTGACATTTATTAGTTTAATATAGAAAAGAAACAAACTAGATCCCGCCTCTCCTCAAAATTGCAATTTGAAAAATGTCCATATGACATAGGACGACTCTAGTCTACACATTTCAAATTCCAAGCTCTGCTCCACTATGCAACAGGGGGTTAAAGTTTTTCAAACATATATCAAAATAATTGGTGCTCTATCAAATAATTAAAAAATATTTCAGTGTTTGTTAATTTTTTTAAGGCAAAACTTAGTAAAATTGTGTTTTATATTAATAAAAAGAAAGAAAGAAATTTATTAATTTATTATAAAAATGGCAAAAGTAGAGAATTGAAATTAATTGCTCTAAATAAATGAATTGAATCTCATGAATGTATGTAAAATTTTGAAATATATGGAAAAATATTAAACTGTATTGTTTTTATTATTTGATTGATTGATTGATCGGGTGATTTGTATGATGAACTGAATGATTTTTTTTTAACCAAGATGAATGAAAACCAAATCAAACTCTTAGTCTTATGATATCCTTAAGCAGAAAGGAATACTCAAATGTTTAATATTAAGTGATATTTAAAAGCTTTAGAAAAAAGTATTGGAGAATAAACTTTCAAAATATTTCTATTGTATTTTGTTAATATTATAACTTAAATAAAATACACATAAATAAAAGACCCTTTAAAAATACAAATAAAAAATAAAACGGGGAAAAACAAAAAAATTAAATTAAGAAAAATATAAATGTTAAAAAGCGCCAATGTTAGTAGTTTTTTTTTTGGAAAAAGGAAAATATTTAGATAAACTCGACATTTCATCCATATGGATTTTTAGAAAGGACTTTTAAACAAAAAACGGATGACAAACTAAATTATTGACCAAAAAGCTTTAAGGTGTTAAAACTAATAGACGAACTAATAATAAAGGAGTGCGGGTAAAATGCTAAAAAAATTTATGTTTGTTTGTTCAATGGAAGAAACTTTTGATTTGTCTTGATGTGTCTTATAATTGAAAGAACAACTTTTTATTCGCAGCCTTAATATTTAGTTATTTTTATTATCCTTTGAGAAGAGGAAGATTATAAATATTTAATTCCAGTTATTTATAAGAGGAATTCCGCAATATAAAATGAATTAAATAAAAACAAGACGCTTATAACTTTAACTTATAAAAAATACATAAAGAACATTAAAAACAAGACTGCCTTTTTTGGACAAAGAAATTAAAATTATTTGCATTAGAAAATTTTAAGTGTTATTTAGTTAGTTTTTTTTCATATAAAGAACTTGGAAACTCTAAAACACAAACTAGTTTTTTTTTTTAAATAAAACTTAAAAATGAAAATTCTAGGAAAAATACATAATTGAAATTATTATTGTTTTTTTTTCTTATTGTAGTTAACAAAAGACGAAAACAAGGTACATATACTTGAAATTATGTACCATTTTCACTTCGGATAGCGAGCTGATCGATAGCACATACATGGTAACACCAACTTCAACCGGAGGTCCTGAAATCACGTATCAATCAATAGCAATACTTAATAAAATAAATTCATTAATTTTAATTAAGAAATTTTAGTTAAGAAAAAAGACCATTCGAAACTGAAAAAATTAATTGTTAACCTAATTTGTGATGTAGTTGTAATAACTGTTGAAAACCACTGACTGTAACATTCCTATTTTGTTATGATTATGAATTTATTTGAATTTGTTTTTTTTTTCTTCTGTTTACTATATGAGAGCTAGTTATGTGTGGATTTTTTATTATCAAGTGTTCAAATTGTATATTCCAGCCAAGATATTTATTGGTACTTACCACCATAGTTGGGTCTTACTCTTTTGTCGTAGCTGACACTGAATGAATCCAAAATAGCGGATATATTAACATCACCCAGCATACTACCGCCAGCGGTTCTAAAAGGAAAACAATAAACAAATGGATAAGTTTTCCTGTTAATCAGAAGTAAGTGAGAATATGTTTGATAAAAACAAAAACAAAACAAATAAGATGGTTAAATTCGGCTATGCCGGATCATTGATACACTCCACCCGTATTCTAAAAATAATATCATAAGCAAGGTTGTCAACACAAAGAGTCAATAAATGATAGATTTCACAAGGTAATTAACTAAAATTTTAGGTATTTTAATGCTTTTTGATGTGTAAATACCTATACGCTCAGGGGGGTAAAAATCTATTTCACAATACAATCACAAAAACAGAGTAAGACAAAAACGGTGTGAGGTACGATTGTATTGGTCAAAAGGTTAGGAAGTGTTTGGAAATAAAATGAAGGCACCATTTCATTAGGAAGTGTTTGGAGATAAAGTGATGTAGCGAATAGCGTTATAAAAACGTTTTGTAAAATGAAAAATTAAAAATGAAAAATGAAAAATTAAAAAAGGAAAATGAAAATGAAAATTGAAAAATCAAAAACCAAATATCAAAAACCAAACATAAAAAATCAAAATCAAAAATCAAAAAGCAGAAATGAAAAATGAAAAATTAAAATTGAAAAGTGAATAATGAGTAATGAATAATGAATAATGAAAAATGAAAAATGAAAAACGAAAAATGAAAAATGAAGAATGAATAATAAATTAATTAAAAATAAAAAATTAAAAATTAAATATTAAAAGTTCAAAATTAAAAATTTTAAATTTAAAATTTTAAATTTAAAAATTTTAAATTTAAAATTAAAAATTAAAAATTAAAAATTAAGAATTAAGAATTAAAAATTAAAATTGAAAATTGAAAATTGAAAATTGAAAAATGAAAAAAGAAAAATGAAAAATGAAAAATTAAAATTGAAAAATGAATAATGAAAAATAAATAATGAAAAACGAGAAATGAAAAATGAATAATGAAAAATGCAAAATAAAAAATGAAAAATGAAAAATTAAAATTGAAAAATGAAAAATTAAAAATTAAATTTGAAAAATGAATAATGAAAAATGTATAATGAAGAATGAAAAATTAAAAATTAAAATTGAAAAATCAATAATGAAAAACGAAAAATGAAAAATGAATAATGAAAAATGCAAAATAAAAAATGAAAAACTAAAAATGAAAAATTATAAAGAAAAAATTAAAAATGAAAAACGAAAAATTAAAAGTGAATAATGAAAAATGAAAAATAAAAAATAAAAAATAAAAAATTAAAAATTAAAATTGAAAAATGAATAATGAAAAATGTTTAATGAAGGATGAAAAACTAAAAATTTAAATTGAAAAATGAAAAATGATAAACGAAAAATTAAAAATGAATAATGAAAAATAAAAATGCAAAACAAAAATTAAAAATTGAAAATTAAAAATTAAAATTTAAAAATTAAAAATTAAAAATTAAAAATTAAAAATTAAAAATTAAAAATTAAAAATTAAAAATTAAAAATTAAAAATTAAAAATTAAAAATTAAAAATTAAAAATTAAAAATTAAAAATTAAAAATTAAAAATTAAAAATTAAAAATTAAAAATTAAAAATTAAAAATTAAAAATTAAAAATTAAAAATTAAAAATTAAAAATTAAAAATTAAAAATTAAAAATTAAAAATTAAAAATTAAAAATTAAAAATTAAAAATTAAAAATTAAAAATTAAAAATTAAAAATTAAAAATTAAAAATTAAAAATTAAAAATTAAAAATTAAAAATTAAAAATTAAAAATTAAAAATTAAAAATTAAAAATTAAAAATTAAAAATTAAAAATTAAAAATTAAAAATTAAAAATTAAAAATTAAAAATTAAAAATTAAAAATTAAAAATTAAAAATTAAAAATTAAAAATTAAAAATTAAAAATTAAAAATTAAAAATTAAAAATTAAAAATTAAAAATTAAAAATTAAAAATTAAAAATTAAAAATTAAAAATTAAAAATTAAAAATTAAAAATTAAAAATTAAAAATTAAAAATTAAAAATTAAAAATTAAAAATTAAAAATTAAAAATTAAAAATTAAAAATTAAAAATTAAAAATTAAAAATTAAAAATTAAAAATTAAAAATTAAAAATTAAAAATTAAAAATTAAAAATTAAAAATTAAAAATTAAAAATTAAAAATTAAAAATTAAAAATTAAAAATTAAAAATGAAAAATAAAAAATAAAAATTCAAAAATTAATAATGAATAATGAAAAACGAAAAATGAATAATGATAAATAAAAAATGAGAAATGAAAAATGCAAAATTACAAAGTAAAAATTAATAATTAAAATTGAAAAATTAAAAATTGAAAAATGAATAATCAGAAATGAAAAATCAAAAATCAAAAATCAAAAATCAAAAATGAAAAATGAAAAATAAAAAATGAATAATGAAAAACGAAAAATTAAAAATTAAAAATTAGAATTGAAAATTGAATAATGAAAAATTAAAAAATTAAAATTGAAAATTTAATAAAGAAAAATGAAAAACGGAAAGGAAAATTACAAATTAATAATGAAAAAAAAAAAAGAAAAATGCGAAATAAAAAATTGAAAATGAATAATCGAAATTGAAAAATTAAAAATTAGAATTGAAAAGTGAATAATGAAAAAGGAAAAGTGGAAAATGAAAAACGAAAAATGAAAAATTAATAATGAAAAACGAAAAATTTTACATTAAAACTGAAAAATGAATAATGAAAAATGAAAAACGAAAAATGAAAAATGTGAAATGAAAAATGCAAAATTAGAAAGAAAAAATGAATAATGAAAATCGAAAAATTAAAAATTGAAAAATGGATAATGAGAAATGAAAAATGAAAAACGAAAAATGAAAGCTGAAAAATGAATAATGAAAAATGAAAAATCAAAAATGAAAAATGAAAAATTAATATTGAAAAATTAGTAATGAAATATAAAAAATGAAAAATGAATAATGAAAAACGAAAAATTAAATATTAGAATTGAAAAGTGAATAATGAAAAATTAAAATTGAAAAATGAATAATGAAAAATGAAAAACGAAATAAAAAATGGAAAATTAATAATGAAAATTGAAAAATTAAAATTGAAAAATGAAATATGAATAAAGAAAAATTAAAAATTAAAAACAAAATATAAAGAATGAAAAATAAAAAATATCAAATGAAAAATGAAAAATTAAAAATGAACAATTAAAAATTAAAATTGAAAAATAAAAATGAAAAACGAAAAATGAAAAATTATAAATTAACCTAAGCCGATAGCCCAGCTAGCCTAGTAGCTAGTGCTTTACAATTAAATTTGTTGTAATTTTACATTATAATAAATACCCAAATAATAATAATAATAAAAATTAACCAGTTGAAATAATAAATCTATAATATTAATTGGCTAGGCGATTTTTTGTTACCGATGTAAGTTTCGCAGTTTACCACGAAATTTATCATTTTTAGCTGTTACCCAGATTTACAGATTTTCATCGTCTGGAATATTTTTTTGGAGTTATGATCGTTTAAAATTGTTACTAACACGTACATGAAATTATACAATGCTATGTGTGTGTTTATTAAACTTGTTAATGTGTTTGTGTTAATGTGTTGAGTTTGAGTTTTCCATTTAAAATTAGTTGAATTGTGAAGCACATATTTGAGGAAAATCGGATAAATTTTAGTGCTGCCCCAAAGAGGTCAAAGGTCAAATTTTAATAAATCTATAGTTTTATTAAGTATTTTAAAAGATATTTGTTTGTTTGCTCGTGGATTGAGATGAAAATTGACACATTTGTTTCTGATAGTGTTGTCAGAAATTTTTTTTTGAAAAATTAATTAGTTAAACAAATATAGAACATTATAATTAGCATGTATTTATTTCTGAAATTTTTGTCTATTAATTACTTACACAAACTGTAGCATTTTAGATAACTAACCCTTTTTATCTTGGTGTCAAATTGACCCAAAAGAACCTAATTAATTGCAAAATGCTACTCCAATATTGTGAAAAAATTTAATTTACCAATTATTGTAGACAACAACCCCTGCAATATTTGGAGATAACAATTAAGAAAAAAAAGATCAAAGAGTACTAGATTTTTTGAAGTTTACAAAAAATACAAATGAAAAAGTTGAAAACTCCTGGCATCAAATCAGTTGAAAGTGTTAAGGTTTGAGTAAACTGTGTTCATTTCTACCGATTATTTCCTAATTTTGTATTAAAAAGATGCCATTTTTTTTTATAGAGGAGAGTTATTTTAAATTATATTGAAAAGGCGATTGCTTTAGAGTTCTGTTTTATAATTTAATGACTGCGAATTTAGATATGAAGGATAGTGTGCGTTTAGTGATAAGAGAGTGTTTAATTTGGGAGAAGGTACGCATTCCTGTTAAGAAAGATACTAACACAGAGAAGAAATTTGTAATGTTGTACAATGAGCATAATCATAAAAACAGAGATGTAGAATCATAAAAAAAGTGCAGAATGGAAAAAATCATTAAATTAATTATATGATATTGCCCACATTGACGCATTGATTCTCCTCAAAATTAAAGAGAACAAAATATTTTTATACCCTATACCACCATGTGGTTTGGTTATAATGACTTTGTGCTGCTGTTTGTAACTACCAAAAATATTTGACCTAGACCTATATTTAATTATACCGATCGACTCAGAATCACTTTCTGAGTCGATTTAGCGATGTCCGTCCGTCCGTCCGTCTGTGTGTCCATGTAAACCTTGTAATTAAACTACAGGTCGCAAATGTGAATATATTTTGATGAAGTTTGGCATATAAGCTTTTATCAGCCATGGACTAAACGCTGTCGAAATTGGTGAAAATCGGTCCATGTTCAGACCTAGTCCCCATACAAATGACCGCTATGAAATCGACATAAATTGCCATAAGATCCAAGTTATTATATAGATCTCAGTCAAGTTGGGTTTGTATGTCTTTATTATATCCGTTAATCAATAGTCCAAAAATAGTCCCTATAGGACAATTCTTAATCATAGGCCACATATAGAACTGCTTCCCGATCTTCACTTAAATCTATCAAAAAACAAAAATATTGCACACATTTTTCTCAAATTTGGTTTGTGTATATTTTTTCAAAATATAAGTGACTTTACCAAATATGGTCAGGATCGGTCCACATTTCGACCTAGCCCCATATAAATATAGCATCCGATATAAACTTTTTCATATCTGCAGCCAAAAAAATTAATGAAAATACCACTCAAATTTGGTTTGTGCTTATATTCGATATCGAATTAGTTGGACCGACGAGATAGGGTGTCTAAGGTATAGGGTATCGTATAGTCGGTCTAGACCGACTATAATTTCTTACTTGTTAATTATACAGAGATTAAAAGTACGTGAAGGCTGCATGTCAGGAGTAGATATTAATGTTAAAAAACGTTTGGAAAAACGTAAAAATAGCCAACGACGACAAGAGCATAGAAGGAAAATGAAACTCCATCGACCTTATATGGTAATTTTGTATTGTCTTGAACATCAAAGCTGAGTCCGAACTTACTATGTAAAATCAGTTTTTAGTTACACAAGTACTTTACCAATAAAGTATAAAATACTAATACATTCATTGAAATGAATACAATTTGCCCCAATCTAAAAGTATATTTTTTAAAAGGACCAATTATGGATGAAATCTTTACTGGCGATGAATTAGAAAACGCAGAATCTGCAGAGGAAGATGATGTTGTCCACAATGAACCAAGGCATTCTGCAACTTTTCAAATAATTCAAAAAGAAAGGGGACAAAGCCCGACTAAATAAATACTAACACTGAGACTTGCTACTGTTTTAGATAAACTAAAAGTAAGTTCAAGACAATGATGAATTGAAATGTTATATTTTATATTTTGTTTATTTTCAATTCAAGTTTGAGTTTTTATTTTTCATATGTAATATTATATTCTATTTCGCCTTTACTAATAAACGAAGTTTTTCGTTTCACAAATTCAAGTGCAAACACGAACAGATGTTCTGATATGTATTTTATGCATTCAGCTATTAAATAGTACAAGTGAAGGACACTTAATGCAAATGAATCTTAAGTTAGTGAGTGCATTTAACAGCAGCTAATATTATGCTTGAATGACAATGAAATTTATGCAACGGTTCATACACACACACACACACAAGTTAATATCAAGTAGTGTCAATAAGATATAGATTATATTATTACATATTATCATATATTATATGATTCAAATAGGGAGAACGAAGTTCGTGAAAGCAGATACTGACAATAGAGATCCGCTGATAATGTAGTTGATGGTAATTGAACGCAAATATTAGCTGATATTATGTCTTAAGTACTTATATAAACTAAATTATTAAAAGAATTTACAGCCTACACAGTTGAAGTTCTTTAATAAAAAATCACTAATAAGGTTTACTAGTTGCCTTTTAATAATAAAACTCATTTTGAGAATAGCACCTGAACATTATTAGGTAGAGATTCAAGATGTATGGTATTTTTTTTTTTTTTAAATGATATGGAAATAAAATCTAAGTATATATTTTTTGAAATTTCTGAAATGGTCAGCAATTTTGAATACTTGTAATTATTAAATATTTATGGTATATTATTATTAAGAAGCAGGGACTTAAACCTGGTTCGGGTTCAAGAATATAAAAAAATATTCATAATATAATAAAAAACATAACGTTTCTGGCAATCCACAAAATTAAAAAAAAAAACAAGTAAGAAAATTATAGTTGGTCTAGACCGACTATACGATACCCTATACCATGGTCCAACTAATTGGATATAGAAAATAACCATAAACCAAATTTGAGTGGCATTATTATTAATTTTTTTGGCTGCAGGTATAAAAAAGTTCATATCGGGTGGTATATATATATGGGAACTAGGTCGAAAAATGGACCGATCCTGACCGTATTTGGTAGTCACTTAAATTTTGAAAACACATACACAAACCAAATTTGAGAAAAATCTGTGCAATATTTTTGTTTTTTGATAGATTTAAGTGAAGATCGATAAGCAGCTCTATATGGGTCTTATTACTAAGTATTGTCCTATGGGTAGTATTTTTGGACTACTAATTAATGGTTATAATAAACACATACAAACCGAATTTGATTGAGATCTATATAACAATTTGGATCTTATGGCATTTTATGTCGATTTCATAGGGTCCATTTGTATGGGGACTAGGTCTGAACATGAACCGAATTTCACCAATTTTAATAGCGTTCATCCTAGAGCCGATAAAAGCTTATGTACCAAATTTCATCAAAATATATTCATATTTGCGACCCCTAGTTTAATTACAAAGTTTACATGGACACACAGACGGACGGACGGACGGACGGACGGACATCGCTAAATCGATTCAGAAAGTGATTCTGAGTCGACTGGTATAATAAAAGATGGGTCTAGGTCAAATATTTTTGGTATTTACAAACAGCAACACAAAGCCATTATACCCAAACAACATAGTGGTATAGTTAAAGTGACCATATTTTTATACCCTATACCACTATGTGGTTTGGGTATAATGACTTTGTGCTGCTGTTTGTAACAACCAAAAATATTTGACCTAGACCCATCTTTAATTATACCGATCGAATCAGAATCACTTTCTGAGTTGATTTAACAATGTCCGTCCGTCCGTCAGTCCGTCCGTCTGTGTGTCCATGTAAACCTTGTAATCAAACTGCAGGTCGCAAATATGAATATATTTTGATGAAATTTGGTATATAAGCTTTTATCGGCCATGGGATGAACGCTATTGAAATTGGTGAGAATCGGTCCATGTTCAGACCTAGCCCCCATACAAATTACCCATATGAAATCGACATAAATTGCCATAAGATCCAAATTGTCATATAGATCTTACTCAAATTGGGTTTGTATACGTTCATTACATCCATTAATGAGTAGTCTAAAAATGATCCCTTTGACCCCATATAGAGCTGCTTCCCGATCTTCACTTAAATCTATTAAAAAACAAAAATATTGCACTGATTGTTCTCAAATTTTGTTTGTATATATTTTTGCAAAATACAAGAGACTTTACCAAACATGATCAGGATCGGTCCATTTTTGGACCAAGTCCCTATATAGATATAGCATCCGATATGACGTTTTCATATCTGCAGCCAAAAAAATTAATAAAAATCGCACTCAAATTTGGTTTTTGCTTATTTTCTATGTCCAGTTAGTTGGGCCTAAGAGATAGGGTCTCTAAACGCATGGTATAGGGTATCGTATAGTCGGTCTAGACCGACTATAATTTTCTTACTTGTTTAATATTAACTTTAATAATTAACATAGCCTTAAGCACTGATACCCTTAATTGAGGTTTATCTTCGGTCCACAACTTGTTCATCAAAGAAAATACACGTTCAGTTGGCGCATTTGTACCAGGCAAACATAAAATATATTCAACTATAATTTTAAAATATGCATGGTTTAGGTAATTGCTTTTAAAATGTTTAAAAACTTCCACCCAACGATTTTCTGTAGAAATACTTTGTTGATTCCATTCGTCAATTTTCTGCGATTTTACGTATTTAGATGCGAGTCAATATTCATCGAATACTTTCGTATCTTTATTGCAATCGATATGTTCTTTTTCGATGAAATATGTAGAACTTTTTGAACATCTTCCCACTATGGTGCTTCTGTTAAATTTGCGCAATTAAGTTTTGCTAAATCTTTGTTATAAACAGTCCATAGCTCTAAATACTCTCGAGTAGTTTTATAAAATTCTTTAGCCTTAATTTTCACGAAAATCACGTCAATATCGGTGCAACCATCTTCTTTTAATTTTTCAAGTAAATCACGGACAGAATATGGAAGAAAGTGAGTTGTCTGTTTCTGAAACAAATTCTCTTTTAGTTTGTTAATTTCACTTGCTGCTTCAATTGTTTTTTTTTGCAATTTATACATTATAAGTTTCTACAGCAGCTGAAGAATCCGAGAGAGGTGGACACACAGAAAAAAAGGTGTGACATTTGTAAAAGTTATAGTAAAATTTTACAAAATTTTTTTGGGAATTAGACGACTACATAAAATTAACGATAAATTTTGTTTCACCCCGTCAATTGAAAATTTTGAAGTCTTTTTAGTATCTAAGCAAATCTGACTCAATACGATAAAATTGTTAAAACAAGCAAAAAAATTTTGGTACCATGTGGATCGAAAAAGTACAATTTGTTTGTCTGGTTGGTGCAATATCAGAAAACATATTTTTCTTACCTGGAGGTTAGTTTTTGTTCTGTACTGCACTTTGGCCTCTTCTATATTAAAACTCTTTGATTAAGTACAAAAACATCATTATAAAAAAAAAAAACAATTACTCTATTTTTGTCTCTTGTGTTTCGTAATATATTTATTCATACTAGCAGATTCCAGCGCTTGAAATTCGAGTGCAATTTCTAGGCAGCTTTGTTTTTCAACTTAGCCAATTCACAAACCAACACTTTTATGGTTTATTATTATTGGAATGAAGATAATAAACTCATTAACAAATTAAATAAAACACATAGCATATGTATAATTTTATGTATGTGTTGGTAGCAACTTTAAATGCAATTTACTCAAAATAAAGGAAAAATTAAAAAATCTGTAAATCTGCAAAATGGCTAAAAAGAAATTCCTTTCAATTAATATACGTTTGGTCAAAATCGGCATAAAATGGTTGAACAAAACATCGGTCACAAGAAATCACCTAGCCTATTCATATTCTGCAACAAAGAAAAAAGAGAAGATGATTTTTGTATTGCTGCATTTCAGGTTAACCAATCATATTTATAGAACTGCAATTTCTATTTTGTGCAATGTTTTTTTTATTTCTTTGTTTTATTTTGATTAGTTTGACGGGCGACGTACAAGTAAAACTCAACGTATTCTTATTTTGAGAGGGGGTAAAATTTTTTATTTTTTGCTTTTTAAGAACAGTAATTTAAGTTTGTGTACCAAAAATTGATTCAACCAAATTCATAAGAAATTCAGTTAAATCGTTTTAAATATTTTTTAGATGAAATTATTTTTCAGCTGACTTGTGATGTATTCTAACATACATATATTAAAAAAAATATCTTTGACGAATTTTAAGATTTGTTCTTACATTTTTGAACAATTCAACCACCTCTTTTTTCGAATTTCTGAAAACGGGACATTTTTGCGTCCCCGAGTTATTGTCGAGGACAACGGGACAAAGAAGCTGAAAACGGGACGGTCCCGTTCAAAACGGGACGTATGGTCACTTTAGGTATAGGGTATAAAAAACAATACAAAATAACGACTATTTGTAGCGAACAAGTAACCAACACACAAACTAGACTGAAATGGGAAATCCCCTTTTGCAGTTTTAGCTACATATGTACAAACATTATATTGTATAAAAAAATCAGTAGACAAACGTTTTCAAACAACCAATGCAAATAGAATTGGCGCAAACCGTGTGTTAGTATATTTTAACTTTCTGAAGTAAACGTGTTTTATTTGTTGTTAGAAGTAACATTTAAATTGTATTAAGTAAAGTGAGTACTCACATTCAAATTTAAAAAATAATTTTAACGTTTTGATTTTTCAAATCATAGAGATGTCCACAACATTTACAAAAAATTTATTTGTTTATGATGCAGGGAAAGATGTATCTATATGCTCAGAATGCAAAAGGTAATCATAAGGGAAATCTTTCGACATATACAACGGAAGCATCCTGAACTCTACCAGAAAGCTCAAAATCAATCGTCAAAATCTAAATTCAGTTAGATCATCAATAAAAGAGCAGGAGCGGAGGAAAATACACTTGAACAGTATTTAAATATTATCAAGATGAAAACGTGCAAAAAAATTTCATTGATTCATGCGTGACCGTCAATGGCCGTCCTTTTCCAATCTTTGAAGACTTTAGCAAGAAAGAAATAATCGATCCGATTATGAATGCACTAAAAGTATCAGTTAATATTCATAATATAAGTGATATTGTTAACAACAAAGCAATGGACATAAGAAACAAAATTAAATGTGGAATATAAAACAAAAAACATATTTCAATTAAAATTGATTCTACTTCTCGTCTTGGTCGATGTTTTGTAGGGATAAATATTCAATATATTTTTGACGGAAAAATAAAACTACGAACTTTCGCCATGCATGAGGCTCAAAATCGCCAGACAAGAGCATACATAAACAAATCATATCACGAGCGTCCTTGAGTGTTACGACATCAAATTGCAGCAAGTATATTCAATTACATCAGACAACTGAAAAATATGTTCAAAGCTGCTGAATTACTAAAAGACGGAGTATGGAAACTTTGTCATGGAGAAGAAATTCACACAGCTGAAGCAAATGTGCTTTCTAATATTGACCTATAAGGAGCATAAACATTAGCAAATTCACACCCAAATATTATTAATTTCAGATGTGTTGCTCATAGTTTACAATTGGCAGTGATCGACACTATATTTAATCTTTCGTTTAAGAAAATACTTGATCAATGCAGAGCTATTTGCAAAAATTGCGAGCACCAAATATTTGTTCTTTAGCTAAGAAGCTAAACTTGAAAAACTTGGAATTCCAATTAGGACATGGTTCAAGCCTTATTGGAATATAGAATTTTTGGTCGAAATTAATGGACGCTGAATTAACTATGAATCATAGTACTTGGAATATTTATGAAGAATTCGTTAAAGTTTTTGCATCTGTTAAAATATTAACCTTGAAACTACAAGAAGAACAGATGAATTTAGGCGAGTTTTATAGAATATGGCTTAGTTTTAAATTAGAGCTAACAAAAGATTACAAAACAAACTCATTTTCAAACGAATTATATTTAAATATTATAAAGGAGAAAACCACTTTATTAATAATCCACTTTTGATTGCAGGAGTATATCTAGATAGAAGATTTTAGTTAGCGTCGTTAAGTCCCGAAAATGTTGAAAACGTTAAAAACATATAAATTTTTTTTAAAAATATACAAATGGAAAGAGAACACAATTTTATGAGAGAATCAATATCATCTTCTTCAGAAAATGATGAATGTACGAGTAAGCTCGAACAACTTCTAAAAAAGAGGGATAGATTTTCTAAATCAAATGCTTCAAATTGATAACTTAGTTAAAAATTAAATTGAAATATATGAAAAATATCTGGGAAAAGAAAAAACATTTTACTATTTTGGGAGCAACATTAACTGAAACGACATTATTGTATCAAGCGGCTCAGATTATATTCGCAGTACCTGCTACGCAAGTAAGCATCGAGAGGAACTTTTCAGGCTTGAAATTAATTTTTTCGCCACAAAGAACAAATTTAAAAGGAAAAATTTTAAAAATATATTAATTATAAAAGTAAACGAAAATTTCTTTGAAAAATAAATGAAATAATAAAAGATTTATACTTTTTTTTTTTTTTAAATTTTGAACCCGAGACCGAACCCTGAACCGAAATCGAACCTTATTTTTTATTTTGGTTAACCCGAACTGAAGCTATTTTTTTAGTTTTGAAATAATCCAAAATGATACTACTGTGGTAATGATTTATAATTACCAAGGGTTAAAGTATGTCTATTTCGCAATAACTATATAAACAAGGCAAACTTAAGGTTTTAATAAAGAATAATTGAAATATTAAACAGAACTTTCGAAGAAGAACTTATGATATTCGTTAGAGTACAAACTTTCAGCTCTGTTATGCCTTGACTCCAATACTGTGTGTGCCCAGTAGCAGTCTATATGGTGCTGAATAAGTATTCATACGGTATGTACTGTTTTCCAATGCTTGAATAGGCTTATTATCGATAATCCGTAATATAATTTCTCCCTATACAAAATGGACTTAAAAAACCATAAACTGTATTCCAGTTTACTACTTAGCAATTACTTCATATCCGTCTATTAAATAATGGAAAGAAAAGGACAAAATAAGCATACTAATGAATAAGTGTTTCATAAATAATAGGTAGACGTAAATAAATAAAACCATTCCATTTACGTACAATACTTTAAGAATTTATGCAGTTTAATTCAAATCAAATACTTATTGTCAGTAATGTAGAAAATTACACTGTTTCACCACTAAACAGTTGACATTCATAAGTTTTTTTTTAAATATAAAATCATGTAATTTTTCACTCAAATGACCTAGTTTGTTTTTGTGTCTTTTATGTCTTAAATTTTACTCGGTTAGTTATTCAAAACATGTTATAAACACTATTTAGTTTTGTGTAACAAGAAAAATAAAAAAATAAAACTAGAAAACAACTAAGAAAGTTACAATTGCAAACCATGATGTGTGTAGGTATGAAAAAATATATGTTTTGGCAGAAGTCGGAAACAGTTGCCAATAATAATATTTTTTTTTTAAATTAGAAAAACGTACAACAAGGCACAGCCTGTCAAAATATATTGACAGTGTTTGTTGAAATGCAATGTTGTTTGTTACTTTCGGATATCATATTTTCTATTTTCTGTTAGGTTTTCTTTACGTCCTCATGAAAAGTAGCTTGTGCCATAAAAATGTTGAGCCACTCTTACTATTCATGATTCAATCATATTCACACTCATACTTCATGACTGCCACGTAGGTGGCCAAGTATTTTTACTGTAGCCTGTAATATGTGGAACATGTTGAAAGACTTCTTATGTAATCAGTGTTAAGCAATCTTAAAGTAAAGTTAAAGTATAGTCGAGGTAAAGACATAGTAAAGTTAAAGTAAAGTTAAAATGAAGTTAAAGTAAAGTTAAAATAAAGTTAAAGTAAGGTTAAAGTAAAGTTAAAGTAAAGTTAAAGAAAGTTAAAGTAAAGTTAAAGTAAATTTAAAGCTAAGTTGAAGTAAAGTTAAAGTAAAGATAAAGTAAAGTTAAGGTAAAGTTAAAGTAAAGTTAAAGTAACGTTAAAATTAAGTTAAAGTAAAGTTAAAGTAAAGTTAAAGTAAAGTTAAAGCAAAATTAAATAAAATTTAAAGTAAAGTTAAAGTAAAGTTAAAGCAAAACTAAAAAAAGTTAAAGTATAGTTAAAATAAAGTTAAAGTAAAGTTAAAGTAACGTTAAAGTCAAAGTAAAGTTAAAGTAAAGTTAGAAGGAGGTTAAAGTAAAGTTAAAATATATTTAAACTAAAGTTAAAGTAAATTTAAAGTAAAGTTAAAGTACAGTTAAAGTGAAGTTAAAGCAAAGCTAAAGTAAGGTTAAAATAAAGTTGAAGTAAATTTAAAGTAAATTTAGAGTAAAGTTAAAGTAAAGTTAAAGTAAAATTAAAGTAAAGTTACAGTAAAGTTAAAGTAAAATTAAATTAAATTTAAAATAAAGTTAAAGAAAAATTAAATTAAATTTAAAGTTAAGTTAAAGTAAAGTTAAAGTAAAGTTAAAATAAATTTAAAGTTAAGTTAAAGTAAAGTTAAAGTAACTTTAAAGTTAAGTTAAGGTAAAGTTAATTTAAGTTAAATTAAGTTTAAAAAAAAGTTAAAGTAAAGTTAAAAAAATTTAAAGTAAAGCTACAGTATAGTTAAGGTAAAGTTAAAGTAATGTTAAAGTAAAGTTAGAGTGAGGTTAAAGTAAAGTTAAAGTAAATTTAAACTAAAGTTAAAGTAAAAATAAAATAAAGTTAGAGTGAGGTTAAAGTAAAGTTAAAGTAAATTTAAACTAATGTTACAGTAAATTTAAAATAAAGTTAAAGTAAAGTTAAAGTAAAGTTAGAGTGAGGTTAAAGTAAAGTTAAAGTAAATCTAAACTAAACTTAAAGTAAAATTAAAGTAAAGTTAAAGTGAAGTTAAAGTAAAGTTAAAGTAAAGTTAAAGTAAAGTTAAATTAAAGTTAAAGTAAAGTTAAAGTAAAGTTAATGTAAAGTTAAAGTAAAGTTAAAGTAAAGTTAAAGTAAAGTTAATGTAAAGTTAAAGTAAAGTTAAAGTAAAGTTAAAGTAAAGTTAAAGTAAAGTTAAAGTAAAGTTAAAGTACAGTTAAAGTAAAGTTAAAGTAAAGTTAAAGTAAAGTTAAAGTAAAGTTAAAGTAAAGTTAAAGTAAAGTTAAAGTAAAGTTAAAGTAAAGTTAAAGTAAAGTTAAATTAAAGTTAAAGTAAAGTTAAAGTAAAGTTAATGTAAAGTTAAAGTAAAGTTAAAGTAAAGTTAAAGTAAAGTTAAAGTAAAGTTAAAGTAAAGTTAAAGTAAAGTTAAAGTAAAGTTAAAGTAAAGTTAAAGTAAAGTTAAAGTAAAGTTAAAGTAAAGTGAAGTTAAAGTAAAGTTAAAGTCAAGTTAAAGTAAATTTAAAGTAAAGTTAAAGTAAGTTAAAGTAAGGGTAAAATAAATATAAAAAAAATTGAACTTAAATTAAAGTAAACGTAAGTTAAAGTAATGTAAAAGTAAAGTTTTAGTACATTTGTTGTAAAGTTTAAGTAAAGGTTTTATATCAAGTTAAAATTAAGATAAAGAAAAATTTTCGAATGTTGTTAGAAACAAAGATGATCTGAAACTTTTCTTTTTCATTAATGTTGTCTTTTATATTCTTATGCAAAAACCTTTGTTCTTGTAAATGGATTTAATTTGAGGTTTTTTATTTCTTAATTTATTTGAAGTATATTCCCTTTATTTACTAATAACTTTTGTAACTATTAAAAATACTTTTTAACTAAATTATATATGTAGTTATTAAATTCTTCACATAAAAATGAAGCCAATCATCATTTAAGATATAAGGTATACAAAGGAGTCAAAGAAACCATTTAGCTTTAAAGTGACAAGTTTTTGCCATGATTGATTTCGAAAAAGTTGAAAAGAATCACTTTAGCCCAGCAATAAGGGTTCGGGTAACAAAAAACTTCAACACAAGTTGTTAAATTATATTTACATATACGATATTAAGGTTGTCCTTAGTCTACGTAAAGTTTAAACAAAAAAATTTTTTTTTGTCGACATATGGGAAAAAGAAGTAAAAAATAATAAATGATAACCGCAACAAATAATTTTGTAACGCCCAAAATATGTTTATTTAACGTTATATAATAGCAAAACAAGTGTAAGTAAGTGTGTATACATATATACAGTGATATGAAAGTGTATGGATTTAGTAAATTAAAATAGATAAAAACTACACAGACTACCAAGTAGAACGAAAAATAAAAAAGAAAAAAAAGAATCAGAAACATTTAGGAAATGTATTTCATAATCAACATAATAATGCCATTTATGAGTAATTCGAATGGACCCAGAATGCTTGCTAATGTTCCATATATTGTTCGTGCACATTTTCTACATTAATGTGTTCAAGAGTGTGACTTGTGTCCATTACGTTCAAGTTAGGAAATGAATAAACGGATGGATGTTTCACTCACTTCGTAATTTGTTACTAGAAAATATATCCAGCAAACTTTGAAATGTTTTTTTTTCTGAAAATACATCTATCTGCTGGCTGGGAGATGTGATGTGAATGTGTTTGTGAGGTTGTATAATATTTTAGGTTTGTTTGTTCAACGTGTCAAAATACGTGGCAACGCCCTTAACAATAACAATCTAGGTTACAAAAACATTTCTTGTAAGATTTTATATAATAGTAACAATAACAAAAACCAAATTTAGTTTAGAGTATTTTGTAAATTCCGGTTTTACATTTGGGGAACAAATGAAAACAACCCTCCCATCATCAGCACTGGAACACAAATTTTGTGTTTAGTTTTTTAAAAGCATTTTCAATGACCCTCGTAAGAAACTTACAATCATCATCATCATCATCAATGTAACCATCAAACTCTGCGTGTTCTGGACATGCATTTAATGTTTTTGTTAAAAAATGAAAAAAAAAAAAAAAAACTGAGAAACTTATATGGTGTTTTTCGTTGAAAGAGCCGTTTAAGAAGAAAAATAATAATAAGCAGTGTAGTAATGTGAAGGATAATGGTTCTTGATGTAACATCACATTTAAGTTTATTTATAGCACTTTTCTGAAAAAAAAAAAAGACAAGTAGGTTTTTAATAACTTTTTAAGTGTAAGTGTATTTTCTATTTAAGATTACTTAAAAATTTTTAATATTCGATTCTTTATATTCAACAGAAAGTGTGAATAATTATAATATTTATAAGTCATCAAATTTAGAAACAAATTAAAGTAAAAAATATAATGGAAATAGAAAAGCTTTTATTTGTCTATTATTCTCAATAATATTTTTGCTTTCTCTCTTTCTCTCTCACTCTCAGCCTTGTCCTTACCTAATTTCTGTTCCCAGTCGAAAGAACATTTATCGCAATTTCTTTCTAAATTGTACTTTGAACACAAGCATATAAATCCGAGTTTCTAACAAGAACAACAATACACATATAGTTAATAAATATTAATATAAAGATGTACTTTGCATTCCATGTGTATTTAAATAAACATTTTTATATTGAAACTAAAAAAATTTTTTATTACTAATTTTTTTTGATTTTTAAAATTTCCAAGAATGGAATTCAATAAATCAAAATCCCTGAAGATGTTGGAATAATCCCAACGAAACGTCGGATTGAAAAAAATGGAATAATCTTTTATTTGCATTTGAAACCCATGACCTTGAAAGCCTGATTAGAGTAATTTCTACTTTAAAACATCTTTAATAAAAACTCAAAAAGGTCGATTAGAATTTTATAATTAAGGAATAAATTGTTTATAATCGATATTTCTCAGGAATAAAAAAGTTATCTTTGTTTTGGAGGTATAAATTGATAAAGACTGATTTATTCTTTGGATTATACCAATTTTACCTTAAAAGATTTTTGGAAGCACCCTACCACTTATTGCTTCCGCTTTATATTCGTCCGGTTAACTGTGTTAACTGTCTGTTTATGAGAAAGTGAGGTGTCAAATACAATGTTTTTGGATACAATTTCTGTCCATGATATGGTATCTTCGTTCGAATAATCGATTAATTTTGGACTCTAATAACGAGTAATTTAAATAGATTTATATCGAATTCATAAATTAAGAAAATATTTTGAATATTTGATTTTTTTGTTAACTATTTTTAAACTCTTTCTTTTAACTCTGAAGATTAATTTTGGGGTAGTCACGCACAGCCACGGAGTGATCTAAATATCATTTCCCCCATCCGATTGTTCTCAAATTTGGTCCATACACTTGCTGTGAAAAAAGATTAACTTTGACTTAGTCACGCGTAGTCACGCATGGTCACGCACAGTCACGAAGTGATTTAAATGTCATTTCCCCTCATCCGACCCCTCTGAAACTTGGTCGATATACTTGCTGTAAAGAAAGATCAACTTCTACATAGTCACGTGCAGTCACGCATGGTTACGCACAGTCACCGAGTGATTTAAATATCATTTCCCCTCATCCGATTGATCTGAAACTTTGTTCATACACTTAATGTGAAAAAAAAATTAACTCTGACTTAGTCACGCACTCTCACGCGTGGTCACGCACAGTCACGGAGTGATCTAAATGTCATTTCCCCTCATCCGATCGATCTGAAACTTGGTCGATATACTTGCTGTTAAGAAAGATCAACTTCGACATAGTCACGCGCAACCACGCATAGTCACGCACAGTCACGGAGTGATTTAAATGTCATTTCCCCCCCTCCGATCGATCTGAAACTTGGTCCATACACTTGCTGTGAAAAAAGATTAACTTTGACTTAGTCACGCACAGTCACGCATGGTCACGCACAGTCACGCATGGTCACGCACAGTCACGGAGTGATCTAAACGTCATTTACTCTCATCCGACCGATCTAAAACTTGTTCGATATACTTGCTGTAAAGAAAGATCAACTTCGACATGGTCACGCACAGTCACGGAGAGATTAAAACCCCACTTCTCCTCATCCGATGAAACTTTGTCCATAGACTTGTTGTATCCAAAGATTAATTTTAAGATAGTCACACGCAGCCGGGCACAGTCACAGAGAAATTCAAAACTCATATGCATAAGGAAAGAAAGAGTCTTAATAAAAACTTTGTTTTTATGGGTTAGATTCTTTATAATTTTTTAAAAGAAGTAAACAAACAAAACTAGTTAATGGTTTTAATTTTATTAAAAAATAGATGGGTTTATTACACAAGGGAACAAGGTTTTTGTTGATAAAGAACTGAATTCAAAATGAGTCAAAACCTTTGACCTAGTCGCATTTTTATACCCCACTATGTGGTTTGGGTATAATGACTTTGTGCTGCTGTTTGTAACAACCAAAAATATTTGACCTACACCCATCTTTAATTATACCGATCGAATCAGAATCACTATCTGATTCGATTTAACGATGTCCGTCCGTCCGTCCGTCCGTCTGTGTGTCCATGTAAAGCTTGTAATCAACCTGCAGGTCGCAAATATGAAGATATTTTGACGAAATTTGGTATTTGATCTTTTGTTGGTCATGGGATGAACGCTAGTGAAACTGGTGAGAATCGGTCCATGTTCAGACCTAGCCCCCACACAAATGACCCCTATGAAATCAACATATATTGCCATAAGATCCAAATTATCATACAAATCTTAGTCAAATTGGGTTTGTATGTATATATTACATCCATTAATCAGTAGTCCAAAAATGATCCCTATTGGACAACTCTTAGTCATAGGCCCCATATAGAGCTGCTTCCCGATCTTCACTTAAATCTATCGAAAAACAAAAATATTGCACTGATTCTTCTCAAATTTTGTTTGTACATATTTTTGCAAAATACAAGAGACTTTACCAAACATGGTCAGGATCGGTCCATTTTTGGGCCTAGTCCCCATATGGATATAGCATCCGATATGAACTTTTTCATATCTGCAGCCGAAAAAATTAATAAAAATCCCACTCCAATTTGTTTTATGCTTATTTTCTATATCCAGTTAGTTGGGCCTGAGAGATAGGGTCTCTAAACGCATGGTATAGGGTATCGTATAGTCGGTCTAGACCGACTATAATTTTCTTACTTGTCATTTTTATGGAACAAAAAAATTTTTTTTCTGAAAATTGTTCTTTTTTTTCAAAACTTCCACGATATCTCTGAAACTGCTGGGGAAATTTGAAACCAATGTAAACATGGCTTAAATATAATATTGTCGACAACTTTTGGATTTTTCGTAACTGAATATGATGAACCGTTTTCAATTTATTCCAATATATGTAGTGGAAATACCTTAATTCTGGACATAACGGTATATTGCGAAAAGTCGAGCTAATAAAAAAACCAATTGAAGATTTGGAATCAAAGACCTCAAATTACTTAAAATTGCAATAAAGTTCCAGTAAACACCAAAAAAGTTCAATTTTGTTCTTTTGTTATTTATTTATTTATTGAGTTATTAATTTATTTATTTATTTCTTTATTTATTTATTTATTTACTTATTTATTTATTTATTTATTTATTATATTTGGACAACCCGCGAAAGTAACGTATAAGTGCAACGGATATCGTGACTTTTTTTCATACATGGGTGATAACAATTATTTATAAAATTTTGTTATAAATTTTCTATGGAAATCTCGACATGGTTCCAAGATGCGATCAGTTTGCTTTGAAGATATTACGCTGAACCATTCAGACAACAATTTTAGCTTATTTAAGCGCTGGATATAACTACTGGTTTTTTACTTAGTCAATTAATTAATTTTCAAAATTAAATCATTGAATTGACCTGTTTAAAGTAGAATTATTAGCTTTAATAGAATAAAATAATGACAGGACAGTTGACCCCAATCCCAGATCATTTAAATATTTAGATTGAATTTTAAAAAATTAGTCTATTTTGAGCCAGGCTAATACTGTGTACTTTAACTGATAGGATTGGAACTATTGTTCGAACTATTTACCATATTAATTTTGGTATAAATGGAACTTGAATTACTCTTACATTTTAATTAATTAATATCTTATTTAATTTTTGGGTTTTGGGCGCTAATTTCTTTTACAGATATTAAGTCCAAATTAGATCAGAGTAGAATAATTTTAATTCTAGTATCCATTCTAAGCATATAAACATTCACGTCGGTGCATGTTTCATATATACATATATGTGATCTGAAAAATATGGCAACTATTATTTTAAGCGGAAATAATGTTTTTGCTTGTGTATCAGTAAAGAGATGCGCTATTTAAAATGTTTAGAATTGATCCAAAATTAAATATAATATCACTACTTTCATCTTGAGAAGCATACTTAGAAGGAGCGAACCATTATTGGACCGGATTTAAAATGGCATATTCTTAACTGAAGTAAAATTCAATATTTAGCTTGATTTGTATTGAAATCTATTTAATAATTTCCACTTCGTATGATCTTTTATTTATATCTAAAGCTCTTTACTGTCCCACAGAAAATATGTATGTATTTACAGAATCATACACTTTGAGGTAATGATGAAGAATATGCCATACATAATGTGTGTGTTTATATTATGGGTCTGTTTCCTACACTTAAGTTGTTTTCTTCTTCTTATTCTTCTTCACTTCAAAGATAATCAAACATCTTGAGCATTTTCAATCATACTCAATGTAGAACAACAATTTTAATACAATGACACTTAAAACGTTAAGAGTTCTGGTTTTATTTTTACAATATTGTGGCTGACATTACCAGCAGGGAAAATGTGAAGGCTTTTGAAAAAAGAACACAAGAAAAAAAAAAATAAATAAATGAAAAAGCAAAAAAAAAAAAAAAATATATAGAAATTAAAGCAACCAGTTAAGCAAAAATAAATGGCTATGGCATGATGGCGATGATAATTACGAGGATGAGCATGAATTTGAGGATGCAAGTGATGATTGCTTTAAGTGATATCAACGAACACAGCTGGCTATAAGAAACCTACTGTTCTAAAGTTGTATCATTTCTCAATAAATTTCATACTTAGTATCATGTCGTTAAATGTAGAAATCTTTTGAATGTGGTAGACACCAAAAAAAAAATCTTTAAGACCAGAAACCTTGATGGTTGTTAAAGAGAACAGTGAAACTCAAAAGTGTACAATATATATTTTACCGTTGTTGAAAACTAACAGACGCATATTTATATGCAGGAATCTGCCTATTTTGTTGTTGTGTTGCTCTTTAGCCTTTTGCCATTGAGTTCAAATACATAAGTATACACATACACATATAATTAAACAAACTCATTGACATACAATGTGTTGCAAAATGTTAAAGGTTCTTCTGACATTTAATAAAACATCATCATCATCATCATCATCATTAATCTCTACGCCTCTCTCTGTATCTCTCTCTCTCCCTCTTCCCTGTAATTTCAACATGTGAACAAGTTATTTTTATTAAAAAGTATGAAAACTAGCTACATCACACATCTTTAAGCACGTTAGCAACTGGAATAGTAAAGATCTTTAACACGTACATGAGTACGTTGTAAAATAAATGAATTTGAGCCCTACTGAAGATATACATAAATTATATATTCCGATTAAAAATATATTCCGAAAAAATTATCTATTGAGTACTTAAAAATTAAAAATTTTTGTAGCCAAAATCCCAAAACGCGAGTTTTCTAATGGATGTTTATTAAATTTATGTATGTACATCGATTCAATACTTATTTTCATCGATATAAATATTATGGCACTTTGGAATATTTTCGCGGTCGTCGTTTGGCGGGGTGAGAAATTGAAAGTCGGATTGAAAGTACTAGACCGGCATATTAAATCCGCCAAAGGGTTTGGCGTACTCAAATAAATTGTAGCTAAGACTTAAACAAATAATTCTTATTAATATATCCATGCAAAAAATATAATCGGCTGTGCCATATTTTCGATACCCTCAACCCTTGTTTGTCAGAACTAAAAGACACAAGACGCTAGATTTTAAATCATAACGGCTGGACTTTTTACAATAATGATTAATAGGAAAATTAATAAAAATTTTAGGTATTTTCGTGCGTCTTTAATTGAAATCAATTACTAAATATAATGAGCATAATTTACTTAAATTTTATGTAATATTTGTTGAGTTTTTTTTTTGGCAAATTGTAACAGAAAAAAATATATTAAATAAAGAAAATTTAAGATTACAATGTTATGTCTTAAAATTAGTAAAGTGTAATTTACAGTAACAAACTTGACAATAAGGGTATGATATTAAATGAGAAAAAGAGAAAACGCCCTTGCTTCACAGGCTAGCCATAACGATACAGTGAACCTTTTAAAATAAATTTATAAAGTTAATATTAAAAAAAATCTCAGAAGCTAGAAATATAATAATTGTAACTAACAGATTCCAGCCCTCGAAATTTGAGCGCAAATTCTAGGATATTTTATTTTTCATTAAATAAAAAGTATGCTAATCATTATAGCCAATTCACAAATCAGCACATAAACCAAACTCATTTTTATTACAAACACATTAACAAATTTAATAAACACACACATAGCATTGTATAATTTTATGTATGTGTTGGTAGCAACTTTAAATGCAATTTGCTCAAAATAAAGAAAAAAATTTAAAAAATTGTAAACCTGCAAATCCGCTAAAACGAAATACCATTCAAATAATATACGTTTTGTCAAAATCGGGATAAATCGGTAGAACAAAACATCAGTCACAAGAAACCGCCTAGCCTATTAATATTATAGATAATAATAATAATAATAGAAACTAAAAATAACTATTAATTAACCGCTGTGAGTACCAGGGTACCAAGTTTAAAAAAGAGCCGATCAATAATTTCATGGTTTTACCAGTTAAAGTATTGAATGACTTAAGCTCTGATCATCTTTCCATCAGAATAAGTTTAAACAATGAATTCAGCTATGTTCATAGGTCCTGTTACGATTTTAAAAGAGCAAATTGGGCTCAATATTCTACTTATATAAGAAGAAATTTACCAGTTACAAATGAGGATACAAATTACAACTGTGCGCAATAGAATCTATGAATCTATATCTATCTATCAGCATTTAATAATACCGTTAAATCTGCAATTAACCAAAGTGTACTGTGTAGAGTAGCAGCTCCCAACCGCCAAGCCCTACCTCAATATATAAAGCACTTGATACAAATAAGAAATGTTTATAGAAGAAATTGGAAACGTTTGCAGAATCCAACTGCTTTTATATATACAAAACAATATAATCATCATATTTCGGTGGCTATAACGGAATGGAAGAATACTACATGGAATAACAAGCTTGCAACACTTGAAAAATGATCTCCTCCTTTTTGGAATATTTCTAAAATACTAAAGAAAAAATTTAATAGTATACCAATTCTAAAGTATAATAATAACGTTTACCATACTCAACTAGATAAATGTAAAATTTTAGGCCAGATTTTTACTGAAAATCATGCAATATCGAAAAATCTCAGTGATTCGTCAACCGTTTCTCTTGTTAATAGCGCAGTAGCCAATCTGGAATTAATCGAATCTGATCCGCAAAGTAGGCTATCTGTATCCATAGACAAGGTTAAATCAATCATAAAGCATGTAAAGACTAAAAAATCTCCTGGTTTAGACGGAATTAATAATAAATATTTGAAAGGCTTGCCAAATAAAGGGCTGAAATATATATCAGTCATTTTCAACGCATGTCTTCGAATAAGTTATTTCCCAACAATATGGAAACACTCCAAGTTAATACCGATTAAAAAGCATAACAAATCAGCTGATTGTCTTCGCTCCTACAGACCAATAAGTCTATTATCATCGCTAAGTAAAATTTTAGAAAAAATAATAAATGAACATCTTAATAATTTTATAGATACCCATAATATACTTCCATCACAACAATTTGGATTCCGTAGACAGCATAATACAGTTCAGCCTCTTGTTCACATACGAAATTTAATAAATACAAATTTTGAAAATTGAAAATCTACGGGTATGGTGTTGATGGATATTAAAGCCGCTTTCGATTCTGTTTGGCACAAGGGACTGATATTTAAAATAACGAATTATAATTTCCTAATCTAACTGACCAAAATGAAAAAAAAAATCGCTTTTTCAAAGTTCATATTGAGTCTGTACACTCTGCACTGTCAGTAATCTACGCAGGTTGCCCACAGGGCTCACGTATTTCACCAATATTGTATACACAGCAGATTTCGCATCATTAAATGGTTGTGCTACATCAATTTTTGCTGATGATATTGCCATCCTCTGCTCAGGTATATTGTCAGCCGATATTATTTCAATCCGCATTAACTCCAATCCACATTAACTGAAATCCGCATTAATTCCATTCCGAATTAACTGAAATTCATGATTATTTCACAAAATAGAATATTCTTGTTAACCCGCAGAAGACATAAGCAATCTACTTTTCAAGACGAAGAAAAATATGCTATTTACAACAACATCCCATTCTTTACAACAACAATTTCATCAATTGGACAAACAAAGTTAAATACTTGGGTGTCATACTAGATCCCAAATAAAAATTCAAACCACATATCCCCTACATTATCGACAAAAAAAACTGTACCCTTTAATAAATAGAAACTATAAACTCGACATTAGAAATAAAACTCTTTTATTTAAATCAATATTCCACTCAATTATGTATGTTTTATGCTTCGCCAGTATGGTCTACGGCTGCACAATGTCATATTAAGAAATTACAATTAACACAAAATAAACTGTTAAAAATGATACATAATTTGCCTTGGAATTATTTTACTCAGCGATTACACAATCTAGCAAACGTCGAACTTGTAAATATCTGAATATAAAAACTTCAATCAAATTTCTTCAACAGTTGTAGCACTTCTGTGTATAATCAAGTTAATGAGCTGGTCTCAACGTAATTTTATTTTCATAGTCTAGTTTTATTAAAATCAAAAAAAAAATTCATAACAGTTTTTCGAAAATTTTACCCTTCCTTAGATATATTACAAACATTAATGCACATAAATAATAAAAATTGTTATCTAGTATTTAAGAAGAAAAGGAAATTTTGTCCTAAAATCTTTAAAACATTGTAAAAAAAATATTTAAGACGTAAATACCAAATAAAGAATCAAATATAAAAAACCCAAGAGTTGACAAATATTGAGTACTACGCCAATTCTAATTCCTCTAAGAATATAAAATTTCTTTCAAAATAGTATTAACATACATGTATAATCTATTAATATAATTCCTTATAATGTCAAACACATAAGAGCTCATCGGAAGCACTCTAGACTCATTGTAAATAATTAAATTTGAAAACCAATTTGTGTTTGATGAACAATTTTTTCCAATACAAAATCGAAAAACCTTTCTCTCACAAACTTCAAATTTATTCATTATTTTTATAATATTAATAGGCAAGGCGATTTCTTGTGACCGATGTAAGTTTCACAATTTTACTCCGATTTTGACAAAAAATTTATCATTTGAAAGGTATTTCTTTTTAGCTGTTACCCAGATTTACAAATTTTCATCGTCTGGAATATTTTTTTAAAGTTATGATCGTTTAAAGTTGCTACTAACATATACATCAAATTATACAATGCTATGTGTGTGCTTATTAAATTTGTTAATGTATTTGTGTAATGTGTTGAGTTTGTTTTCTCTATTTAAAATGGTCTGAATTGTGAGGCATACCTTTAGGGGGTTTACTAAATGAAAAAAATAAAATTTTATAGAATTTGCACTCGAATTTCGAGTGCTGGAATCTGCTAGTTATTGATAAATAGACAAGCAAGTAGGAAATGCATACACCAAAACTGATCTCATACCTATTTAATAAAGTAGTAATTTTGTATTAGCTGTTAAAACTTTATTAGACAGAACCCTGCCAAGACATCCCTTTACTCTGTTAAGAATCTACAATTTCTTCAAAATAGTATTATCATACATGTATAATCTATTAATATAATTCCTTATAATGTCAAACACATAAGAGCTCATCGGAAGCACTCTAGACTCATTGTAAATAATTAAATATGAAAACATTTTTGTGTTTGCTGAACAATTTTTTCCAATACAAAATCTAAAAACCTTTCTCTCACAAATTTCAAATTTATTCATTATTATTTATAATATTAACAGGCAAGGCGATTTCTTGTGTCCCAAGTAAGTTTCACAGTTTTACCCCGATTTTGACAAAAAAATTATCATTTGAAAGGTATTTCTTTTTAGCTGCTACCCAGATTTACAGATTTTCATCTTCTGGAATATTATTTTGGAGTTATGATGGTTTAAAGTTGCTACTAACACATACATCAAAATATACAATGCTATGTGTGTGCTTATTAAATATGTTAATGTGTTTGTGTTAATGTGTTGAGTTTGTTTTCTTCATTTGAAATGAGCTGAATTGTGAAGCATACCTTTAGGGGGTTTACTAAATGAAAAAATAAAATTTCCTAGAATTTGCATCCGAATTTCGAGTGCTGGAATCTGCTAGTTATTGATAAATAGGCAAGCAAATAGGAAATGCATACAACAAAATTGATCTCATACATGTTTTATAAAGTAGTCATTTTGTATTAGCTGGTAAAGCCTTATTAGATAGAACTCTGCCAAGACATCCCTTCACTCTGTTAATCAAGATATTTAAAGCTCTCTTTAAAAGGAATTTCAATGCAATTTAGGAATAACTTTGATCTTTTGCTTTCTGGAACTACGAACATTTCCCCGACGCTTTTCTGAGACAAAATGCTTCACTTTTTGGGGCATTTATTATTTTAATACCCCAAAAATCATAAAAATCTTTAACTTTAAATATATGTCTTAATACATTTTGCAAAACTTTATCAGGAGAACTAATATGGGCGTAGAGAAGAGAATCATCTGCATAGAGGATACCAGTAGAGTTTGAAAAGTTGTGGAGAAAATCATGAATTGAAGTGATATACAAATGTGGTGCCATAATTGAACCCTGCGGAACTCCACAAGAAACAACACCAAAATATTGCAAAAAAGAAATCTTAAATAATTTATTAATATGTAAATCAAAACTAATTAACTTCATTTTGAAGCTTATACCAGCGCGAAACGCTCTATCAAAGGCTTTCTCAAATTACAAACTACATTGTTATGAAATTTTGAAAGAGTGTCTAAAGTAGAATGTCCTTTTTTAAATCCAAACTGTAAATTTGGAATATACGAGTGATTTAAACCAATATCTATTTTTTCACGAATAATTTTATCCAACAATTTACCGAAGTTTGAAAGCAAAGAGGTGGGCTTTAAATTGTTAATATCGGAAGAATTTGTTTTCTTTTTGATAGGAATTATTTTAGAAATTTTCCAATTATTTGGAAAATATGCATTATTTAAACAATTATTAAAAATAACAACTAAGAACTCAAAGGCCTTCATAGGAAATTTTCTAATTAAAAAGTTTTTAGTTTGATCGATTCCTGCAGACTTTTTGTTATTTCAAAAAATTTAATTTTACTAGTTTTATACAATTTTGATTTTTCAATACAGAAAAGTCATTAGTGAAATTAAATAATGTATCGTCAACTTCAGAGATGTCTCTATCAATACAGGTACCACTGTAAATTTTTAAAAACATTTCTTTAAAATATCTAGCTTAATGAGACAATCATTTTCTAAAACTAATCCATTTACAAACAAATCCCCAATTGATGTACGTTTTTTATACCCTAGAATATTATAAATTTCCTTATGAGCAAGAGATCCTCGTTTGATATTATTCAGTTTTTCATTAAAGCTTTCAACTTTTTCCTTACTCACCAGTAGTTTTATTAAAATCCTTAGAAGTTGAATTTGTTTAGAAATTAATTGCTCATTGTGTCTATTTAAAGTTCTGTTAAGGAATTTTATCAAAAATTTTTGCCAACCATATTTATTTTGAATAAATTGTTCACAAAATCAGAAGCAGCAAAACTTTTGGATTTATCTATCTTTTTATCTCTTTAGAATGAATATAGCTACAAATGTTTACCGTAGATGTAAATTTTCCAACGTAATAATCTATTTTAACATTCGATAAATTTCCATTGGATGGAGGAAAGTATTGTAGAAGATCAATTGTTATATCATTTTTAAATGTATCCCAATTGGCATTCTTAAAAGATATAAATGAACGTCTTTGATTTAGAATAATATCAAAATCAAATAATTTTTGATCTAATATTAATGGAAAATGGTCTGAACTAAATAAGTCAATTAGATTAGAGCTCAGAAGAAAATGAACTAAAAAAGAACAACCGTTGGGGTAAGATGCAAAGGAATTACACAGTCTTATAAATGAATGTGAATTAAGCTGAAGCCAACTATAAAATGCATTACTATTCTTGTTATTTATAGTCTCACTCTAGGAAATACTCTTGGCGTTGAAATCTTCACCAATTATAGTTCGATCAAAGTTTTGCGAAAAATTGGCTATATATGAAAATTTATACTTAAGTTGCATGGGAAGTAAATGGACCCAATTAAAATATTTTTAATTATATTATGTACAAATATCTCAATTTTTTGAAACTGATAATTTTGTTTAACAACAATACCTAAACCTTAACAGCTATTATCTCTGATAAAGCTGTAATCATTTAAAAAAATCTTCGTTGTTTTAAAGGCGTTTCAATATTATTGTGTTTAAGCAAACTTAGTAAATCTATTCTCCAACTTGTATCCACAAGAGATCTGACATTATATGTAATCATTTTTAATACGTTATGGACCATAAGTAGTTAAAACCTCCTGAAATAGACTTTTGCTTACGGCTTTCGTCTGTGATTTGGACATTGATGAGCATAAATCTAAATACATACATTCTTGACATTCTTGTTTGTTTGTTTATCAGCGATACATATACATTTCTGTTCAGATGTACAAAAAAAAAAAAAAAAAAAATTCTTAAGTATTTTTTATAGCCAGTCCTTACCTGATTGATCTAGAGGCTTCTAATTAAGTGGCAAACTGCTGCAGATTATGTAGAACATTTTAAGCCTTAATAGTGGGATCTCTGAAATTAATTTCGATGAGTTTCAAACGGATTGACAAACTAAAATATAGCCTTTGCACAGTGGTGTATAATAAAGCTGACGTATGTTTGATTTAATATCAAAAATATTACTCATACGTCTTCTACTAATAAATAATAATCATAGGCCCTGAAGATGTTATGTTATTCAAAAAATTAAATAATCTAACCCATAAAAACAAAGTTTTTATTAAAACTCTTTCGTTCCTTATGCATATGAGTTTTGAATCTCTTCGTGACTGTGCGTGACTGTATGTGACTATCTTAAAATTAATTTTTGGTCACAACAAGTCCATGGACCAACTTTCAAATTGATTAGATGAGGGAAATGGGATTAAAATCACTCCGTGACTGGGCGTGACTGCGCGTGACTGTGTGTGACTTTTCTAAAATTAATCTTTGGCCACAGCAAGTTTCAGACAAAGTTCCAGATCGATCGGATAAGGGGAAATAAGGTTCAAATCATTCCGTGTCTGTGCATGACTATGCGTGACTGAGTGTGACTATTTTAAAATTAAGCTTTGGTCACAACAAGTCTACGGACCAAGTTTCAGATCGATCGGATGAGGGGAAGTGGTGCTTTAATCTCTCCGTGACTGTGTGTGACTATGCGTGACTGTGCGTGACTACGTCATAATTAATCTTTTTTCAAGGCAAGTCTATCGACCAAGTTTCAGATCGATCAGATGAGGAGAAATGGGTTTTAAAGCACTCCGTGACAGCACGTGACTATGCATGACTGTGCGTGACTATCTTAAAATTAATATTTGGCCATAACAAGTATATGGACAAAGTTTAAAATCGGTCGGATGAGGGGAAGTGAGGTTTTAATCTCTCCGTGACTGTTCGTGGCTATGCGTGACTGTGCGTGACTACTCCAAAATTAATCTATAATCACAACAAGACTATAGCCCAACTTTCAAATTATTTGCATAAGGGGCATATTATTATATCGATCGGATGTGGGTAAATGACATTTAGATCACTCCGTGACTGTGCGTGACCACGCGTGACTGTGCGTGACTAAGTCAAAGTTAATCTTTTTTTACAGCAAGTGTATGGACCAAGTTTAAGATTGATCGGATAAGGGGAAATGACATATAGATCACTCCGTGACTGTGCGTGACCACGCGTGACTGTGCTTGACTAAGTCAAACTTAATCTTTTTCACAGCAAGTGTACTGTCCAAGTTTCAGGTTGGTCGGATGAGGGGAAATTTCATTTAGATCACTCCGTGACTGTGCGTGACTAAGTCAAAGTAAATCTTTTTTCACAGCAAGTGTATGGACCAAGTTTTATATCGATCGGATGAGGGGAAATGACATTTTGATCACTCCGTGACTCTGCGTGACCATGCGTGCCTGCGCGTGACTAAGTCAAGGGTTAATCTTTTTTTGACAGCAAGTGTATGGACCAAGTTTGAAATCGATTGGATGAGGGGAAATTACATTTAGATCATTCCGTGACTATGCGTGACTAGCCCAAAATTAATCTGCAGTCACGACAAGACTATGGGACAAGTTTCAAATCAATTGGATAAGGGGGGATGGGGTCCACCCATGGCAGACAGACAGACAGACAGACAGACAGACAGACAGAGAGTATGAGTTAAAAGAAAGAGTTTTAAAAGAGAAATCTGTAATGATTCTGGATGAAAATCTAATTGAACAAACATCAAGATAAAAGGTCATAAAAAATGTTTGTCATGAGAAGGCCAAACCCTTTGGTTATGCCTGGTATTCATTATGTCATTTTCAATGGCGATTGTTGTCAATTATTGTCAGTTGTATGAAAACGGGTTTTAATGTATTGTCATTTACAACCCCTGGGAACATTTGACATCTGAAATGAAATTGCCAGCATGTTGGCAATTTGTTTGTGTTTGACAGCCGGATTTTTTGTTCGTTTATAAGATGTAATGAATACGTAATAAATAGAAAATTACGAGATGTCAGTTGAGACAATCGTTTGTAGTCAGATTATATGACATAATGAAAACCAGGCATTACTATGTCGGCGTAGTACTTCACCCTGATTTGGTATATCTCACACCCCCCCATAATGGCTGTTGCACTGTGTAATTTTTATCATGTATTGCGTATGAATAATATTTTATATGTTCACAATATTACGTCTACGTTCGTAGGTTATTAAAGTGTATCGAATGTGAATATTATATGTGACTACTTCTTATATGGATCGATTTTCTCCAATTTCGATTTGGATTTTCCGTGATACTTATGTACAAATATGTGAATTGGGGAACATTAATTGCAATTTCAGGTAATTTTTCACTTTCATTCTAGGAAGGGCCTAAATCAACGAATAAAATATGAACTTCAAACGCTTCTACTCCTACTGAGGAGAGATTTATTCCACCCTAAGTTATAGTAAGGCCACGTCTGTCTTTTTAGTGCTGCCTGTGTCAATATTCTTTTTTCCGCTGCTCGTAGGAAGTGGGTGGTCTCACTTTAAAAGCCATTTAGCAAAAGGTTACTTGATAACTTATTATTAGTAAAATGCTTAGTTTTCCACGAATCCCAGAATTACTTCCCTATATTTATTTTTGAAAAATTGCTGTCGTTCATGAAGTTTAATCGATTAATATTATATACATTTTAACATAACTTAGTCTTAGAAAAATGCTTAGTTTTCCGGGAATCCCAGGATTACTTCCCTATCTTTATTTTTGAAAAATTGCTGTCGTTCATGCTAAAGCTGTGTGTGTGTTTGCTTTAGGTTGTAATATTCACGTACTTATGACAAGTATGTGTGCATTGGTAGTGCAGTTGAAAATAGCAGAAGGGGTCAAATATTTTGGTAGCGGAAATAGCAGAAGTTTTAGTAGTAGTTATTGTTCTAGTAAAAACAGTGGTTAGTTGATGACTCTCTAAAGTACGATTGGCTTTTGTTTCATTGTTGTTGCAATTTTTTTTATTCCATGTACCCTTAAGCATCTTTTGTTTTTTATTTTATTTCGTGTTAAATATTTCGGCTTTTGTTGTTCTATCCTGCAGTTACTTTGCGGTTAATGCGTCACTTTGTCATGGTTAGAGGGTCATGAAGTGTACATATTTATATGGTCGTGTAGCTGTGTATATTCCGTTAGTTAGTATGTTTAAAAAAATGTTTTGACACGCAACCACGTGCTTAAGCCATATACTTTTGTATAGTTATGCGAAGTTTCGGTTGTTTTTTTTTTGTTTGTGTGTTTTAACATGCATGTAATTTTTTATGAACAAATTTAAGTTTTTCATACGGTTTTATTTTTGCATAAAATTTTACCAATTATTGTAATGAAAGCTTAAAATAAAATAAATAAAAAAAATATTAAACTTTATTAAATAATAACTTAGTTATACCTAGTTCACCTAAAGTGCTGCTATGCCAAAGGAAAAAAAAAATAATCATAAAATTTATGCATGAGGTTAAAGTTACCAAAAATAGCTTTGTAACGTGTTGCCCTAGAAGAATTGCATGGAAACACAAATAAATGAACAAAATTGTTGGCTGCAAAATACAAGTTGAAAATTGCACTTGTAAAAAAATTGTTTTGTTTGTGAGTAGTTCATTTGTATGAGTATGTTGTAGAGTGCGTGTAATAGTGTTTGCATGACACAGCCAGGCGGTTAATGTGGCTTAGCTTGGCAAGGTGGTGCTCAGCAATGAATGAAAAAGAACACAATAACAAAAACAACTCTCTTGAAATATTAATATGCCAGAGAAATCCTTTACATTAGAAAATTTATTACCACGGATGGTTGTTTTTAAGCATATTTAAAAAAAAAAAAAATTATCGTTCTCAAAGGTATAAAATGTTTTTTAATTTGTTGTTTTTAAATTTTGAAACACTAAAGAAAACTTAATAAAAATTACTTTATGGTTTTATGAAAGTTTTAAAAAGTTCAGAGTAAAGTGGATTTTGAAACTTAATTGCGATTAAGTTAAAAAATTATTCAAAATTGCAGTAATATTGGTTAGCATCATTTTTAGGAAACACGTAAAAGAATAAAAATGACGTCATAAAAAATTTTTGTTCGTTATTAATCAAAACCTATAATTTGCTGTAATGACAGCTCTAATACAGAAGATATAGTTGGATCCCTGCGTAAATATCTTATTATTATTACCGAGAATAATAATAATTAAAACTAAATGAAAATAAAGCAAAACTAATTGAAATAAATATGGACAATAAATCAATTCTTGTAATCAATAACGAAAAGATACGAAAAGTAAATGAAATCAAATATCTTGGCATTCAAATATGAACATGATTTTAAAAATGTTGTGTTGTATATGCTTGGCATTCTAATGTAATAAATTAATATAGGAAAAAACACTTATCTCCTGTGTGCACCTAGGTTGTATAGTTAAGGTAAACACTCTTTAAAACAGCGTCATAAAAGGACAATGGGTGGAAAATACGAATGTGTAAATTCCCACACATTAAAGAGGTTTCATAAGAAGATATAAAACTCCCACATACATAGAACGCCTCATAAGAATTAATTCTAGATTAGCTATAAGATTTTTGTATGTAGTATTTTAGAATAATTTTAGAAATAAAGAACCAGTAATTTACAACTACTCAACATTAAAAGACGTGTTTTATTTAGAAAAGTGCATACTGTTTTTAAACATTGGGCCTTTGAACCGGATTCGTTTGTTGTTTTTACACATTGGTCCTTCGAACCGGATTCGTTAGTTGTTTTTGCACATTGGTCCTTCGAACCGGATTCGTTTGCAGTTTTACACACTTGATTTTATAATTGATAAACATTTGAAGAACATTTGGAATATGCAATAAAATAGATTAAAAAAATCGGGCTTTTTAAACAAAAACATAATAAGATATCGTTATAAGACTATGGTAAAACCACATTTCGAATATGGGTCAAAAATTATATACACATGCTCTACAGAAACTACAAAACAATAGAGCATATGCTTAACACATTAAGGGCCATTATTACAACTTGCCAATAGCTAAAGTTAGGATGTTAACAGGCAGATTATTAGTTTTTCGTTATTACAACTGTACTTTAAGCTAAAAGTGACCGATAAGCTAAAGGGAAGATATTGTTGCCTTTAACTTTTAACGTGGGTTTTATGTATTTAATATTGCCACAGTTTCTGACATATAAAGACGAAATTCACATCAATTTAGTTTTGGAAATAAATTTATTTATAGATACCTAAATATATGCTTGTATATTTTTAAAAAGTTTTATTACACATTTACAACAATTATGCAACTTATAATAAACGTTTTTGGTTTTTATTCTATTGTTTTTACTGTTTATTTGCGAACAACTAAAGGAACGTTGCCACTATGTATTTTGATAAATCAATTCATTTGGTCAAAATTAATCGGTGTTTCCTTTGGAGCTGCCACAATATCAAAAATATTAATTTTATTTTAATGGGAAGTTGTAATAACGAAAAGAAGTTAAAGGTAACTTTATTGTTCACTTTAGCTAAAGTTACCTTTAACTAACATTTACTTTAAAGGCAAGTTGTAATAATGGCCCTAAGATGGCTTAATATTTAGCGGAGTCTCGAAATGAATACACTTCACTTTATACATAAAATGAAAATGGGCAATGCACGGGAATATTTAAGAACAACTAAAATATGTCAGAGAAATACAACCGTACCAACCAAGAAACGATAAAAACTTTAGACTTCCAAAAATAACAACAACAGAGGTTTACATCTCTACAACATGCTTCCTAAAAAATTCTAGTAAATTAAAAAGAAAAATTGTTTATTTCAGTGCAATTCCATGGTAACAGACGTATCAACTGGTACACAAAATACCCTACAAAGATTGCTCCATGTTCGTGTTTCCTTTATGAAAAACAATGACTTTACTTCTATATGATGCAATTTGATTTTGAAAATTTCCTCAAAAAATATTCATTATTATTTTTTGTCAGTAACGGACGTCTCTCACAAATTAAAGTTATTTTTATACCTTCATAAAAATTAAAATTTTTTGAAATTATATATGCTAATGATTTTACTATAATTTATTTCAAATAACAAAAGAATGATAATTAAATATGATTTTATAAGATTTTTATGTCTTTAAAAAATCGAGGTAAACTGTCTATTTATATAAACACCTGTTGTACTCTGTTATGGTATGTTCAAATGACTTCCCCTTCTGTCGACTAAAGGCTCTGGAAGTGACAATATTATTTCTTGTTCACTGATTACACAAGGGAATAAGGTTTTTGTTGATTAAGAACTGAGTGTTGTTTCTAAGGTTATTTGGGACGCTGAATCCAAATCTGCACTTGGTTTTTCCTATCGGCTTGACTTTTTGCGATATACCGCCATTTCCAAAATTAAGGCATTACGTATTTTGGAATAACTTGAAAACCGTTCACCATATTCAGTTAAAAAAATCCAACATTCGACAACAATATTATCTATAAGGCGTGGTTTTAAATTTTCCTAGTAGTTTCAGGGATATTGTTGAAGTTTTGAAAAAAATAACGATTTTAATAAAATTCGAATACCAATCAAATTTAAAGTTAATTCATTTTTTTGTTGGTCAGTTTCTGTTATAATTTCCTGTTATAAAGAACAATGATCGTGCCTTCTATAGAAAACATCATTATTTTTCTTTTACTAAAAATAGAAAACTTATAAGTTCCCTAAGTCTTTCATAGAATACCACAAAACAAAGAAAAAAAAAAACAAAAAAAAATACGTAAGAATATTATAGTCGGTCTAGACCCTATACCATGCGTTTAGAAACCCTATCTCTTCGGCCCAACAAACTGGACATAGAATATAAGCAAAAACCAAATTTGAGTGGGATTTTTATTAATTTTTTGGCTACAGATATGAAAAAGTTCATATCAGATGCTATATCTATATGGGGACTAGGTCCAAAAATGGACCGATCCTGATCATGTTTGGTAAAGTCTCTTGTATTTTGCAAAAATATATACAAACAAAATTTGGGATGAATCAGTGCAATATTTTTGTTTTTTAATAGATTTAAGTGAAGATCGGGAAGCAGATCTATATGGGGCAAAAGGGATAATTTTTGGACTACTCATAAATGGACGTAATGAATGCATATAAACCCAATTTGAGTAAGATCTATGTGACAATTTGGATCTTATGACAATTTATGTCGATTTCATAGGGGTAATTTGTATGGGGGCTAGGTCTGAACATGGACCGATTCTCACCAATTTCAACAGCGTTCATCCCATGGCCGATAAAAGCTTATATACCAAATTTCATCAAGATATATTCATATTTGCGACCTGCAGTTTGATTACAAGCTTTACATGGACACACAGACGGACGGACGGATGGACATTGTTAAATCAACTCAGAAAGTGATTCTGATTCAATCGGTATAATTAAAGATGGGTCTAGGTCAAATATTTTCGGTTGTTACAAGCAGCAGCACAAAGTCATTATACCCAAACCACATAGTGGTATAGGGTATAAAAATTAAAACAAGAAGAAATTAAAATTGCTCTTCACACACACATCATCCGAATAATTGTTTGTATAATGGCGATCTTTAGTTTGAGTACCAGGCTTACGCGTCAGTACACACGGACGGTCGAACGTCGTTAAATCGACGAAGATAATGATTTAGAGTCGATTTGGTATAAGAGGTATGCCTGTGTAAAATATTATTGACAGTTAAAAACATCAATAAAACAAGTAAGAAAATTAGAGTCGGTCTAGACCGACTATATGATACCCTATACCATGCCCTATCTCTTAGGCCCAACTAACTGGACATAGAAAATAAGCAAAAACCAAATTTGAGTCTGATTTTTATTAATTTTTTTGGCTGCAGATATGAAAAGTTCATATCGGATGCTATATCTATATGGGGACTAGGTCCAAAAATGGACCGATCCTGATCATGTTTGGTAAAGTCTCTTGTATTTTGCAAAAATATATACATACCAACAAAATCTGAGAAGAATCAGTGCAATATTTTTGTTTTTTAATAGATTTAAGTGAAGATCGGGAAGCAGATCTATATGGGGGAAAAGGGATCATTTTTGGACTACTCATAAATGGACGTAATGAATGCATACAAAACCCAACCTAAGTAAGATCTATATGAAATTTGGATCTTATGGCAATTTATGTCGATTTCATAGGGGTAATTTGTATGGGGGCTAGGTGTGAACAGACCGATTCTCACCAATTTCAATAGCGTTCATCCCATGGCCGATAAAAGCTTATATACCAAATTACGTCAAGATATATTCATATTTGCGACCTGCAGTTTGATTACAAGCTTTACATGGACACACAGACGGACGGACGGACGGACGGACGGACGGACATTGTTAAATCAACTCAGAAAGTGATTCTGATTCGATCGGTATAATTAAAGATGGGTCTAGGTCAAATATTTTTGGTTGTTACAAACAGCAGCACAAAGTCATTATACCCAAACCACAAACCCAAAAATCCTATTAAATATTATATCCAACATTTTACTCATAACATGCTAAGATGAATATATATTTTAAATTCATTTTGAACTCACTTATATTATAAAAAAATAACATAAATTTGAACAGTAATAAATATTAAAACAATTAGAGCTAAACACTGGTGTATATAATTTTGAAGCAAACCGAGTTGTCGATTATATTCACAATCAAAAATTACAAAAGCTACCCCAAAAATTTGTATTTTCATTTCATTGTTATTTGAAGGACTTATAGAGTTAATAAACATTGGAGGGTGATTAAAAAAACTTTTTTTTTTTATTTTTAACAAAACTGTTCTTATAACAAAGAGAATGTTTTAACAACCGATGACCTTAAGCCGAACTAAATTCACCCTTCAACTACACAACAGGTCAACAAAAATCTAAATTATCAACGTTAATAAACATTTTATGAAATTTTGGCAAAAAAAAGGGTAATGTTTAAAAAAGGGTACTTTTTTCAAAAGATGGTTATTTTTTTTAAAAGAGGGATTATATTTTTTTTTTTCATATTGGCGATTTTTTTTATTATATCGTGATAACAATAAAAATTATATGGCAATACTTGCTTAGGCTAATGTGACACGTGTAGTATAAATACACACAACTACAATGACCAAAGCAATAAGAACAACTACAACATAAAACATACGTATCTTAAGAAAAACAACAAACACACGGGTAATTTTTGTTTTTTCAAGAGATTTTTTAAAGTTTCATTCTTATCTCGTGATCTTGTCGATCGATTTTGAAGATTTTAAGTAGCAACTACTTCGGCATGGCAATAAATGATTTTATGTAAACACGAAGAGTATAGCTTAATTATAGAGGGCGTGATCGTGATTAGCACAGTCATCGCTAAATGAATTTCCCTTCTTATATATATGATTTTACTTCGATGCATTACAAATGGAATGACAAACCTATATATACTCTCTGCACAGAGGAATGGCAGCATGACCAAATTTATTTTTCAAATCTTTGAAACGAATACTAGTGTAGATTTTAGAATTTAACTGTTTTAATTAAATAAACATTAACCATTTGCGAGATAGTTTCGTACTCGTGAGTGAAAGTCAAACTCCTGATATCATTGTGGCATGCACAAATGCAAAAAATTGTATTCATCGAGATTAAACCAGAAATGTATTTTTTTCATGAGTCAGCGTGAGTTAAAAATTACTATCCCACCCAAAATAAAGACAAATGATAATAAAAGCAATTTGATTTTTGTTTGCCTTTTTTTTAAATTGAGTTTTAGCAATTGAAATTCTTTCACAAAAACTGTGATAAGTAGAAAACTCCAGAAATATATTATTTTATTGACGTCCCGAATTTTAAAACCAAATTTGTTTTTTATAAATTATTTTTTATTAAATCTTCACAAAAAAAAAATAAGTATATGATATTATGCACTCCTACCTTTTGACGCCGCGAAAAGTGAGAGAATATTTTAGAAAACTCACTATTTTGGTTTAGAATAATTGTATGTATCTTTAAATATTCCTAACCAGTAATTCCAATGAAGGACTAGGTAATTGAAATAGTATTCAAATTAAGGAATTAAGGAATTTGGGATTTAAAATTTTTCAAATATAAATATATATTAAATATATAACTTTCTTACTTAAAAACAAGTAAGGGTGTTAAATTCGGCTGTGCCGAATCTTTGATACCCTCCACCTCCGTTTGAGTATATGCATGCGTTTCCGGTTATATGACATAACTTTTCGTTTAATTTAGATTTTGCTAATTACATACTCGCCCTAACCTCCATTGCAAAAGTAATGGTTGTGTAGGGTGGCTATATGCATTAAATCGTGCTATTTGGAGATGGCTGTATAGTTTCTTTTAACTGGCGAAATATTTTTTCATTGCGGCCATATAGGTCGGATGGAGTAACAAAATAATAACCAAAAAAAAAGCTCTCTCAACTTTTTTATTAAAATATTGCCATATTTGGAAAACAATGAGAATAAATTTATAATAATAAATAATCAAATTAGGGATGCCAAACGCAAAAAACCAAAAGTCCCAAACATTTTAAATAAAATAATTTGTTGTCTTTATTTTCTGAAAAATTTCAAATTTTCATAAAAAAAATTTTTTGAAAATTTATATATAAATAACATTCTCATTAAATTGCGTTTATTTATGCAACAATTTTTATGTTCGCAATTATTAAATATCATTTGAGGTTTTCTAAAATTCATTGAATTTAAATTAATGTTTTCTGTAGTCCGATTCAACGATCCGACAATCGCAAAATATATCGACAGCTATTGTTGTTTGCACTAAGGATTAAGTGAATCACTAGGTACATACATCTTAACGACAGTCGGCAAATCTATTTTTCTCTTTATTTAAATTGTAAACGAGTGGCATCTCTGTCAAAATAAGCGCAAAACACAAAGAAGAATAGAAAAAACAAATTACTTCGTGTTTGACAGGATGATTTTATGTTTATGTTTAATATCTCTATTTTTTTTTACTAATATTTCTGTTTATTTATTTGAAAATGAAATAATGAATTGAATATGCTATTTAATTTTTTTATTTATATTAAAAAGTTTTTTAATTAATTATGACGACATTTCAACCTAAAAATTTAAGTTTTTAACTATTTAATAAACAACACAAAAATGGTTGTCGTTTAGATAACAACAACAGCTGACTTTAACAATAGCGAATATCGTTTAAAAATTTTACTGATAATTTTGTTATTTTCTTTTTTTAACGATTCGACTATCGTTTAAAGAAGTTACTGAAAAGCTATTATGCCAATGCCAATATTTTTTTTTAAATGTAAACATTTTTTAAATGTAAACATATTTGGCTTTTTTTTTTGAATTTCAATTTGTGTTTAACGAATAAAATTTATATGTATATTAAAGATGCAATTGATGTCTTCTAAATTTAAAATTATTATTTCCGACGTTTTGATATGATTTTCTGAAATTCAATTAACATTTACTAATTTATAATTGGAAATTTTAATTCTAGTTTTTAGAATTGATATTTTCTTAAATTTGAATGGAAAAATTTAAAAAGTGCAATTTTGTATTTATGTGAATAATAATGCTTTAGTAATTATAAACAATTTTTAAAAATTAGATGTAATCGCAATCAGATATTTTGTAAAGCAGAATAATTATTCTATATAACTATGTAGAACTGTTTTGAAAGCAAAAAACTCATTGATGAACTCGGTAACTCTTTATTGTAAAGACAACGAAAAGTTATATGCAAAACTTATGTTCATATTTTAAAAGAATAATGAAAAAACGTATGAAATAAAAGACCAGCCCGTGTATACTCTTAACATTGTTCTGTATGATATCCAGTCGAAAATATTAACATTTATGTTAAAATAGAAATAACTAATTAGAACAAACAAAACAAAAATTGTGGCGCCATCTACTGTGGCATAGTCACGCTGGGCAAAATGAAGTGACACTCTGTTAATGCAAAAGAAATGTATTTTCCCCACAAAAAAATATTGCAGAATTTTATGTAAATAAAATAATATACCGATTTATTTCTAACATGCGGTTATTATGGATATACATATACTATTTGTATTATTTAATATGTGTATATATGTATGTATATGTAAATATTACACACAAAAAATACAACATCAAACGTTATTTTTGTGTTTTTCTTTTTAAATAAATTAATACAAAAAATTTTTTTGCTAAAGTTACATTGTTTTTTTTTATTAACAACTAGGTATTTTCGCATTATTTGCTTTAGATGCTGGTGAATTTTTACTGCCTTTATATTAACTCGTAGTGCCCTCTTGTCGAAAAAAATTTGGATCGATTTTAACCCCTTTCCCGTAATCCAATCGATCTGAAACTTTGCAGGCAGGCTCGTGGCAACGATAGAAATAATCTAATAATTTTTTTTTAGTGATGCCAAAACAATGGAAACTTTTCAATTTTTCTAACAGAGTTGATAAAAAAAAATGTACAACGGGTTAGTTTTTATAATATTATTACCACAACGACCACAAAAACAACAAGTCCAGCTATGACATCAATACAACATTTTGATTAACAACAAAAACAATATAGAAACATCATATGTTTCATTTTTTTTAATTTTTCAGAGATTTCCCTGGACCTGTTCCTCCGATTTTAATGATTTTTGAAATAGGAATCTTTCCATGAATTTGGTGAATCATTCTCATTAAAAGCAATCACCTTAGCTATCCTATTGAGGGCGTGATCGTGACAAGAACAACATAGAAAATTATATTTTTTCAAGACTTTTTTTAGTTCTTCATTCAAATCTCGGGCCCTAATCGACCGATTTGGACGATTTTAAATAACAAACTTCTCAGGATGTCAGTGAATCAGTTTTAATATCAACAAGCGCCCTAGCTGCCCGATTGATGCCGTAATCGTGATTTCCACAGACGGACTGACGAACATCGCTATATCAACTCCGGTTGTTATAAGGATCACAAATATATATATTTTATAGGGGCCAAAATTTTTTTCTTATTATTACAAACGGAATGATAAACTTATATGTTCTCTCTGCACACTGGAGTGGAGGGTATATAAGCGCATCTTTTTCTATAAGTACATTAAGCATGCCTTAATTTACGATTTGGTTTACTATCTTATAGCTTTTCGTTCCAAAGTTACAGCTAAAATTGTGAAATAGGAGCAATTTTTCCAAAACACAAAAAAGCGGCTAACAGGTTAAATATTTTTTTACCCAGCCCTCTAAATTCGGGTGCAAATTCTAGGAAATTGTATTCAATTAATATCTTTCAATGATTTATGCTACCTAAAAGTATGCTAATTTTAGGCAATTCACAATTCAACACAGGCAGTGTGATATGCAATAATTATAAAGAAATTCGGTTACGTTATTGTCGTTATTAACGTTATTGGTTTATGTCCAAAATTATATTTCTATTCAACACAGGACTTTTCATATACAATTTTTGCAAGCACATTAACAAATTTAGTAAACACACATACAGCATTGTATAATTTTACGTATGTATTAGTAGCAACTTTAAGTGAATTTTACTCAACAAAGGTGTAAAAATGTAAATTTCTGTAAATCTGGTGGACAGCTAAAAATAAATACCTTTCAAATGAGATACGTTTGGTCAAAGTCGGGATAAAACTGACAAAGGTATGTCGTTCACAAGCAATCGCCTATTAATATTATAGATCCATCAATAAAAAAACAGTATTTTAAAATTAATCACTTTTCATTTTCATTTTCAAAAATACAAATTATTTTTTTACAATTACAAACTGTTAGGTAACATAGATTAGAAATCATTATTCCCAAAAATATTTAATTGTTTTCCTTATAAGCGGAGAAAATGTTTTCAAATATTCTAATTGAAAATTCCCAGATAACAATTCTCAGCTGTTCATCATATTTGATTTAAATGTTTTTTTAATAAACATAATTGATTTATTAATTCTGAAATTTATTCAGTACGTATAAAAATATCGAAATTTTTTTTTTATTCATTGTATAAAAATACATAAAAACAGAAAATCACCACACCACATAACCACACCATAAGTGCAAGGTTATTTTGGTGGTAATTGGTATCATTGTGATACCATCCTTCCAGCTAATCAACCAATAAACATAATTTCAGCTATGGCGTATTCACAGAAAGCTGTGAGTAGGATTGATGTGGTTTAATCTGTTTCTTTCGGTTGATGCAGCAGTTGTAACAAATAGTTTTTTCATTAAAATTGCTAATAAATAATTATACACGTGCATGTGTAATATGAACATATTCGTGTTGATAATATTAAAATAATACACACATATGCATGTGTAAGTAATTGAAAATTATACTAATTATACTATTCATATATGTATATAGTTCATATTATGATGTAACTTAACTTATTTAAATAAATATCAGTTCTCTGAGTTCATTACGATTAATTTAGAAATTACAGTAAAACATGTCAAATATAATTACACATTAGATAAGATTATTATATAAATTTATTTATTGTTTTTCTAAACTTCTTTTGTTGAATACGAGTGCATACATAAATTTGTGGTTTGTGTATATTATTATATAAGTATATTATTAAAACTAACTAAATTAATTGAAATTGATATTTAAAAAAAACAAATTGTATGATGAAAAACTTTGTGTAGAAACACGAGTATAAAGTTTGTTATTGTAAGAAACACCTTATCGTCTGTATATCGACAATAAACTATTTCATTTCAATTAATAACTACTTAGTTGTCATATGCCTAAATATAATCCAGGGTTTGTATGATGATTGATATATTTACTTAATATTAAAAAGATTGGTATCAATAAGCAAACAAAACGAAACAAATAAAATATTTATTTATTTATTTATTTACATTATATTAAACTTATAAGAATATAAGACTAATATACATATAAAGATACTAGCATTGGCAGCAGGGGCCATAAGCAATATAAAATATTTATTTCCACAAATTGTAATAAAAACAAGTAAGAGTGTTAAATTCGGCTGTGCCGAATCTTTGATACCCTCCACCTCGGTTTGTGGCAATACTATTAACATAGCTCATGGTAGTTGTGTTCTTGTTATTGTTAATATGTATGAATCACATTTTTTTTGTGGCTTTTTTTATGTTGTTGTATGTTCAACCACTAAACTATTACAAGAAAACACTAGGTTTCATGTTTTTTTTAGAGGTATCTATAAACTTTTGTTCATTTCTCAGCGCAGAGGCTCCCGATTTACTCCGATTTCAATACCAACCTGGTGGGAATTATGGCAAATAATTTTTTCGTAACCTGACCTAAGTAAATGCTTTTTTTTTTGAATGAGCGTGATTTCAACAGACACACGGACAGACGGACAGACGGACAGACGGACAGACGGACAGACGGACAGACGGACATCGCTATATCGACTCGAGCTGTGATAAGGATCAAGAATATATATACTTTATTGGGTCGGAAATTAGTTTTTCGATGCGTTACAAACGGAATGACAAACCTATATATACCCTCTGCCACTGAGATGTGGAGGGTATAAAAAGAAATGAGAAAAAACTCGTTGTAGTGGCTTAGAATAATTTCGATTTTCTTTAAAACTACTTAACCTATAACATGTTTTTATCTTTATATGTGTATATATTTCTTTTGTCCGTGTGTTTGTCACTGAAATTTTGTGTATGTATTTGAGTGAGTGCCTAAACGGTTTATATTCACAATTTTCGGAGCTTGGATAAATGGGCGTGGCACCTCCTATACATAATAACTATTCAAAAGCATATATCTCGTGTATAATGTCAGGAAGAGCTGTGTAAATTTGTGTGAGGATATCACGCCAGTAGGCGTGGCACCTCCCATACAAGCTAAATATTCAATATCTTATCTTTCAAGTATTTTGGCAGGTACACACAGAAAAAATATTTACCAACCGAATTGGTCTTAAGTGGAATAACTGTATTTTCGATTGTATCAACAGAAATTTAATATCATCTGCAAATTTTCTATTATGATAAAATATTTACTGTTAAGGCAATAGAATTGTAATCATCGTGAACCCGAAAATTGGTTATTAGTATTATCCCAATTCGGTTGGTAATAAATTCGGTAGCCACAATGAATCTGTTTTCTGTGTGTAGAACTTTGAAAATTTGTGTGAGGATATCTGTGAATAATACGATTATGTGTAGCCGTGCTGAAAATGGGCGAGTCACCTCCCGCACAGACTGTATCTTGAATATCATATACCTTGGGTAATATAAAAGAGAGACAGAGTAACGATACTCTGTGTGAGTTCACAGGATATACGTGTTAGTAGCCGTACTGAAAATGGGCAGCATTTGATCAAAAGGCGTGACACCCACCATATAAAATTGTTATACAAAGTCAAATATTTCGAGTATTAGGACAGGGAGAGATTTGCGAATTTGAGTGAGGAAATAGCCGAAAATGAGCGGCATTGAATAAATAAAAACGTTGGTCAGGCGTTCGGCCTGACCATCACGGCTGAACCGCTCCTCTGTGGCAATATCCACGTAAGTGGTATTTTTTCCGTAATTGAGTTAACAACACCATAATTTCCCAAATGTCAAATTTTATATGGTGTAAAAACGATATAGTTGTATCTTTCCTAGCGTCCAAAAGAGACCACTCTTTTAATTGACACAAAAGCTGTAACGACAAAACTTTTCAAAGCAACAAAGTCATATTAGTCTTTTGGACACCACATTTGCTCAAACGACAAAGCTTTTTAAAGCAACAAAGTCATAATAGTTAGTCGGGCGCGAAATTCATGAATGATTAGTAAATTAGTGTAAATATAAGGGAAATAATGCAATAAATGCACTTTGCGTCATTGTTGCTGAGTTTTTTTTTTTCAATTATTAAAAACTAGTATTTTTCCTCAATATTATGAGACTTTTCTAAATATATAGGGGTGTAAAATCCAATTTCACGATACAATCGGTGTGTGATATATGTATGTGTATTGGTGCATTTAGTAAGCAGAACCGCCGAGTTCGCTGTCTGTTTAGCAAAATCACAAATCTTTTTTATTAATTTTAAATACTCAAGCTATGAACCGCTAGGTGGGCTGTGAGTTTAACATGTTCTCAAACTTACAGAGTTGTTTTTTGTTAATAGTCAAGTATATATTTGTTGTTGCCAGAACTTTTTAGTAAGCGGACCCGCCGAGTTCGCTGTCTGTTTAGCAAAATCACAAATCTTTTTCATTAATTCTAAATACTCAAGCTATGAACCGCTAGGTGGGCTGTGAGTTTAACATGTTCACAAACTTACAGAGTTGTTTTTTTTTAATAGTCAAGTATATATTTGCTATTGACAGAATTTTTTAGTAAGCAGAACCGCTAGGTGTGCTGTGAGTTTAATAAGCTAAATACTAGGAAAACTTTGAAAAAATCGAAAATAAACTTGTGTTTTTAATTTCTACACCTTTTACAATTGTATAGAAAAAGCAATTGAATTTCAGAAAGTATCAGATAACATTAAATGGTTTTTAGAAAACATCAATTGTATTTCAGAAAACATCAATTGATTTTCAGAAAAAGTCAATTGTGTTTAAGAAAGTATCAATTGTACTTCAGAAAACGTCAATTGTGTTTAAGAAAGTATCAATTGAATTTCAGAAAACATCAATTGATTTTCAGTAATAATCAATTGCATTTCAGCAAGCATCAATTGATTTTCACAAAGTATCATTTCTATTTCAGAAAATATCAATTGAATTTCAGAAAATATCAATTGAGTTTCAGAAATTATCAAATGTATTTCAGAAAATATCAAATGTATTTTAGAAACCATCAACTGCATTCCAGAAAACATCAAATGTATATCAGAATTATCAAATGTATTTCAGAAACCATCAAATGTATTTCAGAAAATTTGAAATGTATTTCAGAAAACAGCCAATGTATTTCAGATATTATCTAATGTATTTCAGGAAACATCAAATGTATTTAAGAAAACATAAAATGTATTTCTGAAATTATCAAATGTTTTTCAGAAATTGTCAAATGTGTTTCAGAAAACATCAAATGTATTGCAGAAATTATTAAATTTACTTCAGAAAATATGAATTGTATTTCAGAAAACATCAATTGATTTTCAGAAAAAGTCAATTGTGTTTAAGAAAGTATTAATTGTACTTCAGAAAACGTCAATTGACTTTCAGAAAGTATCAATTGAATTTCAGAAAACATCAATTGATTTTCAGTAATAATCAATTGCATTTCAGAAAGCATCAATTGGTTTTCAGAAAGTATCATTTCTATTTCAGAAAATATCAATTGAATTTCAGAAAATATCAATTGAGTTTCAGAAATTATCAAATGTATTTCAGAAAATATCAAATGTTAATCCGAAATTATCAAATGTATTTTAGAAACCATCAACTGCATTCCAGAAAACATCAAATGTATATCAGAATTATCAAATGTATTTCAGAAACCATCAAATGTATTTCAGAAAATTTGAAATGTATTTCAGAAAACAGCCAATGTGTTTCAGAAATTATCTAATGTATTTCAGAAAACATCAAATGTATTTAAGAACACATAAAATGTATTTCTGAAATTATCAAATTTTTTTCAGAAATTATCAAATGTGTTTCAGAAAACATCAAATGTATTTCAGAAATTATTAAATTTACTTCAGAAAATAAGAATTGAGTTTCAGAAAATATAAATTGAGTCTCAGAAAAATAGTCAGAACGCTATATAAAAAAATATTTTTTTATTGGGTTTGTAATGTTTCTTGAAAACTACATATCGTCACCAAAAATGCAAAAGGCCGTAACTAATATTTTTATTTCTTTACAGGAGAAGCAAAAACCATCATAAAACAAAAACTACTTTAAACTTAATAACCCAAATTTTAGAGTCAAGCTGAAAAATAAAGATGGATTTTTATTTATGAAAACAAATTTATGGTAAAATAGTAGGTTTTAAGTAAAAAGCGGTAACTACAATACAAAAAGTCAATTTTGAACTTTTTGTTAGTTATGGACTTTTGCATTTTAGGTGACAATATAAACGTATTTTTTTTCAAAATGATGACTACAAAATCAGTCAAAATTCTATCCTGGTGTTTAATAAATGAAGTCCTCATCTTCTATCGAAATAAGAAATAAGTCAAAATAGTGCTAAACATTTTCTGCGACTCCAAATCACAAATAAAAACAATAATAACTTTTCGGTATTGTAGGGTAAACTACTTTTTAATTCTGAATTTCAACAGATATTTTCTGAAACTCAATTGATATTTTCTGAAATACATTTGACAATTTCTGAAATACATTTGATGTTTTCTGAAATATATTTGATACTTTCTGAAATACATTTGATGTTTTCTGAAATATATTTGATACTTTCTGAAATGCAATTGGAAAAGGTGTAGATGCTTACACATCTCCCCTGTGATTGGACTCACATTGATTTTTTTTTATTAAGTAAACGAATCGTGTTTCAATTACAAAATTTTCATTACTTTATTGTATAAAAGTCTCAACTATAGAGAATAATTTGCTCACATGGCAAGAATGACGCAGTTGAGGGTCCTCAAAATTTTCTGCAGTTCAAAAAAAGGGCAGGTGCAAAATATAAATAAAAATAATAATTAGTTATTTATTGTTCGGTTTAAGATCATGTATATATTTTTCTAATGAAAGAAAGATAATAATTTTTGTAATGTAAGAGAAATATTTCATTAGAAAAATATATACATGATCTTAAACCGAACAATAAATAACTAATTATTCCAATAATCTGTTAAGATTTCACATGTCATTACAGTTCCATCTAGAGGACAATGGCAAAAACAAAGAACTATTCCATTACAAGACTTGTAATTGATCTGGATATGTTAATGTAGAGAAAGCTAAACATTGGAAAAGCTCAGCTTGTTCGTATAAACTCTCGTATATAAAAAAGAAAAAACATTTCTCATGTTCTTTTCTTTCAAATTCTGAGTTAAATAGTTGATTAAGCATGAGTTGAAGTAATAGGCAGAAGGATGCTGAAGATGAACAAGTCGCTTTGTTCGAAAGTAGCTACTCCATCTAGCGCTGTCTTCAATTTTTTTTTCCAATATTTCTCTTACATTACAAAAATTATTATCTTTCTTTCATTAGAAAAATATATACATGATCTTAAACCGAACAATAAATAACTAATTATTCCAATACAGATCAACAATATATAACAATAACATACAACACATTAGGTACAATGCATTTGTGTAATCTGTTAAGATTTCACATGCCATTACAGTTCCATCTAGAGGACAATGGCAAAAACAAAGAGCTGTTCACATTACAAGACTTGTAATTGATCTGGCTATGTTAATGTAGAGAAAGCTAAACATTGGAAAAGATCAGCTTGTTCGTACAAACTCTCGTATATAAAAAAGAAAAAACATTTCTCATGTTCTTTTCTTTCCAATTCTGAGTTAAATAGTTGATTAAGCATGAGTTGAAGTAATAGGCAGAAGGATGCTGAAGATGAACAAGTCGCTTTGTTCAAAAGTAGCTACTCCATCTAGCGCTGTCTTCAATTTTTTTTCCAATATTTCTCTTACATTACAAAAATTATTATCTTTCTTTCATTAGAAAAATATACACATGATCTTAAACCGAACAATAAATAACTAATTATTCCAATAGAGATCAACAATACATAACAATAAAAATAATATTTATTTTTCGAACCCTTTAAGCTAATTCTGTAAGCCTATTTTAGAGCGTAATTGTATTTTGAATACGCAAGAAAACTTTGAATGTGATGAAGGAATTTTGCCGATATTGTACCGGAGGTCCGATATATTCGTGAGGTATCCCGAATTATTTTTGTTTGTAATTGTTCCCTGCTAGGTGGTGCTGGGTTCGCTTTTTTGCAAATATTCTTAATTATGGGCCGATTAATCTCAAGTTCACATCATATAATCCATATCTACATACATACATATATATACATGTATAAAAGAGTTGAGTGGACGATCATCATCGCCCAGCCCAAAACCTTTGAACCAGAAACACGGAATTTGGTTTGCTGGTTCCCCCCTCGGCGTAAAGATCCATTAAGAAGGGATTTTTAAAAATTCGTGCATTAAGGTGGCAAAAGCGGACAAAGAGGGAAAAATGGTAACAAATGAATCTAGGAATATGAAATTGGGTGTGTAGATGTCATCTGAGAAAAAACATGGGTACAGGATTAATTTTTTCGAAATTCGGCCATTTAAGGGAAAAAGCGGTCAAATGGACTAAAAATGGTACCTTTCTGTATCTTCTTAACGTATTAATCTATACTAGCAGATTCCAGCGATCGAAATTCGAGTGATAATTCTAGGAAATTTTATTTTTTCATTTAATAAAGACCATAAAGGTATGGTTCACAATTCAACTCATTTTAAACGAAGAAAACAAACTCAACACATTAACAAAAACACATTAACAAATTTAATAAACTCACACATAGCATTGTATAATTTTATGAATGTGTTAGTAGTAACTTTAAACGATCATAACTCCAAAAAAATATTCCAGACGAAAAAATCTGCAAATATGTGTAACAGCTAAAAAGAAATACATTTCAAACGATAAAACTGTACATCGGTCACAAGAAATCGCCTTGCCTATTAATATTATAGACGCATGAATTTTGATACACAGACTCCACCGAATACGTGGGCATCAATCAAGGATGATTTTATTGCTAATTCTAACGTCTACGGGAGGAAAAACGGCCAAAGAGGGGAAAAAGTGTACAAATTCTATCTTCTAAATAAACGAATCTAGGAATATGAAAGACTGTATGTGGATACCACTAAAGATAGGAACATCAGATGCGAGGAAAACTTTTGGAAATTTCGGATGTTAAGGGGGGTAAAAATGGCCAAAAAGGGGAAATGGTACCTTTTTGCATCTACTTAATATATTAATCTATATACATGATTTTTATCATACAGACTCCACCGATACGTGGGCATCAGTCAAGGATGAATTAGTTGGTAATTATAACGCCTATGGGAGGAAAAACTGCCAAAATGGGGAAGTGTACATTTGGTATCTTCTAAACAAAGGAATATAAAATATAGTTTGCGGATTCCACTAGAGATAGAAACATCAAATGAGAAACATCAAAGGGGGATAAAAACGGCCCAGAAGTGTACCTTTTCGTATCTTCTTCACAAAGTAATTTAGAAATATGAAATTTGATATGTAGGCTCCACCAGAGACACAAACATCGTCGAAGAATAAAATTTGTTTTTACTTGAGCCTTTAGGTGGTAAAAGCGGCCAAAAAATGGTAAATTTTCATTTGAAAGTACATTTTCTTAAGAAAACAAGTAAGAAAATTATAGTTGGTCTAGACCGATACCCTATACCATCCGTTTAGAAAGCTGGTCCTAAGTCCAACTAATTGGGTTTAGAAAAAAAGCATAAACCAAATATACATCAAAAATTGGAACGATCCTGACCATATTTGGTAAAGATACCTATTTTTTGCAACAACATACACAAACCGATTTTGAGAAAAATCTGTACAAAATTTTTGTTTTTGATAGGTTTAAGTGAATTGTCCTATATACTTTATTTTTGGTCTACGGATTAATGGATGTAATAAATGCACAAAAACCCAATTCGACTGAGTTCTATTTGATAATTTGAATCCTATGGAAAGTTAAGTCGATATTATAGGAGTTATTTGAATGGATTTCAATAGCGTTTGTCCCATGGCTTGATAAATAAAATTATATTATTTTTGATCTCTATAATTTGAATAATTTTTGAACCTGTTATGAATAAAAAAGTGGTTCTTAAATAAATTTTTAGGTTACTTGTTAGTAAAAAAATTACGTATTTTTTGCGAAAACACTATTTGGTGTGTTCTATATAGGAAGATAACATATTTGCTACAAAAAATACAATTAAAAACAAGTAAGAAAATTATAGTCGGTCTAGACCGACTATACGATACCCTATACCATGCGTTTAGAAACCCTATCTCTTAAACCCAACTAACTGGACATAGAAAATAAGCAAAAACCAAATTTGAGTGGGATTTTTATTAATTTTTTTGGCTGCAGATATGAAAAAGTTCATATCGGATGCTATATCTATATAGGGACTAGGTCCAAAAATGGACCGATCATGTTTGGTAAAGTCTCTTGTATTTTGCAAAAATATATACAAACAAAATTTGAGAAGAATCAGTGCAATATTTTTGTTTTTTAATAGATTTAAGTGAAGATCGGGAAGCAGCTCTATGTGGGGTCAAAGGGATCATTTTTGGACTACTTATTAATGGATGTAATGAACGCATACAAACCCAATTTGAGTAAGATCTATATGACAATTTGGATCTTATGGCAATTTATGTCGATTTCATATGGGTAATTTGTATGGGGGCTAGGTCTGAACATGGACGGCATCTCACCAATTTTAATAGCGTTCATCCCATGGCTGATAGAAGCTTATATACCAAATTTCATCAAAATATATTCATATTTGCGACCTGCAGTTTGATTACAAGGTTTACATGGACACACAGACGGACGGACGGACGGACGGACGGACGGACATTGTTAAATCAACTCAGAAAGTGATTCTGATTCGATCGGTATAATTAAAGATGGGTCTAGGTCAAATATTTTTGGTTGTTACAAACAGCAGCACAAAGTCATTATACCCAAACCACATAGTGGTATAGGGTATAAAAAGAGGTTTTTTGTTTTATGATCAATTTTTTTTGTATTGACCGTTGAAGTCATCAAAAATATTTTTTTTTGTAAAGTTTCCATCGTATTGTCACTCACACTATATTTCTTATTATTTTTAAATATTAATATGGCTTAAATACTTAATATAATAATTATGCTTACAACGTAGCGAGTATAGTGCTAGTATTAAAATATAAGGAAAGTATTTGGCAAAACTTACAACCGATAGCTGGCGCTGAGGTATTCTGAAATTTACGTAAAGCCCTAAGCACATTCATTGCGAGTTGCGAGTGCGAGAAAAAACGAGAATGAGACAGTATGATTTTTTCTAATGTGGAAGCGAGATCGAGAGTAAAGCTTTTTTGTGTGGCGTTGCCAGCTATACTCTCGATCTCGCTTCTACATATAGAAAAAACATACTGTCTCATTCTCATTTTTTCTCGTACTCGCAACTGGCAGTGAATGTGTTTAGGGCTTAAATGTCGTTCTCGACATTAAAGCAGGCATTGATTGAAATGAAAATTTAACAGCATATATATAAATTTTGCATTGCTTTGCTTATTTCTAATTATTAGTAAAATATATATATATATTTATATATATATATTGTTTACCTGTTAGATGAGAAATCTGAGGTGAAAAATAATATCTGGTACGGCTTTATCGGTCGGAAAAACTTATTTTTAGATCGTTATAAATTATTTTTGACGCGGAAAGGGTTAAATTTAAATGTAATGATATACTTTGGTATAATCACAAAAACTTCCAACAGGTGGCGTTAGTTGATTTACGCGAAAGAACAAATTTAGCAGCAGAAACTTTTGGAATCTCCGGCATTTTCATTCAAGTCAATTCATACTATGGTAAAAGAAGATGTAGGAGTGAATTTTCCAACTTTTAATGCAAATGATGTTGCATGTACGGCACCACATATTTTACCATTGAAAGTTGGCTCATCAACTTATACTGCTTCGAATCCTAAATACACAAAAATTTTATAAGGGAACATGGTCCGTTATCAAGAATATATTGGGTAACATTATCGAATCGACAATTATCAATGGATTAAAGGAGGGCATATTAAATGCCAAGATTTACGATGATTGCATCAGATTTTTCAAATGCATTGAAATGTTTACAATATCCAATTCGTCTGGCATATGCGATGGAAATCAAGAAATCGTAAGACCAGTCAATTAATCGAAAATAAAATTTGCAATACTGATTGCATTCTTATTAAAAAATTCCTAACTACATTCCTACGTTCCAGGAACACTGCAAAATATGTAGAGGCCAAAAACAGAGCATAGAAATTGAAATTTTGTTTCATAAAAGAATACTCCTGTTGCATAATGGACGAAAAACGCAGTTACCCGGTCCAAATAATTATATTGCTCGAGGAAATGTCGAAGATAAATTTAGAACCAAAAAGCAAAAGTTCCTTATTTTTCAAACAACATTCAATTGTGACAAAAAAGCAAGACATTTGTTGCAACTGGTTCTATAAATTCCGAAATTTATATTAAGGAGTTTTTTGCAAAGAAAACTATATTTTTGTTCCGATTTGGTATCCTGTCACTACGGTAAAAAAGCTCTTGAGTTGTGCAAGAACAATAACTTGGGTTTAGTACCAATGGAGGCAAATTTTCCAAACTGTCCAGAGCTCAGGCCAGTGGAGAGATATTAAGCTCTTGTGAAAAGGGAGGTTAAGAGCACAAAGAAGGTGTTCCAAATTGTGGAAAATATTAATAAAGTAATAGAAACCACTATGAAATTCCTAATGGAATGGGTTTCGGAAAATGTTCATAAGGAGTGAGTAGAATTATAAGAATTGTCTTTCTTTGTGAGCCTTAAAATATTTTCAATTTAATAAAAAAAAAAAACAAATCAAAACCCTAGGTTCAATGATTTCCTTATTATTTCATTTTATGTATGCTAAGATTTTTTCGATTACACTCCTTGTATGTTATTACTGATTGTCTGCTTCATACTTGTGCTTCATTTATTGAGTGGGTTTTCTTTGGTTCTTGAATTATCAATTAATAGCGGAATTAGAAGGAATTGTTTACTAAAATTATATTTTTTATATTCGTATTTGAATTTTATATTGTAACTTATAGAACTTCGTTTGGAATAGAGCTTCAGGATATTTTTGTTATTCTATACAAAATTAACTGCTAGAAGTGATATTTGCTAAACTCTATATTTGCTAGACTTCGAATATTTCTACTTCAGGAATCAAAACGAAATCATCGATGAAGTTTAGTATAAGTGTGTTAAAAATAATCGGTAAAAACATATTTTTTTTTAATTTTAAAAATATGACTTTTGGAGACATATTTTTTTATAAACTTAGAATCATATTATTATGGAAAAAAAAACTTGTCCAAATAAAAGTGATTTTTGGATTTGTGGAATTCCTTATCAATTCTGAGCGCATAAGAAAATCCCATTTATTGATTATAAATTTAAGTTTCCTGTTGTATAATAAATTTTATTTGGTCTTTCTGTTATAATTTGCTTATATAATAAAATTATTTCTACTGTATGTGACAAAACATTTCGTGTTTAAAGAAAATTTTTCGAAGCCTTGATAACCCAGTTTTCTTAAAGTTACATAAACTTTAGTTAAATATAATTTTACATAGAAAACTTCATGCCAACTAATTATCTTTTTCATTTTGAAAACTATACGATAAAACTAACTAATGCAAATACTCTAGAAAACAAAATAATAATGAATAATTAATCAAGTATTACTTTCGAAATGAATTAAAACCTTTTACACTTTTTTGTACAAGTGGTTATTTGCACAAAGGAATTCGGTGTATAGACAGCCATACTATAGATTGTACCTTTCAGTTTATTTCAATTTAATTTGAGTGAAATACATCTCCCATTTAAAATAAAAGTGTTACCCTCACATGACTGAGACGTATATTCTAATTTTTCCGTAGGTGCAAATAGCTCGTTTGCTAATCTTTTAACTATTTGTATATCTGGTAAACTTAAGGCCAACCTAAGTAAATTACATAAATATAGTTCATGTTGTTATATATGTTTTCATACTTGTATAAAACTGCTTTGCAATTCAACATTATGAATTTGATCAAATATTATTTTTTAAATTATGTTTTGTAAAAATGGAAATATTTTAGTCACCTTCAAAAATATACTCTAAATACATTGTATCACTTTGGATCTTCATAATTGTATTAATATTTTATTTTAGTAATGCAATAGATTGTGGGCCCAGATCCCATAGCGATACGAAATGATGGTTTATGAATTGGAAGCTGTTACTTAAGCTGAGTGGTGTTTTTGATTGTATTAATAGGTGAGCGTAGGAATTATGAATTCTCTTCTGGCCGTATATATATATATATTGGATCCTTTAGTTCCTATAAGGAGCATAGGGCCTGTCATATACCTCTGTTTAATAAAACCAATTATGGTAACTGTAAGGCACAAATGGAAGCTGTTTTATTTATTTTTATTTATTTTATTTATTTACTCCAACGCACAGTGTGACAGGTTTAGCGTGCCAAAAATGAAAAATAAAAACTTATGATATGTCAATGATTCTCACGTATTTATTTGACAACTACACAGCTGTTGCGAATATGCCAGCAAAACAAAAATAAGAACAAAAACAACTTTAACAACCGTTATCAAACATCCATTCTTGCAGCAAGTGTAATAACATGTGAAATATTCGCTTTATTTTTGTGAGCTTTAAAACAGTGCCACTTTTTTTAGAATTAGATATTAAAGATTTGTCTTCAGCCTTTGAAAACGTTGATAATTCGCAATATATATTGTAAGTTTTTATATTGCATGCTCTATCCCTAACTTTCTTATTCATTAAAAAAAATTAGTTCATAAAATTGTGTAATAAAAAAATAATATTTTTTTTTTTCATTGGAAAAAAAGTTAACGAGTAAAATGGTGTATGATGTAATGTTTGGAACTACCATACAAAGCAGATGTCCCAGTACCAGAATCTGAGTAAAAATTTGCCCGTAGTTTCCTCATTTTTATTTTTCGAATTTTAAAGATGGCTGTTCCGAATAAAGACGGACGGGCGGATGGCTATTCTGAGGATTGTGTTATTTGAGGAGTGGCTGAAAAGCAAGAAAGAGGACTGACAATGTACATTGCTTAACTTTATTTTGAGTAAAATTGAAAAGGATTTAGACTACACAAAGTTAAAACTGAAAGTGAAAAATTTATGTTGTCAAATAAATTCAAGATGGGAACAATCGCATCGAACAAAGGCCCGTTTTTTACAATACCATTTCAGTTGGTTATCACAACCTCAGCACTTTTCAGGTTGTATTCTTGATGTTGGGCCGTCTACTCTTCCCAAAATCAATAAAAACAAAGGAAGGCCAAAATTAGAGTTTTCTGAAAGTTCATTGCGCTTAAAAAAAAAAAAACGAAAAGCTAAGGAGTTGAGGGATGACACCAACACTGAGCAGTTGGTAATGGCGGCAGAAATGGAGCTAAGATCATCGGGAAAATGAAATTCAGCGCAAATACTCCACGAATTGTTCACAATCTCTTCAGTAAGGGGCACGACACTAAAGAATTCTCAAATATTTAAAGAAACAGCAAACAGTTTGCTGCCAGATCATGCGCTTGCGATGATAGTTGATACAAATTTATCTACCAATATGATTTGCTAAGGCAGCATTCATCCGAAATAGCTCCAAAATTTTACCCTTCATACAGCTGTGTAAAAAATCAAAACTTCAGTGCTACTCAGAAATGTAATAGTAACGGAAACATATGTAGAAATTGAATTGCAATCTCACTGATTGACCTCAGCATAAAAAGATTGTGTGCCACGCAGTAGGAAGTACTGCTTTCTATTCCCGAAGTCAAGGAACTCAATTTTCTTATTACATGGGGATGTGATGGCGCTGAACAAAGCAATTATAAACAAACATTTTGTGAAGAAAATCAATTAGATTCTACTATGTTTTTTATTTCACTGGTACTCCTTCAATTATATGCAAATATAAATGGACGAAAAATTATAATTTGGAACAATCCTGCCTCATCTTCGATCAGATACTTTCGACCCATAAAATTTAAGTTAAAAAATACAAGACCAAATTTCCATGCTACAGCCTACACAAATAAATATGGATAAGCTGGACTTTGCAGTAAACAGTAAACTTGTCCTGTGCATGATTGACGGCAAAGTTTGCAATGCTCTATCGTCGTATACATCATCTTAAGTGTGCTATATATATGGCGCTTTACCTAAATCTATGAACAGTGTAAATGTTTCAGCAAAATACGATGGTGATTAATTCATGCTTGCTTTTGGCATTTCCCCTTTGCATTCGTGGATACGATGTATGAAGTGCATGTTGCACATCGCTTATCGAATAAATATTAAAATCTGGTCTGTAAGGGGAGAACAAATAAAGAGCAAGTTAAAATGAGAAGGGAGTACGTACATCCAAAACAGATTTAAGGCAAAAGTTGGCCTGTTAATTGATATCCCAACACAAAAAACAGGCAATTCAAATGATGGCAATACAGCCAGAAGATTTTTTGAAGATCCAGAGAAAACTTCAAGCATTACTGGCATAAATGCAGACTTGTTAAAAAAGTTCCATACCATTCTTTCCTGCATAAGCTGTGGATATTCAATAAACATAAATGCCGTTGAAATTTTTGTAGCAGAGACCAGAGAACTTTATTTGACAGAATATCCGTAGTACTTCATGCCCGTAACTGTGCACAAAATTCTTTTCCATGGAAAGGATGTAATCGAGTCTTGTATTCTTCCAATCGGCCAGCTTTCTGAAGAAGCCCAAGGGTCCAGGAATAAAGATACAAGAAATTATGGTGAGTTTTTTACAAGAAAAACTTCAAGAGTTGCAACAAACACTGATTTATTGAACAGATTGCTTATATTGTCAGATCCATACGTATGCAGCATACGCAAAGTGCCATTGACAAAGAAGAGAGCATTACATCCAGAATTAGTTGCGTTATTGGCCGAACCAGAAATTGTAGAAGACATTGACTCAGAATAATTTTTTGTACACTAATTACTAAGCCATAATAAATATAAATAACAAATATATATTCAATAAAACTAACTGTAAGATTTTATGTTGCAAGAGTGGATGAATGGGATATTCGGCAAAAGAGGGCGGACCATGCCCATTTTTGTTTTTCAATATCATATCTGCCTATAGACTATGTGTGTAAAATTTTGATGCTATATCATCTTTCGTATGGAAGTTATGAATTTTGACATCCTAAAAGTTAAGGAAGTCACACTGTGCAACGGATACACAAATAAGAGAAAATGAAGAGTCAATGTTTGCGATGCACGTTTTTATAGATGAAGATATGAAGGATGTACGAGCTGATATATTGATGGCCCTAGAGGCCATTATTGTTACAATGGTCAAGAATATAAAATCTCCTGAAGCAAATTGGCAATATCTTCCAGAAAGTTTTGATGAAGTCGATGAGGAAGAAAATAGAGTACTACCGTAAGTTACTTAATATGAAAAGGTCCGAAAATGAGTCAGTATCTTGATTTTTAATTGATTTTGATGTATGCTTTTCATCTTTCTTAGAAATGGGAATTGATATTGATTAAGATATTCTTGCTGATGTGTTGGTGAATGTAAAAGCTGCTGTGGATACAGCAAACGAGTTTCCAAAAATTGCTGTTTTGAAGTCAAGTTTTTTGAAGTCGGTGATAAAAACTTAGTCAATATGCTGTAATGAAAGCAAAGTTTAGAACTAAAAATTAAGATCATGGTTATAAAAACAAAAACATGCAATATGAAGGTATGTCCAATGTTCCATTTAAATGTTTTCGATACGGAAAGTAAGGTCTTAGAAGTAAAAACTGTAAGGGAAAAATAGAAAGCACTAACCATATTAATCCAATTGAAGTTTTAGTAACCACAACGGAAGAGGTTTTCTGTGCGAATTATAATCAGATAGTGGTGCAATCTCCCACATGTTTACAGCAATATCATTGATTAGAAATATTGATACGAGTCATAGTGGCAAAGTAAGATTAGCAGATGATAGGAATCAATAATTGTAAAAGTAAACGGATATGAGCGCAACGTAGGGCTCCTGATCACTCTATATATCCCCCTCTTACGTTGTAACTTAACCGATAATAGTTGTAAAGTTATTATGGAAGGAAAAAAAGTAGTAATTACCAGAAAAGGAATTAAATTATTGGAAGACTACAAGAAGGAAAATTTTTATGTCGTGAGCTTGAACAAGAATTGTAAAGAAATTGCAAACATAGTAAGAAAGTGTGATGAAAGAGCGATCGAATTGTGTCACAAGAGATATGGCCACCTAAATACAAATCAACTGAAACAATTAGAAAGAGAAAGTATGGCTAAAGGATTACCAAAGTTTAAGAATGTTGAACTCGATTATTTATCGTGCATTCGTTGAAAGCAGACTCGTTTACCTTTTCCGCAGAAGAATTAAAAGTCGTCATCAGGAAATACTAGATCTTATTCATAGTGATCTCTGTGGTTCAATGAGGACCGAATCAATGCGTGGTAGTTTATGTTTCACAACATTCATTGATGATATTCTCGAAAAGTATTTGTTTATTTCATTCGCAGAAAGAACAGTATCTAGAAAAAGGAAATGCTAGAAATACAAACAGGAAAGGAAATAAAAATCATTCGTGATGATAATGCTGCAGAATTGAGTTTTGAAAAATACTTAAAGGATAATGGAATTAGACGACAGTTGAACGTTGAGTATATACCTCAACAAAATGGTGTTGCCGAAATGATGAATTAGACTTTAGTTGAAATTACTCTTTGTCATATATTAGAATCTGGTTTACCATTGGGATTGTGGACTGAATTAATTTTAGCTTCGGCTTATATTCGAAATCATTATCGAACGAAGATAATGGTATATAAACTACAGAAGAGTTATGGAGTGGTACGAAACCGGTAGTTAAACATTTACGTCATATTTGATGCAAATATTTTGTGCTGAACAAAAGATCAAATAGATTAAAGTTTGATGCTAGAAGTAACGAATTCATTCTTGTTGGTTATTCAGAGGAATCTGAAGCTTATAGACTTTGGAAAGCTGGAACCAAAATAATTGAAAAAAGTAGAGATGTTAAATTCTTAGAAGGAGAAATTTTTAAAAATACGGAAGCTAGTGAAAGTTTCTATGAATTGGATCCAGTTAAAATATGCCAAAGGGAAGTGTAGAATCAAGTAATGATTCAGAATATGAGGCTGACGATAGTTTGGAAAATGTATATGATACATAAATTCAATTGCAAGAAGTTGAGACACATCAAGGCAAATGTCAGAAGATGATAGATTAAGGGGAGAACAGTGTTGTGGAAGAAACTGCTATAGAATCGATAAAGCCAAGACTTAAATCGTGGGCATTCCTAAAACCCGAAAAATCTCCAAATACAGTTGATGATATTGTAGATCCTACAGCTGTTAATGAAGCTTTAACTTCAGATCGTGCTACAGATTGGAATAGAGCAATGCAGGATTGATGAAGCATAACGCATGGGTATTGACTGATTAATTGAAAACCAGTCAGATTCAGATGGGTGTTTAAATCAAAAATAAGACCGGATGGTACTATAGAGAAAATTAATGTCAGAATAGTTGCCAAGGGTAATTCTCAAAAGTATGGATTAGATTATGTTGATACATTTGAACCAGTTGTCCATCAATCCTCATTGAGGCTGTTATATGCTTTGTCAGTGGAACGTATGTTGAAACTTCGGCAATTAGATGTATGTATCTACAGCGTTTCTCAATAGTAATTTAGATGAAGAAATATAAATGGAACAAGTAAGAAAATTATAGTCGGTCTAGACCGACTGACCATATTTGGTAAAGTCACTTATATTTTAAAAAAATATAAAAAAAAACAAGTTTGAGAAAAATCTGTGCAATATTTTTGTTTTTGATAGATTTAAGTGAAAATCGGGAAGCAGCTTTTTATGAGGGCTATGACAAAGAATTGCCATAAGGGGTTTATTTTTGGACAAATGATAAATAGATGTAATAACCACACACAAACCCAACTTGACCGATATCTATATGATAATTTGGATCTTATGTCAATTTAAGTCGATTTCATAAGGGTTAGTTGTATAGGGACTAGGTCTGAACATGGACCGAATTTCACCAATTCCAATAGCGTTTATCCTACGATGGATGGATTTGCGACCTGTAGTTTGATTAAAAAATTTACATGGACTCACAGACGGACAAAGGGACAGACGAACGGACGGACGGACATCGCTAAATCGACTTAGAAAGTGATTCTGAGTCGATAGCTATAATAAAAAATGGGTCTAGGTCACATATATTTGGTAGTTACAAACAGCAGCACAAAGTCATTATATCCAAATCACATAGTGGTATAGGGTATAAAAATACCTCCAAAAAATCTAAGTGGCTGCCAAGATAGAAGAAGGAAAGCAAATCAGGAAAAGCAAATAAAAAAATGTCAGCACATTTCTCGTTTTTTTATATTTTAAATGTTGATCGGCATAGTGAAGATTTAGAATCGGAAAATAAGCTCCACCAAATGGAGACAGAGTCTACCTGCTTAAGTTCAGATCTAATAAGTTCATCCAAATCATTGGACGTTCATGAATACTGTTCCAACCCAAAATCTTATCTCGAATCAGAACATAATTTGCCTGACATTGATGACACATTTCACATAAATTCTCATATAGAAACGATAAAGTCCGAAGATAAATCTTTAGATGCTGCTTCAAGTACCCAAGACTATTTGTCCGATATACGGAATTCTCCGAAAAATATTGGCCCAAATATCGATTTACTCGAAACACGAGCAAATAATTAATTTTATTTTTCCATTGACTGTTCAAGGAAAAGAAGGAATAAGTCGGAAATTTTGTGCTGCAAACTATTATCGAACACTTCCTAATGGTGAAAATATTCAACGAAAGTGGTTGGTTAATTCAAAATCTAATGATGCTATTTTCTGTTTTCCATGCAGGATTTTTTCTAAGAAAGAAATTGCCCTAACTGTTGTTGGATTCAATGATTGGAAAAATGTCTCAGTCAGATTAAAAGAGCATGAAATAAAAATTGAACAATTAAAATGTTTCTCAACATGCGATGACTTGGTCAGAAGATTGAAAATAAATAAAAAACTCATGACTGAAAGTACAATACGTTGCCAAAATATATTGGAGAGGTTATTTGAGATTATTAAGTTATACGAGTCACAGAACCTTGCTTTGGGAGGAACTTTGGATAATTTGTATGAAGATAACAATGGAAACTGTTATGGAGCTTTTATCTAAAACCGACCCTATCTAGAAAGAACACGTACGTCAAATAAAAAATAAAGAATTACACGTACATTATTTGGAAAAAAAAAATCATGTGAGTCCGATCACAAGGGAGATGTGTAAACATCTAATAATTAAAGAAAACATCAACATCATATTTTCCAGTGCATAAAAAATAAGTCGATTATGCTGTTTTCTGAAATTCAATTGATGTTTTCTGAAATGCAATCGATGTTTTTTGAAATTCTATTGATGTTTTCTGAAATTCAATTGATGTTTTCTGAAACTCAAGTGATGTTTTCTGAAATTCTATTGATGCTTTCTGAAATTCAATTGAAGTTTTCTGAAACTCGAATGATGTTTTCTGAAATTATATTGATGTTTTGTGAAATTCTATTTATGTTTTTTGAAATTCAAATGATGTTTTCTGAAATTATATTGATGGTTTTTGAAATACAATTGATGTTTTCTGAAATTCTATTGATGTTTTCTGAAATTCAATTGATGTTTTCTGAAACTCAAGTGATGTTTTCTGAAATTATATTGATGTTTTCTGAAATTCTATTTATGTTTTCTGAAATTCAATTGATGTTTTCTGAAATTATATTGATGGTTTCTGAAAACAATTGATGTTTTCTGAAATACAATTGATGTTTTTTGAAAGACAATTGGAAAATGTTTAGAAAAGAACATATCATAATTTTTTCACAAATAACGGGTGATTTTTTTGAGGTTAGGATTTTCATGCATTAGTATTTGACAGATCACGTGGGATTTCAGACATGGTGTCAAAGAAAAAGATGCTCAGTATGCTTTGACATTTCATCATGAATAGACTTACTAACGAGCAACGCTTGCAAATCATTGAATTTTATTACCAAAATCAGTGTTCGGTTCGAAATGTGTTTCGCGCTTTACGTCCGATTTATGGTCTACATAATCGACCAAGTGAGCAAACAATTAATGCGATTGTGACCAAGTTTCGCACTCAGTTTACTTTATTGGACATTAAACCAACCACACGAATGCGTACAGTGCGTACAGAAGAGAATATTGCGTCTGTTTCTGAGAGTGTTACTGAAGACCGTGAAATGTCGATTCGTCGCCGTTCGCAGCAATTGGGTTTGTGTTATTCGACCACATGGAAGATTTTACGCAAAGATCTTGGTGTAAAACCGTATAAAATACAGCTCGTGCAAGAACTGAAGCCGAACGATCTGCCACAACGTCTAATTTTCAGTGAATGGGCCCTAGAAAAGTTGGCAGAAAATCCGCTTTTTTATCGACAAATTTTGTTCAGCGATGAGGCTCATTTCTGGTTGAATGGCTTCGTAAATAAGCAAAATTGCCGTATTTGGAGTGAAGAGCAACCAGAAGCCGTTCAAGAACTGCCCATGCATCCCGAAAAATGCACTGTTTGGTGTGGTTTGTACGCTGGTGGAATCATTGGACCGTATTTTTTCAAAGATGCTGTTGGACGCAACGTTACGGTGAATGGCGATCGCTATCGTTCGATGCTAACAAACTTTTTGTTGCCAAAAATGGAAGAACTGAACTTGGTTGACATGTGGTTTCAACAAGATGGCGCTACATGCCACACAGCTCGCGATTCTATGGCCATTTTGAGGGAAAACTTCGGAGAACAATTCATCTCAAGAAATGGACCGGTAAGTTGGCCACCAAGATCATGCGATTTGACGCCTTTAGACTATTTTTTGTGGGGCTACGTCAAGTCTTAAGTCTACAGAAATAAGCCAGCAACTATTCCAGCTTTGGAAGACAACATTTCCGAAGAAATTCGGGCTATTCCGGCCGAAATGCTCGAAAAAGTTGCCCAAAATTGGACTTTCCGAATGGACCACCTAAGACGCAGCCGCGGTCAACATTTAAATGAAATTATCTTCAAAAAGTAAATGTCATGGACCAATCTAACGTTTCAAATAAAGAACCGATGAGATTTTGCAAATTTTATGCGTTTTTTTTTTTTAAAAAGTTATCAAGCTCTTAAAAAATCACCCGTTACAATCAGATAAAGTCACACCGATTTACACTTCAGCTCACACCGATGTGTTACGCTGTTTTTGCGATTGTATTGTGAAATACAAATTTACCCCCCTGGGTGTATAGATGTTTACACATCAAAAATATTCAAAGGCTAGAATTCTTATTAAATGATGAACTCATCTATAATATTAATAGGCTAGGCGATTTCTTGTGACCGATGTTTTGTTCCACCGTTTTAGCCCGATTTTGATCAAACTATATTATTTGAAAGGTATTTCTTTTTAGCCGTTTTGCAGATTTACAGATTCACAGATTTTTAAATTTTTTCCTTTATTTTGAGTAAATTGCATTTATATTTGCTACTAACACATACATAAAATTATACAATGCTATGTGTGTGTTTATTAAATTTGTTAGTGTGTTTGTAATAAAAATGAGTTTGTTTTTTTTTGTGTTGATTTGTGAATTGGCTTTAATTGATTAGCATACCTTTAGGGTCTTCATTTAATGAAAAAATAAAATTTCCTAGAATTTGCATTCGAATTTCGAGGGCTGGAATCTGCTTGTTTAAATTATTAGAAGAAATCTAAACTATTCAATTTTCTATATGAAGAAAAAATAGTTTTTAAATAAAATACAATATAATCATATCGGCATAATTAATTTTTGCAAACATTAACCATAATCTAAAATATTATAAAAAAAATTTAATTTAAATTTACGAATTGTTCTATACTATTTTCAGCAGTTCACTTCATTTGAAAGCTCTGGTATCCCTGGTTTAACAATCTGGCTACAAAGTTAACATCTGTTTTATTTTTTGAAGTTGGCAACTCGAAATCAGATGTTTGTATAAATTTGTATGATTTTGTGAGATTTGTGAGATTTTTTGAGTGGTAGCAAGCGATAGTTATTGTGTTTATTAATTAAATATAAAAATAATAAAAGTGAAATTTATTAAAATAGAATGTTACAAACAATAAAAAAAAGTGTTAAAAACACGAGTTACTTAGGTTTGTCTCTCCTACCACAATTCCAATTTCGAATGCATTGGGTAATTGCCCAGTTTCTTTTCAAAATATTTTTTCACCATTACAATCATAAGTCACACAGCGTTATCTCCTTCAGCTCACACCGATATAAGTTACGCTGTTTTTGTGATTGTATTGTGAAATAGAAATTTACCCCCCTGCGCGTATAGATGTTTACACATCAAAAAGAATTCAAAATGAAAAGATTACATTGCTAAATTCTGCTGTCAAAGAGAAGATTACAAAATTTAATAAAACTGAATAAATATTATTCAATAATCGTTGATTGTACTCCAGATATTTCCCATGCTAAGCAAATGTGATTAATTGTCCGAGCGGTCTGTTAAAGTAGTGATAAAAAACACATGTGAGAGCATTTCTTAAGCTTTATTGAAAGGTATAAAAGCTCTGCAGCTGGAATTACAGATAAGATTATAGAAATATTAGAGTCACAAAACTTGACAGGTCAAAGTTATGATAACGGCTCCAATATGCGCGGACGTCATAGTGGTGTCCAAAGTAGAATTATTTAAATAAGCCCAAGAGCATTTTTTGCTCCTTGGAGTACACATACCCTAAATTAAGTGGTAAATGATTCTGCGAGCTGTTGTGTTGAAGGTATAACTTTCTTTGATATCATTCAGCATTTGTATGTTTTTTTTTTATCGTTAACTCAACGCTGGGTTTAATTAGAAAACATATCACTGGCCTTACGTTGGAAGGACTAAGTGATACTAGATGGGACAATCGAGTTTATGCTTTGAAGCCCATTCGATATCACCTTAAAGAAGTTATTGCTGCTCTGTATGACTGTATGAATAAAGATGAGCAACTTAATGTTACCGCAGTCACAGCAGCAAGAAAAAAGTCAGAGGCCACAGCTTTATTGCAAAAAATTGAAAAATAAAAATTTATCTGCTCTTTAATTGTATGGTATGATATTTTATATGAAATAAATGCAACTAGCAAAGTAATTCAGGCAAGCAGTAACGTTGTTATCAAAGAGTATAGTGTTGTTTGAAGATTATAGAACAGATTCAAAATTTTTTTCCAAAATATAGGAGGAAGCTAAAATAATTGCAATTGATTTAGAAATTGATGTACAATTTGAAAGTGCACGAGGCCGGCATCAAAGAAAACAGAAGTCTCTTGTGTTTTATGTGAGTTGACATAACCTCACGGTGCTCTGAACACTGGATCGGAATATGCGCCGACCACCGCCCCATTGTGTAGTAAAAATACACTCCGTTACCAATTCAAGATTTGTGCATTTGGGCAACAAATCCCACTCCTTGGTGGGGAGTCGAGGCCTACATTACACACCTCTGCTGTTCTAGGGTCACAGCACCCGGTTGAATGCAATTCCACATTGAGCTATGCTCGCCCCGCGATGTTGGGTATCACAGCCCCCACGATACCATGATACTCCCCAAGGGGCCGTACCCGCAAGTCAGCTGGAATCAATGATTCCAGGGGCATCTGACGTCCCGCGGTACCGGATATATACATATATATAGCCTCCAGTCAGACTTCGCAGCAAAGCTACTACCAGTATAGCTCCAAACAGCCATGGATTGGTGGCCATTCGAAGGTCTCAGTCCCACACCCAGACATTCACCCTGTGGGTGAGTGTGTAGGTACACGACTAAGCCCTTCTAGAAAACTTTGAGTATACACGAATGCGTACATCCTGTGGATGTAAACATGCGTGTGCGATCAAACCCTTCATAAACGTCTTCTTTTGAAGACTTCACATGCATACACATTCATACGACTCATTCATCATTCATAAGCACACTACTGACATCACAACCATCGTCCGTCAATATGACATGTAGAGAATCTAGGTCCCGTATGTCTGAGTAGAAAGTTCATATGCACAAAATATGGAACCAGTTCTCGGTAAAACGTCCACAGTCGCACTCAGACGTATTAGCCAAGGCCCTTTTATGCAGAAATGCATTAAAAGACCCGTGGCCCGTAAGCAAAAAGCCCACACTCAGGCCAAAACCAAAGTCTGGACGTTCGGCCACGAACGTCACATCGCAAATGAAGGCATATGTAACTCGTCCTTTGTCGCTAGTGTCCCACCTATTTTGTCATCTGGAGATAACACACTCAATTAATAGTGCCTTGCACTCCGTCCAGCTCTTCCCACTAAAGTCCTCGTTTGTTCCCTAGTCGCCTTGCAACAACGGCTGTCCTTTCCTGATCTTGTAGGCAATACTTTTACGTATCACCTCCAAGTCAAGAGGGGCTACACCTTCCAACACCTGCAAGGCCTCCGAGGAGACTGTATGACAACATGGCACACAAGCGAGCATGACCACTCTTTGACATGACATGATTTTCAGCTTTCCTCTGTCAATCGTAACCACGCTGGACCACAGCGAGGAACCATATGTTGCGCAAGCAACAACCAGTCCGTGGTAAATGGTCTGCATAGAATGCCAGCTGAGGCCCCAATCATTCCTAAGAATGTGCCGGACACATCCCAACACACCGGTCAACTTCGCCTTAACACGCTCGAGATGAACCAAGAAGTTCATACGCTCACGCATTATTATCCCCAAGTATTTGACCTCGCTCGCATACTCAGCAACATCATCACAGTTTTGTCCATTGCTACATCAACACCTTTTCGTCTACTCCAATCGCAGACAATCTGCATGGCTTCCTCCCCCCTTCTCTCCAGCTCAGCACGAGACTGGCCTTCGATAAGAACGAGCCAGTCATCCCCATATTCGCACACATTGTATGCAACCATCAGCCTCGGCAAAAGAGGATGATCCATCATTTGATTCCAAATAAATGGTCCGCAGATAGATCCCTGCGGACAACCTCTGACCACCACAATGCACACGAACTCTTTCACACCAACGACGCAAGCCCGCCTGCCATAGAAGTAGATTTTCCATAGCTCCAGCTCTTGACAGCCGACCTCGCGTAGCCTCGCTAGAACGCCTTCCCATAACAGGAAGTCGAACGCACCTTTGAAATTAATAAAGATTCCGAGGACATATCCTTCCTCTGTCCTGCCCCCGCACGTTTTAATATGCTGCCAGGCGTCTTCTACACTCTTCCCTCCTTTGAAGCCAAATTGCCACTCACATGTGCCCTGGCCGATCCTCTCCTGAAGCCGTTTCACCATAATCCTTTCCAATACTTTCCAAGCACCGGAAGCAGACTGATGCCCCTATAGGAACGAGGATTGCTCCTGATCCTATCGGGTGACTTCAGGAAAACAACGACACATCTATCCGGTCACTCCGTCCATACCTGGAGACTTTCTACTCCGTGCCTGACAAATGCTCAACTCTAACTCAGTTCCATCCAATGGAGGACGGGGATCCACCCCCTGAAAAGGAAGATGAATAGGACCCTCCACCTTTGGAAAGAACTCGCCCAGCAGAACGCGTATGCATGCCCCCCATGGCCATCAAAGAAGACAATTTGATTATGAACAACGTGATGAAGTGTTCGATGAACCATGCAAAACTTTAAAGTAAATTTCTTTAACAATATCTTGAACAACGTGATGGCTTTCAACTAACTAAGTAACATAATAACAAATTCGATTTACTGTATAACTTCGGCAATATCACCAATATAACGGATAATGACATACAGAAATATTGTATGGATTTAGAACTTCTCCTTACTGATGGCGATCAGAAGGATATTTCCGACTTGGATTTGTACCATTTGCAAAAAATAGCGGTTGGTCTTTGTAGAAAACTATCGGTTTAATGCCGACGCGAGATATATCGGCTGGAATTCCTTCGTTATTCATCTTGTATTTGTGATTTTAGTTGAGTCGGGGTCACCAATGTAAAGGCTCAACTCCTTTCAATAAAAGATGATTTATATTTTTAGAATTGCGTTTGATTATTATATTTTATATTTTTTATATATTTTTGTATTTTACCAAATGACATGTAAAACCAATGTTATACGAAAAACTATAAGAATATATTCTTGTTGCCACAAATTAAAATACCTCAAAAATCATTCGTCACACAGATTGCTGTGATTCTTCTACCGAAATTATAAAATATTTGCTAGTTAATAATTTAACAACCGCTTTGCCAAATATATATGTTGTATTACGAATCATAGGAACATATCAAAATCATAATTACATTGCCAATAACTGTAGGGAGTGCAGAGAGAAGCTTTTCTAAGCTTAAATAAATAAAATCTTATTTGCACACCCAGATCGACTTGATGGTTTAGCCACCCTTTTATCGAAAGTGATATTGTAAGAAAATTGGAACTATATGATCTTATTAACCGTACGATTCATAACCAGCAAAACTCCTTTAATTTCATAACCAGGTACCCGGGTACCCGAAGTAGGTTGTTTTGCGTTTATTGAAATAAAATAATATTTTCCTGTAAATATTTTTGTTGTTGATTATATTTTGCGTTCTCAACTGTACAAATTTGTGGTCCAGCGCGGATTACTGAAAATATGACGCCTTTGCAGTGTTTCAAATCATACCTCACAGTGGAAATGGTGGATATAATAGTGCGCCACACAAATAGAAAAGCGCATGCCACATATAATGCGTACAATGAAGCGAATCCCAATAGACGTCAGTTGAAGTGGAAAGACACGACAATCAACGAAATTTATGCGTTCATTGGAATGATTTTGATGGCTGGCACAAATCATTCTAATGACGAAAACGCAAGAGATTTGTGGACGTCACAGGCTCACCCAATATTCCGCGCCACCATGGGAATAAACAAGTTTTTTCGATTTGCTGCGTTTTATGCGATTTGACGACCCCAGAACACGGGTAGAGCGGCAGCGTCAAGACAAAGCGGCGCCAATTCGCGATATTTGGATAATGCTCAATGCAAATCTTGCCAGATATTATGTGCCATCAGAATATTTGACCATTGATGAACAATTATATCCATACCGTGGTAGAACCAAATTCACCCAATATATACCCTCGAAGCCAGCAAAATATGGCATAAAAGTAAGGTGGATTTGCGATGCCAAAAACTCATATCCACTTCATGGCCAAATATATACTGGCAAACAAGAAACTGGTCGTGAAGTTGGTGTTGGCGAAAGAGTGGTGAGAGATTTAGTTGGGCCATACTACGGTAGCGGACGAAATATAACAATGGATAATTTTTTTACGACGCTGCCGTTGGCTAGGCAACTAAAAGTAGAAAAGCTCAGCATTGTGGGTACACTCCGCCGCAACAAAGCTTACATCCCTGCGGAGATGAAAGAAGACAAAAAAAAGACGTTGGTTCAAGTTTAATTGGCTTCTACGACAACGTAACTCTGCTCCCATATAAGCAGCGGAAGTCCAACTCGGTCATCCTTCTTTCTAGTATGCATGATGATGCACAAATTGACGAGAATGGGAAACCAGAAATTATAAATTTTTATAACCAAACAAAAGGTGGGGTGGACGTAATGGACCAAACGCTCCAAGAATACACGACCCAGCGACAAACAAGAAGATGGCCGATGGCATTTTTCTATAACATCATTGATGTGAGCGCATTTGCATCAGACATCATATATTATGGAAATAATCCAACTGCACGATACACCACGATGCGCAGGAAGAATTTCCTGCGTCAACTGGCAGAAAACCTGTGCATTCCTGTTATAGAAAATAGAATTTCAAATGTGCAAAGCGTGCGCCAATTTTCAACAAAAAATGCAATTGAAAGCATCATCGGAAGGCCGCTGGAGAGTGTGCTTTGTGCTGAAGGGATCATTTTTGGACTACTCATTAGTGGATGTAATGAACGCATACAAACCCAATTTGAGTAAGATCTATATGACAATTTGGATCTTATGGCAATTTATGTCGATTTCATATGGGTAATTTGTATGGGGGCTAGGTCTGAACATGGACCGATTCTCACCAATTTCAATAGCGTTCATCTCATGGCCGATGAAAGCTTATATACCAAATTTCGTCAAAATATATTCATATTTGCGACCTGCAGTTTGATTACAAGCTTTACATGGACACACAGACGGACGGACGGACGGACGGACATTGTTAAATCAACTCAGAAAGTGATTCTGATTCGATCGGTATAATTAAAGATGGGTCTAGGTCAAATATTTTTGGTTGTTACAAACAGCAGCACAAAGTCATTATACCCAAACCACATAGTGGTATAGAGTATAAAAACGTTTTTTCATTTACATGTCAGGCATTTACATAGGAATTGCATTAGGGTACCCGGGGACCCGGTTGTGTGTTTATGGGGGTAAAACATTTAAAATCATTTTTTAAAGAAAATATTGAAAATATTTTGAATTTTTTCGTATTTAAATCTTAGTTTAGCCAAAATCTCTCATGATTCGGAGTTTTATGTCCATATCTCAAAAATTATAGGCACAGCAGCACTTTAAAGTCAAAAAAGGTACACGGGTACCCGGTTATGAATCGTAGGGTTAATGATTTTTGAATGAAATTATTTATTAAAAAAAATTTTTTTCTATTCCATAGATAAAAAAATCCACCAACATTATACAGAGTGCATCATTTAGTCAGTGGTTAATTACCTAATTACCTTATTCCTTGGTTTGGTATAAAGAAATTTTATATATTAATTTTTATATAAAAAAACAAAACACAAACATTTTTATGTTGCATTTAAGTTTAATATATTAAAATAAACATAAAACTGGGAGTTAAATATAAAAATATTTTTTTTAATAATTCGTAATTTTGTTTAACAAAATAATGGTTTTCAGCTATTTACAAAATATGGGGCGCGATTTGGACCCTTGGCCTAGGGCGCTACAAATGCTCGGGCCAGCGCTGGACTCAAGATAAAATATTTGTATACTGATTTAATTAAGCAAAGTTGAAAATAGTGGATTTTTTTTCATAAATACTTATTTTTTTAAATTATATAATTTTAATAAATCAACTTACGCTGCATTTACTGTGGCAATTTGTTTTTTTGGTTCCTGCAGAATCATCGCCAAGTTGAAGGCCAGCCACAGTGTTATAATTCGGGATCTAGGCATGAATGTATCCGCTATTTTGCGATATATCATTGAATCACTCATGGTGGAGGTGGTTGTGGTGTTGGTAGTATTGTTGATGTTATTGTTGTTGTTGAATAATGATCGCAATAAGACGTTGAAGTTCTCTTTGTGGTGATCTCTTAACAGTTATATCGTGAAGTGTGATATGTCCTTAAAAATTAATTACACTATATTGTATGTTTGTGTACAATGTGTGATTATTTTAAACTCTCTCTCCCTGTTGCTTTGATTTAAATGCAAATTTTACAGCAACATCATCGTTATCGTCATAGTACTGAGCATCGTTCACTTGATTTGGTTTAGAATATTTTTAGTTTTCTTTCTAAAAAATCGGTAATCCTTTTTATTTATTTAAATATGGCTGCTATTTATGTTAATGCTGTTGTTGGTGCGTCATTTTTAATGATGATTATGCTAATATTGGTTGAGCGAATTAAGGTGAATTAATTTTGTTGTTGTTGTTCTTGTTGCTGTGTAGATATTCACTTGGCTTGTTTCTTTTTTTGTTTGCCTAATGAGAAATAACCCGTGGACTTTGTCGTTGGCTAAGTTGAATGGAATATATTTAGGATTTGTCTTTCATTTTCATAATGATTTTGTATGCGAATGTCGAGAATCCTTTTTTAGATTTTTTCTGTATAGTTCAACAGCTCCTTCTTTGTTGTTGTTGTTGTTGGTGTTTTTTAAGGATATTTTCATTAAACGTATACACACACACACACAACTTTACATTTAACGTAGCTGTTGTCGATTTGTATAATACTCCACCAAATAGGCACTCTTTAGTATTAATGTGTTAGTGTATGTTTTGTTGTATAGTCTACATGTCGTATACATACAATTCTTTTGTATGTTTTTTGTGTGTTTTGTGTGTGTTTATATGTGCGAGTGTGTGTTGTGTAGGTGGATGTCAAGGGGTTCTATGTGCGTACCTACTGGGTGTGTTTTGTTTTGATCTATATTTATTGGAGATATTTTTAAATATCTATTACGGTCGAGTTGTTTTTGTAGCTTAAGCCTAACCATGTAAAGAGTCTAATTTTAGTAAATCTAGCCTAAAGAGTTGGGCTTTTAGTACTTTACTTTTATTTAGTTGAAGTGTTTAACAAAGGATTTTTTTTTTAAATGTTTGCAAAACAACATTGATGCTAGTTGAGGAGTAGCAAAGTAGCAGTGATGTTAAATTATTTAGTTAATTCCAATTGCATAACGATGAATTATTTTCTTTTTTAATTTCTATTGGTCTTTTGTTTGACGCCTTTAGTTTGTCGAAAGTATTTTAAACATTGCTATTGTTGTTGTCTTGGTATGATTAATGATAAGGTGACTATCGCTGATTTCATTACAATAGCAGCAGTACTTCGAGCGGATGTTTAATTGCAGCATTATTTTTACATTCATATATAAAAGTTAGAATATATTTTTTTTTGTTTAGGGGAACTGAACTCTATTCATTCGTTAGAAATAATAACCGTCTATATCCTCATTAATAGTAAATCACACTTTGTTACCTTAAATGCTCTGGTTTTAATGACATTTCACCGTTGTTGCCAAAAATCTATTATCAACATCGTTGCTAGGCTTCCTAGATTTTCGAAATGGATTCAATAGAAGAAACATATGTTTTGTTGTTGTTGTTGGATTTGTAGTTGTCGATTGTTGCTGGTGGCTTGGATAGGTGTAACTAAACATTATTAAGTTTACTAGCACATTATATTGTTTGGGGGTTTTTTTTTGTTCAAATACTTTTAAAAATATTTAAGGATTTTAATAATTTTATTATGGTTTTTATTCTGGCTGGTATCTAGAGCACAAATCTATATATATATATATATATATTTATATATGTTTTAATTTCAATACCTTTTTACACTTTTCAGCACTTTATTAAAACTTTTTAAAAATGTTCCTTTTTATTTTCATGGTATGCTGATTTTCTATATTGAAATTTATTTTTTTTTTTTTTTACAAAATATACATAAATTGCTTAGGTTTATGCGCCATAAAGTATACTACAAACGTTGAGTATCAATGTGCTTTAGGCACTGAGTTAAGAGTAAATATTATGGGAGCCTAGTTTTCATAAACTCAACTCTACTTTGCTCAATTCAACTCATACACAAAACTTGTTTTACCTAAAGTCACACTAGAACTCTTCTCAATATTTGCAGTTTCCAAAAATGTATCTCTCATTTTTATTTTCATGTCAATTATTTGCATTCTCTTTTCCATTTTACTTCTATCTCTCATTCTCTTCTAAGAACGCATACATGTGTATATGTTTGTGTTTCGCTAAAAGTCTTTAAACTTTTTACTGTTATGCAGACATCAAATAAAGAAAAAAAAAAAAAAAACTCGGAAAAATCACCTTTTTATTTATTTTTCTTTGCTTTTATTTACATTTAAATATGTATGAATTTTGCTATATTGCTATATTATAAATGTATGTATGTATATAATCGTGTCCCGTCGGAAAGACTGTTGTAATAAAACAGCTCAAATGATTTGAATTAACAAGCTGAATTTGGGAAGATTAGCGTTTTAATTTGGAATCTTTATTATTTCGGCCAGTTTAAGTTTTGAACAATCAGAAAATCCCCATTATTTGTTTTATGTCACGAGTGCTGTACAATAAATTTCTAAAAAACTGTATCAACAATTTTTTTTTTCAATTCTGTAGCTACTTTGTCAATTTTTGGCAAATTTAATACTTTTTGAAATTTAAAATTTCTGATGGGAAGTTTTAGTCCAATTAAAAAAAAATATCTTAATATTTATCCCTTCTTATCAATACGCATCGTCTGAGGGGGACAACTACAACAAATTCGAAAATGAAGCAATTATATGCGACGTGATAACGTACACGATGGTAACGCCGTTGTTAACAAATTGAAATATATAAAAAAATTTATTTAAAGTCAAACCATTTGATCTTGAGCCTGATTTAATTCCAAAAATTATCAATTTTATGGAATATGATTAAAATATTTTTAATCCGATACATAAAGCAGAATTAATTAGCTTTTCTCTTTTTAACGGTTAATTAATTGTCATATAATTATAAAATTCATCACTCAAGTTCGCATAAAGTGTTTAGTTCTGTCAAAAATATTTATCGTTATTAAAACAATTTATTTCACTTTTTCAGGGTCTCGTCTCGGGCCAAAGAGTTTGGCGTTCTCAGGCAAAACTTTATGACATTTCATATTTATTTAGTTTTCAGCTTTAATTTAAGAACCAGTAATGATTTTCATTCTTCAGCAAAATTGTAGTTGACGCTTAAAAAAATAGTATTTATTAATATTTCTATGTAAAAAATGACAAGTAAGAAAATTATAGTCGGTATAGACCGACTATACGGTACCCTATACCATGCGTTCAAAGACCTTATTCATAAGGTCCAACTAAATAGATATAGAAATAAGCATAAACCAAATTTGAGTGGAATTTTTATGAATTTTTTTGACTTTGAATATGAAAAAGTTCATATCGGATGCTATATTTATATGGGGACTAGGCCGAAAAATGGACCGATAGTGACCATATTTGGTAAGGCCGCTAATTTTTTGCAAAAATAAATACAAACCAAATTTTAAAAAAATCTGTGCAACATTTTTAAGTTTGATGTGTCAACATCTATAGATACGCGCAGGGGGTTAAAAATCTATTTCACAATACAATCACAAAAACAGCGTAAGACAAAATCGGTGTGACTTATGATTGTATTGGTGAAAAATTATGATATGAATAACCTTTTGGTAAATGAAAAATGAAAAATAAAAATAAAAAATTAAAAATAAAAATCGAAATGTAAAAATGAGAAATGAAAAAAGAAAAATAAAAAATGAGAAATTATAAATAAAAAAAGGAAAAAATTAAAATTAAAAAATAAAAAAGAAATATGAAAAATAGAAAATAAAAAATGAAAAATTAAAAATAAAAAATGAAAAATGGAAATGGTAAAATTAAAAATAAAAATGAAAAATGAAAAATAAAAAATGAAAAATAAATCATTAAAACTGAAAAATAAAAAAATTAAAAATAAAAAAAATAGAAATTAACCAGTTGTAATAAAATATGAAAAATTAAAAAAAAAATGAATAATAAAAAATAAAATTAAAAGTAAAAAATTAAAAATGAAAAATGGAAAATGTAAAAATTAAAAATAAAAAATGGAAAATAAAAAATGAAAAAGAAAAAATTAAAAATGAAACATGCAAAATAAAAAATTAAAAATTAAAAATAAAAAAATTAAAAATGAAAAAATTACAAACTAACCAGTTGTAGTAAAAGAAATAAGAAATGAAAAATGAAAAATTAATAATAAAAAATGAAAAATAAAAAATGAAAAATGAAAGTTATAAACATGAAAAATGAAAATTAAAGTTATAAACATGAAAAATAAAAAATGAAAAATGAAAAACGAAAAATGAGAAAGGAAAAAAAATGAAAAATGAAAAATTACAAAATTAAAAATTAACCAGTAATAAATAATAATAAATATTTTTATAATGGCAGTGCCCCTGCAGTTGATTGCTATAGGTGATACATAGAGGACGCTTTCTGTTTGATTTTAAAAAAGTGCAATAAAAAATCTTTAATTACTTTAATCACATCATTTTTTTGGCAGATTTAAGTGAAGATCGGGAAGCAGCTTTATATGGGGGCTATGACTAGGAATAGTGTTATAGGGTTTATTTTTGGACTACTGATTCCAACTTGACCGAAATGTATATGATAATGTGGTTCTTATGGCAATTTAGGTCGATTTCATAGGGGTCATTTGTATGAGGACTTGTTTTGAACATGTACCGGTTTTCACCAATTTCAATAGCGTTCATGCTATGGCCGATAGAAACTTATCTACCAAATTTCATTAAAATATATTTGCCTTTGCTGTAGTTCGACTACAAAGTTTACATGGGCACACAGGCGGACGGAAAGTGATTCTGAGTCGATCGGTATAATAAGAGATGGGTCTAGGTCAAATATTTTTGATAGTTACAAACACCAGCACAAAGTCATTATGCCCTAACCACATAGTGGTATAGGATATAAAAATACTGATTGTATGGTAGATTTAATATTAAAACAAGTAAGAAAATTATAGTCGGTCTAGACCGACTATACGATACCCTATACCATGCGTTTAAAGACACTATATCTCAGGCGCTACTAACTGGATATAGAAAGTAAGCATAAACCAAATTTGAGTGGGATTTTTATTAATTTTTTCGGATGTAGATATGAAAAAGTTCATATCGGATGCTATATCTATATGGGGACTAGGCCCAAAAATGGACCGATCCTGACCATGTTTGGTAAAGTCTCTTGTATTTTGCAAAAATATATACAAACAAAATTTGAGAAGAATCAGTGTAATATTTTTGTTTTTGATAGATTTAAGTGAAGATCGGGAAACAGCTCTATATGGGGCCTATGACTAAGAGTTGCCCAATAGGAATCATTTTTGGACTACTGATTAATGGATGTAATATATACATACAAACCCAATTTGACTAAGATTTGTATGATAATTTGGATCTTATGGCAATATATGTTGATTTCATAGGGGTCATTTGTATGGGGGCTAGGTCTGAACATGAACCGATTCCCACCAATTTCAACAGCTTTTATCCTATGGCCGATAGAAGCTTATGTACCAAACTTAATCAAAATATATTCATATTTGCGACCTGCAGTTTGATTACAAGCTTTACATGGACACACAGACGGACGGACGGAAGGACGGACATCGTTAAATCGAATTAGATAGTGATTCTGATTCGATCGGTATAATAAAAGATGGGTCTAGGTCAAATATTTTTGGTAGTGACAAACAGCAGCACAAAGTCATTATACCCAAACCACATAGTGGTATAGGGTATAAAAATGAAAAATGAAAAATGAAAAATGAAAAATGAAAAATGAAAAATGAAAAATGAAAAATTAAACATGAAAAATAAAAAATGAAAAATAAAAAAATTAAAAACGAAAAAATTAAAAAATTAACTAGTTGTAATAAACAATAAAAAAATTAAAAATGGAAAATTAAAAATAAAAAATGAAAAATAAAAAAAAGAATTAAAAATTAAAGTTATAAACAAGAAAAATTAAAAATTAAAAATGAAAAACGAAAAATGAAAAATAAAAAATGAAATATAAAAATGAGAAATTAAAAGGGAAAAATAAAAAATGAAAAATTAAAAATAAAAAATGAAAAATTAAAAATTAAAAACGAAAAATAAAAAACGAAAAACCAAAAATAAAAAGTTAAAAAAGAAATATGAAAAATAGAAAATGCAAAATGAAAAAAAAATTTAAAATGAAAAATGGAAAATGTAAAAATTAAAAATAAAAAATGAAAAATGAAAAATAAAAAATTAAAAAAAAAATGAGAAATGAAAAATGAAAAATAAAAAATGAAACATGAAAAATTAAAAATTTAAAATGAAAAATAAAAAATGAAAAACGAAAAATGAAAAATGAAATAATAAAAAATTAACCGTTGTAATAATAAATAAAAATAAATATTTTTATATTAGCAGAGCTCCTGCAGTTGATTGCTATAAGTGATACATGATGGCGCTTTCTGTTTGATTTTAGAAAAGTGCCATAAAAAAAATATTTAATTACTAGATGTTTATACATCTTCCTTCTGATCGGACTCACATGATTTTTTGACAGATTTAAGTGAAGATCGGGAAGCAGCTTTATATAGGGGCTATGACTAAGAATAGTCTTATAGGGTTTATTTTTGGACTACTGATCAATGGGTGTAAGAAACACACTCAAATCCAATTTGACCGAAATGTATATGATAATGTGGTTCTTATGCAACTTACGTCGATTTCATAGGGGTCATTTGTATGAGGACTAGGTCTCAACAAGTACCGATTTTCACCAATTTCAATAGCGTTCATGCTATAGCCGATAGAAACTTATATACCAAATTTCATTAAAATATATTAGTCTTTGCGACCTGTAGTTCGACTACAAGGTTTACATGAACGCACAGACGGACGGAAAGTGATTCTGTGTCGATCGGTATAATAAGAGATGGGTCTAGGTCAAATATTTTTGATAGTTACAAACATCAGCACAAAGTCATTATACCCTAACCACATAGTGGTATAGGATATAGAAATACTGATTGTATGGTAGATTTAATATTAAAAATATCACTCATACGTATACATATATTCTACTGTGCTAATATAAATCAATCATACGCCCTGAATATGTTATATAATATATAACTTATATTAGTAAAAAATTGATAAAAAAAGGGAAAAATCACAACTCTTTGAAGATTTCATTCGATAAAATGTGTCCAGCTTGATTTGCTGCAGCTATTTGGTGAAAAATGAAGTGAGAGATCATCAGCGGTCCTTGAGTTGCAGCTGAAATACTGAGCAAACAAACATCAAGATAAGGAGAATATATAAAAGACCTGAGAACACCAAACTCTTTGGAGGTTTTTATATACTGGCCTGGTACTTTCACTTGGAATTTCTCATTACTACAATGGCAGTGGAAATTAAAATTTATCACTTTAGTGTAAGAAAAATTCCATGATTGCCGATAATGCATAAAATTATTTCACCAAAAATTCTTAACTGTATGTATGTACATATGTGTGTATGTTTGTCCTTTATAGCAGACTACACCACTGGAGCGATCGTCTTTTAATTTATACAGCGGGTAACTGCCTATACGGAAGGAAAAAAGCCTGTATTTTTTTTTTTGGATTTTTTCAAGTGGGCTTGGCACCTCCCATAAAAAGTGAATTTTTAACATCTAATTTTAACATATAATATCTGGAGTACTATAACAGCAAGAGCTCTGAAACTATGCACATGTACATATTAAACTAATTTGAAGAGCTGCGAAAAAAATGAGCGGCAACGGGCCACCATAAACAGTAAATATTTAAAGTCATATATCTAGAGTACTGTAATAGATAAAGTCTCGGGACTTAGTGTGAGTTCATAAGTTGTCAACGTTAGTAATCGGAAAAAAATGGGCGAGTTCAAAGCAGTGGGCGTGGCACCTTCCACACATGATGGCCAGAGTCTTGAAACTTTCTGCACGTCAATTGGTTGTTAATCGTATCAAAAATGGGTGCGATTGCGTCAGTGGGCGTGGCACCTCACACTAAAAGTGTTATCTGGAGTACTGTCACGAATAATGGGAGTAGAGTCACGAATAATGGGTGTGAGAGGTTATGTGAAAAATGGGCGGGATCAAACCAGTGGGCGTGGCACCTCCCACACATGGTAAATACATATTATCATATATATAGAGTACTATGGAGGCCAGAGACTTGAAACTCTCCGCACGTAAATTTGTTGTTAATGTAAGTAGACGTACCAAAATTGGGATCGATTGGGTTAGTAGGCGTGGCAGCTCCCATAAAAAATATTATCTAGAGTACTATAAACCCAACAGTCTTGAAACTAGGTGTGAGTTTACTAGTGATGAGTGCAAGAAGTTATGTGAAAAATGGGCGGGATCAAATAAGTGGGCGTGGCACCTCCCATACATGGTAAATACATATCATCATATATTTACAGTTCTATGGCGAAACAACGTTTGCCGGGTCAGCTAGTATTTCATATTCTTCAAGCTACCCAAAATCAACTTTACTTTTGGACAACATATTTTTTATATATATGGGGCGTTTCACCGATGTCTTTCGATCTAGAGGAAATTTGCACCAAGGTTAGTCCCACTGGATAGTAGTTTAGACACAATTTTTCAACAAGATCGGCGTTTATTTAAAAATTTACCAAAACTTAAATACTTCATCAGCTACAATAAATTCAAAAGATCGGTCAAAGAATAGGTATTTAAAAATATACAAAACTTAAATACTTCATCAGCTACAATAAATTAAATATAAAAATATTTACGACATAAATGGACTTAATGTGATTAACATTAAATTTTATTATATTATTTATCTTTTTATTTTTATTATTATTACATCTTATTTAATGAATAAATAGTCGAGCTTGAGGTCTTTGTTGAATTTATTTATTGTTATAGATCTTCCTGGGCTCTAATATTTCGACCAGCTTCGCTGATCATAAGTGCAATTATGACTATGATGATGAAATATCGCTAACATCTTATATATTAAAAGAATTTATGAAAACTAAAGTCAGTACGTCTGGCCGTTCTATCCGGCCGATTTCCTTAATTTTTTTTTATATGAAAGATATTTAGACACAGATATCAAGCATTGGAATTTACTCCCACCTTACTCTAGTTATACTTTTTTCAAGATCTTTTCAATATTTTCCTTCACTCGAACCTCTACAAATAGAGTTATATTTAACGTAGGTTGTTGACATAGGTCTAAGAACATTCGGTGGATCAAGCTCTTTCGTTTGAGTTATTAACTGCTTTAATTCGTTGGGTTTGAGAAAAGTTATGCGTGGACAATCAACTTTACTTTTACTGTACGTTAACTTCTCTTGGCATATTTTGGCATTACTGTACGTTAACTTCTCTTGGCAAATTTTGGTATTATAAAAATGAATATAATATAATATAATGCTGCGGAGCAGCATGGGTCCTCTAGTCAGTTTATTAAATTTTTTTAGTGTAAACATTAATATATGTATCCCTGAGGATGATCAGCGAATCTGGTCGAAATATTGGAGACCAAGAAGATCTATAACAATAAATAAATTCAACAAAGACCTCAAGCTCCACTATTTATTCATTAAATGGTAATTTAGAAAGGTCGAAAACATACAACATATTAGCTATTATTATATATTAATTTAATTATTATTATAAATAAATAAAAAAAAAAATAATTTTTCAACATTTCTATAGAAAAAAGTGATTTTTTCCTGAAGTATCGAAGGTATGCATTTTTAGTTAGGTATGTTATATACCGTCGGAAAGGTTAATTTGTCTAGTTTCTCAGTAAAAATTTAATTTTTAAGGTTTTAGAAAGACACATACAAAAGGGAAAAAATTCGAAATAGTGCATACGTTAAAAATTGAAAAACCGTTGGATATCCCACATGCATCCCACTAAACGGCCAAAAACCTCGTAAAGGAAACAACCCAAGCTTTCTTTTTTTTTTTTTTTTAGCGGAAAATGGCCTTTTTTTGAAAAAAAGTCAAAAAAATTTTTGATTTCGCCAAAAAAATTCTAAAAATTTTTTCTTATTTTTTTAAAATTTTTTTTCCCGAAAGGTTGAAGAAATAGCTCTCTAAACTGTTTGGGACCAATTTTGCTAAGAACAATAGGTAAAACGTTACATGAAAAAACACCTGTTTGGTCGAAATGTTAAATTTTGACCCCCTCTAACTCAGAGAGTTCTGGACCAATCTTGTTGAAAAATTGCGTCTAAGCTACTATTCAATAGGACTAACCTTGGTGCAAATGTCATCCCGATCGGAAGCCACCGGTTTCAGAAGTTGGGTCACTTGACATGAAACGCCCCATATATAACTTACTTTTAAATGAAGGTGTCTGAACTTTGAGATCAAAATTGCTTCTGTTGAATTTTACTACAAAATTTTATTCATTTTATTTTAACAATTAAAATCATTTGCCGCTAGTCCTACTAATCTCCTACATGGAAATATCGAACAAAGTTTACTAATTTTTCAACCTATTTCAAACTTTAGCTCACAAACCTTTATCTTTCTCTCATAGAATCTGCCAGATATAGTAGAAGATTTTGGTCTTAATGACCAATTAAATGAAAATTTTTCTGGAACTTGGACTCCATTATATTTATTTATTTAATGAATAATAATGCAATAACGAATGCTAAAGTTAGTGTATTGTAACGTTAGCTTCTTTGTCTAATATCTTTGAAAGCGATAAAGTTATAGGCATTTAAATATGCTATAAGTAACTTTGAAATGGTTGACTATAAAAAAAATCGGACCTCTTGGAGCATGGGCCTTAGTGTGGAAGTGAAATTAAACAAAACTATAACTTTTTTAATTTCTATTTAATTTGTGTCAACTACAAGCCCAGTTTTGTTTATATAAAATCATTATTATAAAATGTCTACAGAGCTTTAAGTAAAAAAAACACAAGCTGTTCTCTCTGTAGAGGTGTGTGCTGATGTATTTAAGTGTGTAAATGTATTTTGTAGGTCCTCTTTTGAATTTCGACAACAAAACTAAATTATGCATCTTTTATCTTTACTCTTGGCATTATTTTTGGGTTCTCCATCTTGGCCTGTTTGCAGAAAAACATGTTTTACTTTCTTTAAATTTTGTAGCCATCATCTTTAGACTGTATTTTCTCCACTTCTGTTTTAGCAAATACGAATTGTATTCATTTTGCTTTTGCATCATATGTTTAAATTTTCTCTTTGTTTTGGTCTTTCTAAGTTTGTATTGTATTCACAGTTCATTTTTTTTCTGTCTGTGTGCGTGTGAGTGCTTTCTCTGCTGCTCTGTTCTGTTTTAGTATTTGACTGGTTTGACCAACTTTTATTATGTTGGCTACTAGGTATATTGTTAATTGGTTGCATTGTACACATTTTTATTTTATCCTTCTGACATTTATTAGTTCGTTTAGCCTTCTTTTTTGTGTTGTGTTATAGCAGGGTTCAAGTGTTTGGTGATATGTGTGCAGGAATGTGTGTGTTAGGGTGTTTTGGCTTTTGTGTATGTATGTAGTTTTTATGGATTTAAATCAAAATTATAAAGTTCTAGTTAAATAAAGTTTCAAATGTCTATTTACAAATTTGGATGTGTTTTGGAAATATCTGTTACATATTTAATTTTGTTCTAAATAGTTCAAAATCTCATTTCTAAAAAGTGAAAATATTAATTGAACAATTTGATTCAGTATTTTTATTTTACAAATTGTTTAAAATATATGTAACCAATGGATCTTTTTGCTTCAACCTTTCATTTTTATTTTTATCGAAATATTGTTGACATTTTATAGGTGGGTTATCATAACTGATCTTTTCTTTGAAAAAAAAAACATACAAGGTTTATCATTTAACAAGTATTTTGTGTCGGCTTACGATATTATAAATTATCTGATAAAAATTTTATTATTTTCAAAAACTCAACATTATTTTTTGACAAATTATGCTACGATGGCAAACTAATCTTCAAGAGACCATATACAGCTTATCATTTTACATCTGTGTGAAAGTGTGGCCGACGGGACATTCAAATATTCATATACCATTTGTATCTGATCCAATTATTCCATGTTTAATATGACAGTGTATACATCTATATTTTACAAAAAAAAAACCTCTTTTTTGAATCACTCGAACAATTTTGATGAGTTCAAAATTAAATGAAAATTAAAGGAAATCCTCAGCTTGAACCTTTTGTATGGTTTTGTGCGAATCAAACATAAGTTGGCCAATGAGATAAACTTTTTAAAGGATTGATTACTCTGTCATCCCATATTTTAACACAAAATAGCCAGAATTTGAAAAGGCTAACTAACATCTAAAAATTCAAAATCTGTTTTTAAACTTTATCAGTCTCTTTAGTGGCCTAAAAACAAATACGATTTGATTTTGCAATAACTTCCTAACATTAAAAACGGACCTTTAGATTATATAATTTGCTTGTTGGTGCTTTGGTCTGTAGATGTGGCTCGCACCCATTTTATTTGAAATAATTTAACGTTTTATTTTTTACACAATTTCATCGATCAAAATGCAAAAGGGGGAACTACTTTTAAAATAATATTTTATTCATTACCAAATTTATTTATGGGTTAATTTTATGTAAATTAGTTTTTTTTTCATTATTACTAAACTCATATAATTTGAAAACACAAAAATTTACAATCAACTAAAGAAAAAAATTATTTTCACAAAAAAAAAAAAATAATAAATCGTTTTTGCTTTATGCAAAAAATGGCATATATTTCATTCTTTTTTTTTTTTGTATTTAGGTTTATGTATATTTTTATACGTATGCTAAGTACAAGTGTGTATCAGCATGACTTTGGTGTTTTAGACAGCCAGCAAGACGCGCACGCACCAAGCAGGCATACCATGCAAATTTAAGGATAATAACACAGTTAGCAAATTAAAAGGACAAGAAAATATTAGGAGATAACTTTTGTTCTTTTTTTTATGTAAAATATTTAATCACTACTTCCAAATATTAATTTTTTATTATCATTTAATACATTTTTTTCCAAATATATTTTTTTGTATTGGCTTAATTTTGATGTTTATTTTTTCATTTGCAAAAGCAATAAATTTCTCTCTATACTATACGTATAGGTGAAATTTATATATATATATATATATATATATATATAGTATATATATAGATATATTTTTTTCCATTCGTCTGTTATCCTTGCTACGCCTTGATTTTTTTTCACATTATAAAAGAAAAATCACAATTTAGAATTTTACTTTGTTTTCCACTTTTGAATTCTAATGAATCTCGAATTATAATTATTATTTTATATTACAATTTTCTCCAATTATTTCTGGTTAATTTTTTTTTTTCAGTATTTATTAGTTATAAAAATTTTACTTAAAACTATGAAAAATTTGTTTAATTTGAATATTTTCACACAATGTTTATTTAGAACAATCCAATAAGTGTACAAAAACTAGCGAGTTTACAGAGACCGACTGCCCCAGAGCTTACATCACGAAGAATTTCAGGGTGCGACCAGAATTTGATTTTGGTTTAGAAAAATTTGCTTGAAAATTTTCACAGTTCGTGGCTTTTTACGAAAAACGAGTAAAGGAATCTCAATCCTGCGCAGCCTCAAAGTTAAAGAAAAGCTTTTTCCTTTATGATAATAAACCACACACAGAGCCATAGCCACTCACTAAAAATGCACATACTCACACACACTCACACACGCACTCACACACACTCACACTCTCACAAGCTGTTTGGCGTTGTGTGTAGCTGGGTTTTTGTGTTTTCTTTTCATGCCATTATAGGAGGCAATAAGGAAATAGCAAACAAAGAAGAGGTACACGAATCCTTCGCCTTCAAGTTAATGCAAAGTGTGCAAGGACTATGTTAGTAGAGTGTTCGTAGCTATATTTTGTAGGTCCATGTGTTAGTAGCTGCGTGTGTGGTTGCTCTCTTTGCATTTCACTGATTCACTGCTTTAGCATTGAGGTGGGTTCAGTTTTTGTATGTAAGTGGATATTTTTTTGTGGAAGGGAACACTTTTTGAAAAAAAAAAAAAAACATCAGAAGAAAACTACAACCCATATGTATTGTTGTTTTTTTCATATTTTTTTTCATTTAATAAACACTCGCATATGTTTTTAAGTATAAATCAACTAAATCCCCAGGATAAATACATACAATCAACGAGCAGGAATATAAGCTGCGAATATCTGTTCAAAATTTCGTAGTTTGGTTTTATTTTGTTTTGTTGTTGCCGATATTTGTCTGATATGTGTTATGGCGCTCATAGTATTTTGTTTTTGTTTACTATTGTTAAAGAAATACTAAAGCAACAACAACAATAACAACTTTATTGTTGAGTTATTTTGAATTGGAGTTTTATTATTTTGTTTGAAGTTTACTACTCGCATAGGTACATATGATTGTAAATGACAACTAACAAGTCATAGTCGTAACATATAATTCCTGAAGGTATGCCTTTTCAAAGCTGAAAACCATTACATTTTAATACACCTAATCTTATCAAGACTTCAATTTCAATTTCTTTTGATTTGATTTCTAAACCTTGATATTTTGAAGGGTGTGAATTTATTATTCTCTACAAGAATTTATCTAAATTGAATTTAGAGTTTATATATTTAATATTTTCTCTACAAATTGAATTCACCTAAAAAATTAAGTACCCTTCACACGGATTATGTTCCACCTTCAACAAAATTGTTAAAACCTCGAAAATTAATCACCTCAGGGTATAAGGGATGACTTTGTGCTGATGTCTGTAACTACCAAAAATATATTTCCTAGACCCATCTTTTATTATACCGATCGACTCAGCATCAGTTTCTGTGTCAATTACATTATGTGCGCCCGTTTGTATTTTTATGTAAACCCTGTAATCATACTTCAGGTTGCAAATATGAATATAAGTTGATGATATTTGGTACTTGAGCTTCTAGCGGCCATATGAAATTGATGAAAAGCGGTGCATGTTCAGACCTAGTCCCCATACAAATGACGCCAAATGAAATCGACTGATATTGATATTAGATCCAATTATCATATAGATTTCTGTCTAACTTGGTTTGTGTGCTTTTATTACATCCATTAATCAGTAGTCCAAAAATAACCCCTTTAAAACAATTTCTGATCATTGCTGATTACCAATCTTAACTCAAATGTATCAAAAAATCAAAAATACTTCTCAGATTTTTTTCAAATTTGGTCTGTATATATTTTTGCAAAAAAATAAGTGACCTCACGAAATATGGTTATGATTGATCCATTTTTCGACCAAGTCCCCATATATATATATCATCCGATATGAACTTTTTCATAGCCGAAGGAAAAAATAATAATAACAATGCCGCTCAAATTGTTTTTATGCCTCTTTTGTATATCCAATTAGTTTGACCCAAGACCATTTCTCTCCCCATCAGAGAACTGCAACTGCTGATTGAGAAACGTTCATACTTAATCAACACCCGAATAAATGTTCGTTTGCGTTCAAGCGAGGAACATACTCAAATAAAAATATTCACTTTACATTTTAAATCAATCAAACCATGTACTTCTTCATTTCATTCATGTACGATTGGTTCAACGACGATTATTTTGATTAAGAATAAATAACAAAAAACAGAAATGCACGCGTATGTGTTTATTCATTATTGAAACCAAATAAAAGCAGTATAATTTCATAACAAAAAAGGGGGTTTGCGCTATAGAATTTGTACAATCAATGTACGTAGTTCATAATATAGTGAGAATTTTTCAAATTTTTTTTTATCATAAAATTTCAAAAAAAATTATATATTTATTTATATTAATTTTTTTATTCAAAATGATCAATTGAATCAGGCTGCAGGTCGTTTTATAAATTTTATTTTTCATAATTTTTTTTGCATAAAACTAAAAGAGCACGTAAAGTATTTAACAAAATTAAATTAAAACAAGTAAGAGTGTTAAATTCGGCTGTGCCGAATCTTTGATACCCTCCACCTCGGTTTGAGTATTGATAATAAATGTAAACAAAATATTGGAAAAATATGCATGCGTTTCCGGTTATATGACATAACTTTTCGTTTAATTTAGTTTTTGCTAATTAAATAGCTCGCCTTAACCTCCATTGCAAAGGTAATGGTTATGTAGGGTGGCTATATGCATTAAATCGTGCTAATTGGAGATGGCTGTTTAGTTTCTTTTAACTGGCGAAATATTTTTTCATTGCGGCCATATAGGTCGGATGGAGTAACAAAATAATAACCAAAAAAAAGCTCTCTCAAATTTTTTATTAAAACATTGCCATATTTGGAAAACATAGAGAATAAATTTATAATAATAAATAATCAAATTAGGGATGCCAAACGCAAAAAACCAAATGTCCCAAACATTTTAAATAAAACAATTCGATATCTTTATTTTCTGAAAAACTTCAAATATTCATTCAAAAAAAAATTGTGAAAAATAATATATGTATAAATAATATTCTCATCAAATTGTGTTTATTTATGTAACAATTTTTATGCTCGCAATTCTTAAATATCATTTGAGGTTTTCTAAAATTCATTGAATTTAAATTAATGTTTTCTGTAGTGCGAATTCAACGATCCGACAGAATTTCAACGATCCGACAATCGCAAAATATATCGACAGCTGTTGTTGTTTGCACTGAGGATTAAGTGATTCACTAAGTACACATATCTTAACGACTGTCGACAAATCTATTTTTCTATTTATTTAAATTGTAAACGAGTGGCATCTCTGTTAAAATAAGCAAAAAACACAAAGAAGAATAGAAAAAAACAAATTACTTCGTGTTTGACAGGATGATTTTATGTTTATGTTTAATATCTTCATTTTTTTTTACTAATATTTCTGTTTATATATTTGAAAATGAAATAATGAATTGAATATGCTATTTAATTTTTTTATTTATATAAAAAAGTTTTTTAATATAAGCAAAATATTTTCACTATTTTATGATTTTTATTTATGTATGACGACATTTCAACCTAAAAATTTAAGTTTTTATCGATTGAATAAACAACACAAAAATGATTGTCGTTTAGATAACAACAACAGCTGACTTTAACAATAGCGAATATCGTTTAAAAATTTTACTGATAATTTTGCTTTTCTTTTTAACGTTAAAAGAAGTTGCTGAAAAGCTATTAATTTCTCCTGAATGCCAATATTTTTTTTTAATGTGAACATTTTTTAAATGTCTTCTAAATTTAAAATTATTATTTTCGACGTTTTGATATGATTTTCTGAAATTCAGTTAATATTTTCTAATTTATAATTGGAAATTTTAATTCCAGTTTTTAGAATTGAGATTTTCTTAAATTTGAATGGAAAATTTAAAAAGTGCAATTTTGTATTTATGTGAATAATAATGCTTTAGTATTTATAAACAATTTTTAAAAATTAGATGTAACCGCAATCAGATATTTTGTAGGTAAAGCAGAATAATAATTCTATATAACTATGTAGAACTTTTTTGAAAGCAAAAAACTCATTGATAACTCGGTAACTCTATTTTGTAGACAACAAAAAGTTAATATGCCAAACTTATGTTCATATTTGTAAAAGAAAATTGAAAAAAACATGTGAAATAAAAGACCCGCCCGTGTATACTCTTAACATTGTTCAGTATGATTTCTAGTTGAAAATATTAACATTCATGTTAAAAAAGAAATAACTATTGCAAAGCTAATTAGAACAAAAACTGTGGCGCCATCTATTGTGGCATAGTCATGCTGAGCAAAATAAAGTGACACTCTGTTAATGCAAAAGAAATGTATTTTCCCCACAACGAAATATTGCAGAATTTTATGTAAATAAAATAATATACCGACTTATTTCTAACATGCAGTTAGTATGGATATATATATATATAGAATATATGTATATTATTTGTATTATTTAATATGTGTATGTATGTATATGTAAATATTACACACAAAAAATACAACATCAAACGTTATTTTTGTGTTTTTCTCTTTAAATAAATTAATACATAAAAATTTTTTTTGCTAAATTTACATTGTTTTCTTTTTATTAACAACTAGGTATTTTAGCATTATTTGCTTTAGATGCTGGTGAATTTTTACTCCCTTTATATTAACTCGTAGTGTCCGCTTGTCGAAAAAATTTTGGATCGATTTTAACTCCTTTCCCGTGACCCAATCGATCTGACCCAATCGATCGGCAATGACAGAAATGACCTAGTAAATTTTTTTAGTGATGCCAAAACAATGGAAACTTTTAAATTTTTCTACCAGAGTTGATAAAAAAAAGTACAAAGGGTTAGTTTTTATTACATTATTACCACAACGACCACAAAAACAATAAGCCCAGCTATGACAACAATACAACATTTAGAATAACAACAAGAACACTATAGAAACATCATATTTTTTTTTTTTTCATTTTTTCAGAGATTTCCCTGGACCTGTTAAACCGATTTTAATTATTTTTGAAATAAAAATCTTCCCATGAATTTACTGAATCATTCTTACTAAAAACTATCACATTAGCTATCCTATTGAGGGCGTGATCGTGACAAGAACTACATAGAAAATTATATTTTTTCAAGACTTTTTTTAGTTCTTCATTCAAATCTCGGGCCCTAATCAACCGATTTGGACGATTTTAAATAGTAAACTTTTCAGGATGTTAGTGAATCATTTTTTATGTCACCGAGTACCCTAGCTGCCAGATTGATGCCGTCATCGTGATTTCCACAGACGGACAGACGGACATCGCTATATCAACTCCGGTTGTTATAAGGATCACAAATATATATATTTTATGGGGTCCAAAATTTTTTTTCTAATTATTACAAACGGAATGACAAACTTATATATACCCTCTGCACACTGGAGTTGAGGGTATAAAAAAAAAATCCCCTTATTTAAAATAAATTTTTTGAATAAAAAAATATTCAGGGCATATGATTATTATTTATTAGTAGAATAGAAAAGATATATTTAATACGAACATAAACATACATCACTATTTTTATGTTTTATATGGATATATTAATAAAAAAAAAAACATATGAGTCCGATCACAGGGGCGATGTGAAAACATTTAGTAATAAAAGTTTTTTTATGGCTCTTTTTTAAAATCAAAAAGAAAGCGTCTTCTATGTTTCACTTATAGCAAACATTTGCAGGGGCTCTGCTAAAATTAAAATGTGCATTATTTGTTATTTCAACTGCTGAATTTTTAATTTTTTGTTTTTAATTTTTAATTTTTCGTTTTTCATTTTTAATTTTTTATTTTTCATTTTTAATTTTCCGGTTTTCATTTTTCATTTTTTATTTTTAATTTTTTATTTTAATTTTTTATGTTAAATTTTTTATTTTTCTTTTTTCATTATTTATTTTTCGTTTTTCATTGTTCATTTTTCGTTTTTCATTTTATATTTTATATTTTTCATTTTTTATTTTTCGTTTTTGGTTTACTTTTTTTCGTTTTTTTTAATTTTTTTATTTTTCACTTTTTATTTTTAATTTTTTATTTTTCATTTTTCATTTTTCGTTTTGCGTTTTTCGTTTTTCATTTTTTATTTTTAATTTTTTATTTAAAATTTTGTATTTTTCATTTTTATTTATTTTTTATTTTTCGTTTTCGTTTTTTTTCATTATTAATTTTTTTTTATTATTTTTATTTTTTTATTTTTCATTGTTCATTTTTCATTTTTCATTTTTTATTTTTTATTTTTCATTTTTCATTTTTCATTTTTAATTTTTCATTTTGCATTTTTCATATATTATTTTTCATTTTTCGTTTTTAATTTTTAATTTTTTATTATTAATTTTTCAATTTTAATTTTTTATTTTTCATTTTTCATTTATCATTTTTCATTTTTCATTTTGCATTTCTCATATTTTATTTTTCATTTTTCATTTTTCATTTTGCATTTTTCATATTTTCTTTTTCATTTTTCGTTTTTCATTTTTCATCTTTCATTTTTCATTTTTCATTTTTCATTTTTCATTTTTCATTTTGCATTTTTCATATTTTATTTTTCATTTTTCATTTTTCATTTTTCATTTTTAATTTTTCATTTTTAATTTTTGATTTTTCATTTTTCATTTTTCGGATTTCTTTTTTTATTTTTTATTTTTAATTTTTCAGTTTTTCAGTTTTTATTTTTAATAGTTTTTTAAAAACGAAACTTTTCTTCGTCTCCGAATATTTTTTACTACAAAAACTATTTCACCTCCGTATCGATTACTTTAGTAATACATTTTTCCATGAATACAGTTTTTCGACTTACCTAAGGGAATCTTTAAATCAAATATTTTTTTCCTAATTGTTATCATGGGCTAACTTTGTCCTTATCTCAAAAATGTTTAAGCAGCATTTCAAATATGATTTATCGCAAATTTGATTATCGCGCTAGTTTTGTTGTATTAACCACTTTTATTTGAACGCATCAAACTATATTTATTAGATTCATGCTTCCGATTAAAATCATCTTTGGATTTTAATTATTGCAATTTCTTAACTTGTATCCACCCAATTATTTAATAAACCCTTATTAATCGGATGAGTAGCAGTATGAATTAACAAACGAACAAACAAACAAAGCTGAATATATTTTCCGTAAAATTATGGAATATTCCGTTTTATATTTCCGAACTAATTACTTAACATTAAAATTTTCTGCTGCTGTTTGCTGCTTCTTCTTCAATTTCTTATCAAAATTTCAAATCAGCATAAAAATTAATTTATAAAATTGGCAACTGTAGAAACCAAAAAAGCATTCAAATGTATTTATATATGTAAATTATTTAAATCGACATACCTACAGCAGTGAAAGTGAAAATAGCAGTGTACAAAATGAAAATATTATTAATAAATTTTGAAGAGAATGTCTTGAAAAACTAAAATTATAATGCGTACTTTTAAACATTTCCGAACTATTAACTTGAGTTTAACATATTAAGTTCTGAGATTTATAATATTGCGGTTTAACATTTTAAACTATCGAGTTTTTCTACTACAACATTTCAGTTTACTCCATATGTAAATAATAACCTTCATATCAGAATTGGTTAATGTCTATAATATCTAGAATGCTGGTACCTGATTTTTTTTTTTAAATCGTAACCCTGGTCCTGTTTATATTTCGTTGCATGAAGTGTCCTTTTCTACGTTTCATTTACACCGAAAATTCATACTTATGAAGAAAAACGTATATCTTTTGTACTGTAGTTGTTGGCTTCGTAAACAGAAAAATTATATGAAAAATTAAGAACACAAATACACGGAGTAACAAATAACACAAAAATTATTAAAGAGCCCACAAACAATAAAGGTTGTCGATAAAACTCCTTGGCAAACGACACCCAAATTTTTCTTTTTTCATTTTGTTGATAAATACTCACACAACCAACAACAACAAATATTACATCGAGCCAGTGTACGTACAATGTACAATGTGAAATTGTGACCTCTTTTAAAGCTGTAAATTTTGTGTTTGAAACATGCTTAATTTTTTTCTTATGCACATTAGGGTTCCAGTTATTTTGAGTATTTCACTTTAGGCAATTTAAGGCAATTGTTGAGATTTGACTTAAATTTATCTATATTGTAAGTAACAGGAAAGACCTCAAGTAGGAGTTTATTTCACTTACGGCTTGTGGGGCTAATAAACGAATTTTTATGATATGATCCACTAGACAATAGACTGCAAATGGATGAGATCTACCAGATAAGCGAGTGGAGTGTAGAAAACTATGTGCTATTGGGCTATATATATATTAGAGTGGGTCAAATTGTAGGGGGTCGAAAAAACTCCATGGGCTCATCGCGATTCTGGTACTATGAGCCATAACAAGTATTTTTGTCCAAGGAAACATACCTCTAAAATCATTTTCGAACCCTCCAAAATTTCGATGAAAAAATTGATTTATGTCATACATGGGTACAACACATAATTTTATATTTTTATATGGGATTCCAATTCTTATGATGTTAATACACTTTTCGCGTGGTAACCGAATATTCAGTAGTGAATATTATTTTGCCACATTTTCGAGATATTTCAGGAGTTTTTTTTTAGTTTTCCGCTCAAATAAGTGACAGCCAAGTGCTAATATTTTATATCACGTTCATTTTTGCTTTCTTTTCGACACTCTGTATTTGGTTGTAAGTCTGTCTGACCGTCTGACTATCTGTCTGTTTGTTTATATGATAGTGAAAAAGGCAGAAAAGTAGCAGTGAATGTTTCACAGCTTGTTTAAAATTTAAACAGTCTGTTTTTCGCTTAAAACAAAAATCATTCAAATGCTGTAAGCGTGTGTGTATGTGTATGTGTATTTTTTTTTCTTATGCGTTTGGGAAACTGTGTATTGAAAGTTAAATGTTAAATACTTCGATGGTGGATTTTGTTGGCTGTTTTTAAAATCGCTGGCGTTCTCAGTAGCTGTTGCTATTGTTGTTGTTATTGTTGTGGTATCTAAAATTTAAATATTCCTGTCCCAAAACTCGTTTTTGGGCTGATGTTTGGTTGGGGCCTATGTTAAGGCCTTTATGTTTAAATTTTAGATTCTTTTACATTTGAAGGTTTAACTGACATTCGTTTGTTTTTAGAATAAGAGGTTGTATGGCATTTTTAATAGAATTGTTACTTTGAAAATATTGCGTATATTAGGCTATGTATTTGTGTGTTTGTGTGTATGTTTGAATATATTTGTGTTATTGTCTATCAGCATGTCAGATAGTTATCGTTCTCGTTCTCGTTTGCCCCTAAGAGACATAAAAAATTATTTTTCAAAAAATCCCCAGACATGGATATTCAGACGAACGTCTGGAAAGATATTGTTTTTATTGACGCGTATTTATATATTTTTTAAAATGATACTTTCCGCAAAAAATACTCAGAAAGCAGATCGGATCTAGGTCAATGTAGATCGTGTTATAACTATACATATGTGTATTTTGGAGTACTCGTTTTACAAATTATAAAAGTGAAATAATGAAAAATTAAGTTTCGAACCAGCTTTAAAAGATATTTCTTATAGGTGGTTAGATTAAATTAACTTAATTCTTACTATATAAATTTGGTATATTTGAGACGATACCTTCTAAATGACAGCTCAACTAATTGGTAACTAAACTGCTATTAATGAACACCTTAATAATGTTGACCTACATTTGTAGATGTTTAATAATTTGATAAGTTGATAAACATTTTCAATAAATTTTAATATTTCATTGATTATACTGTGGAACAGTTTCTTGGACATCGTCTGGTTGATGAGAAACTCCAAGTCCAGTTGAAGGTACTAGCGCTCTCAGGCCAAACTTTTTTGTGATAATTTATTTTTTGATGTGTAAACATCTGCAGGCTCAAGGGGTAAAAATCTATTTCACAATACAATCACAAAAACAGCATAAGAACAAAAAGTAAGAAGTAGCAAGTAAGAAGTAAGAAGTAAGAAGAAAGAAGTAAGAAGTAAGAAGTAAGAAGAAAGAAGTAAGAAGTAAGAAGTAAGAAGTAAGAAGGAAGAAGTAAGAAGTAAGAAGTAAGAAGTAAGAAGTAAGAAGTAAGAAGTAAGAAGTAAGAAGTAAGAAGTAAGAAGTAAGAAGTAAGAAGTAAGAAGTAAGAAGTAAGAAGTAAGAAGCAAGAAGTAAGAAGTAAGAAGTAAGAAGTAAGAAGTAAGAAGTAAGAAGTAAGAAGTAAGAAGTAAGAAGTAAGAAGTAAGAAGTAAGAAGTAAGAAGTAAGAAGTAAGAAGTAAGAAGTAAGAAGTAAGAAGTAAGAAGTAAGAACTAAGAAGTAAGAAGTAAGAAGTAAGAAGTAAGAAGTAAGAAGTAAGAAGTAAGAAGTAAGAAGTAAGAAGTAAGAAGTAAGAAGTAAGAAGTAAGAAGTAAGAAGTAAGAAGTAAGAAGTAAGAAGTAAGAAGTAAGAAGTAAGAAGTAAGAAGTAAGAAGTAAGAAGTAAGAAGTAAGAAGTAAGAAGTAAGAAGTAAGAAGTAAGAAGTAAGAAGTAAGAAGTAAGAAGTAAGAAGTAAGAAGTAAGAAGTAAGAAGTAAGAAGTAAGAAGTAAGAAGTAAGAAGTAAGAAGTAAGAAGTAAGAAGTAAGAAGTAAGAAGTAAGAAGTAAGAAGTAAGAAGTAAGAAGTAAGAAGTAAGAAGTAAGAAGTAAGAAGTAAGAAGTAAGAAGTAAGAAGTAAGAAGTAAGAAGTAAGAAGTAAGAAGTAAGAAGTAAGAAGTAAGAAGTAAGAAGTAAGAAGTAAGAAGTAAGAAGTAAGAAGTAAGAAGTAAGAAGTAAGAAGTAAGAAGTAAGAAGTAAGAAGTAAGAAGTAAGAAGTAAGAAGTAAGAAGTAAGAAGTAAGAAGTAAGAAGACAGAAGTAAGAAGTAAGAATTAGAAGTAAGAAGTAAGAAGTAAGAAGTAAGAAGTAAGAAGTAAGAAGTAAGAAGTAAGAAGTAAGAAGTAAGAAGTAAGAAGTAAGAAGTAAGAAGTAAGAAGTAAGAAGTAAGAAGTAAGAAGTAAGAAGTAAGAAGTAAGAAGTAAGAAGTAAGAAGTAAGAAGTAAGAAGTAAGAAGTAAGAAGTAAGAAGTAAGAAGTAAGAAGTAAGAAGTAAGAAGTAAGAAGTAAGAAGTAAGAAGTAAGAAGTAAGAAGTAAGAAGTAAGAAGTAAGAAGTAAGAAGTAAGAAGTAAGAAGTAAGAAGTAAGAAGTAAGAAGTAAGAAGTAAGAAGTAAGAAGTAAGAAGTAAGAAGTAAGAAGTAAGAAGTAAGAAGTAAGAAGTAAGAAGTAAGAAGTAAGAAGTAAGAAGTAAGAAGTAAGAAGTAAGAAGTAAGAAGTAAGAAGTAAGAAGTAAGAAGTAAGAAGTAAGAAGTAAGAAGTAAGAAGTAAGAAGTAAGAAGTAAGAAGTAAGAAGTAAGAAGTAAGAAGTAAGAAGTAAGAAGTAAGAAGTAAGAAGTAAGAAGTAAGAAGTAAGAAGTAAGAAGTAAGAAGTAAGAAGTAAGAAGTAAGAAGTAAGAAGTAAGAAGTAAGAAGTAAGAAGTAAGAAGTAAGAAGTAAGAAGTAAGAAGTAAGAAGTAAGAAGTAAGAAGTAAGAAGTAAGAAGTAAGAAGTAAGAAGTAAGAAGTAAGAAGTAAGAAGTAAGAAGTAAGAAGTAAGAAGTAAGAAGTAAGAAGTAAGAAGTAAGAAGTAAGAAGTAAGAAGTAAGAAGTAAGAAGTAAGAAGTAAGAAGTAAGAAGTAAGAAGTAAGAAGTAAGAAGTAAGAAGTAAGAAGTAAGAAGTAAGAAGTAAGAAGTAAGAAGTAAGAAGTAAGAAGTAAGAAGTAAGAAGTAAGAAGTAAGAAGTAAGAAGTAAGAAGTAAGAAGTAAGAAGTAAGAAGTAAGAAGTAAGAAGTAAGAAGTAAGAAGTAAGAAGTAAGAAGTAAGAAGTAAGAAGTAAGAAGTAAGAAGTAAGAAGTAAGAAGTAAGAAGTAAGAAGTAAGAAGTAAGAAGTAAGAAGTAAGAAGTAAGAAGTAAGAAGTAAGAAGTAAGAAGTAAGAAGTAAGAAGTAAGAAGTAAGAAGTAAGAAGTAAGAAGTAAGAAGTAAGAAGTAAGAAGTAAGAAGTAAGAAGTAAGAAGTAAGAAGTAAGAAGTAAGAAGTAAGAAGTAAGAAGTAAGAAGTAAGAAGTAAGAAGTAAGAAGTAAGAAGTAAGAAGTAAGAAGTAAGAAGTAAGAAGTAAGAAGTAAGAAGTAAGAAGTAAGAAGTAAGAAGTAAGAAGTAAGAAGTAAGAAGTAAGAAGTAAGAAGTAAGAAGTAAGAAGTAAGAAGTAAGAAGTAAGAAGTAAGAAGTAAGAAGTAAGAAGTAAGAAGTAAGAAGTAAGAAGTAAGAAGTAAGAAGTAAGAAGTAAGAAGTAAGAAGTAAGAAGTAAGAAGTAAGAAGTAAGAAGTAAGAAGTAAGAAGTAAGAAGTAAGAAGTAAGAAGTAAGAAGTAAGAAGTAAGAAGTAAGAAGTAAGAAGTAAGAAGTAAGAAGTAAGAAGTAAGAAGTAAGAAGTAAGAAGTAAGAAGTAAGAAGTAAGAAGTAAGAAGTAAGAAGTAAGAAGTAAGAAGTAAGAAGTAAGAAGTAAGAAGTAAGAAGTAAGAAGTAAGAAGTAAGAAGTAAGAAGTAAGAAGTAAGAAGTAAGAAGTAAGAAGTAAGAAGTAAAAAGTAAGAAGTAAGAAGTAAGAAGTAAGAAGTAAGAAGTAAGAAGTAAGAAGTAAGAAGTAAGAAGTAAAAAGTAAGAAGTAAGAAGTAAGAAGTGTAAGAAGTAAGAAGTAAGAAGTAAGAAGTAAGAAGTAAGAAGTAAGAAGTAAGAAGTAAGAAGTAAGAAGTAAGAAGTAAGAAGTAAGAAGTAAGAAGTAAGAAGTAAGAAGTAAGAAGTAAGAAGTAAGAAGTAAGAAGTAAGAAGTAAGAAGTAAGAAGTAAGAAGTAAGAAGTAAGAAGTAAGAAGTAAGAAGTAAGAAGTAAGAAGTAAGAAGTAAGAAGTAAGAAGTAAGAAGTAAGAAGTAAGAAGTAAGAAGTAAGAAGTAAGAAGTAAGAAGTAAGAAGTAAGAAGTAAGAAGTAAGAAGTAAGAAGTAAGAAGTAAGAAGTAAGAAGTAAGAAGTAAGAAGTAAGAAGTAAGAAGTAAGAAGTAAGAAGTAAGAAGTAAGAAGTAAGAAGTAAGAAGTAAGAAGTAAGAAGTAAGAAGTAAGAAGTAAGAAGTAAGAAGTAAGAAGTAAGAAGTAAGAAGTAAGAAGTAAGAAGTAAGAAGTAAGAAGTAAGAAGTAAGAAGTAAGAAGTAAGAAGTAAGAAGTAAGAAGTAAGAAGTAAGAAGTAAGAAGTAAGAAGTAAGAAGAAGTAAGAAGTAAGAAGTAAGAAGTAAGAAGTAAGAAGTAAGAAGTAAGAAGTAAGAAGTAAGAAGTAAGAAGTAAGAAGTAAGAAGTAAGAAGTAAGAAGTAAGAAGTAAGAAGTAAGAAGTAAGAAGTAAGAAGTAAGAAGTAAGAAGTAAGAAGTAAGAAGTAAGAAGTAAGAAGTAAGAAGTAAGAAGTAAGAAGTAAGAAGTAAGAAGTAAGAAGTAAGAAGTAAGAAGTAAGAAGTAAGAAGTAAGAAGTAAGAAGTAAGAAGTAAGAAGTAAGAAGTAAGAAGTAAGAAGTAAGAAGTAAGAAGTAAGAAGTAAGAAGTAAGAATAAGAAGTAAGAAGTAAGAAGTAAGAAGTAAGAAGTAAGAAGTAAGAAGTAAGAAGTAAGAAGTAAGAAAGTAAGAAGTAAGAAGTAAGAAGTAAGAAGTAAGAAGTAAGAAGTAAGAAGTAAGAAGTAAGAAGTAAGAAGTAAGAAGTAAGAAGTAAGAAGTAAGAAGTAAGAAGTAAGAAGTAAGAAGTAAGAAGTAAGAAGTAAGAAGTAAGAAGTAAGAAGTAAGAAGTAAGAAGTAAGAAGTAAGAAGTAAGAAGTAAGAAGTAAGAAGTAAGAAGTAAGAAGTAAGAAGTAGAAGTAAGAAGTAAGAAGTAAGAAGTAAGAAGTAAGAAGTAAGAAGTAAGAAGTAAGAAGTAAGAAGTAAGAAGTAAGAAGTAAGAAGTAAGAAGTAAGAAGTAAGAAGTAAGAAGTAAGAAGTAAGAAGTAAGAAGTAAGAAGTAAGAAGTAAGAAGTAAGAAGTAAGAAGTAAGAAGTAAGAAGTAAGAAGTAAGAAGTAAGAAGTAAGAAGTAAGAAGTAAGAAGTAAAGAAGTAAGAAGTAAGAAGTAAGAAGTAAGAAGTAAGAAGTAAGAAGTAAGAAGTAAGAAGTAAGAAGTAAGAAGTAAGAAGTAAGAAGTAAGAGAAGTAAGAAGTAAGAAGTAAGAAGTAAGAAGTAAGAAGTAAGAAGTAAGAAGTAAGAAGTAAGAAGTAAGAAGTAAGAAGTAAGAAGTAGAAGTAAGAAGTAAAGTAAGAAGTAAGAAGTAAGAAGTAAGAAGTAAGAAGTAAGAAGTAAGAAGTAAGAAGTAAGAAGTAAGAAGTAAAGTAAGAAGTAAGAAGTAAGAAGTAAGAAGTAAGAAGTAAGAAGTAAGAAGTAAGAAGTAAGAAGTAAGAAGTAAGAAGTAAGAAGTAAGAAGTAAGAAGTAAGAAGTAAGAAGTAAGAAGTAAGAAGTAAGAAGTAAGAAGTAAGAAGTAAGAAGTAAGTAGAAGTAAGAAGTAAGAAGTAAGAAGTAAGAAGTTAGAAGTAAGAAGTAAGAAGTAAGAAGTTAGACAAAAACGGGACTATAAAAAACAGTTGAAATAATAAATAATTTTTATATAAGGTGAGCAGTTGTTTGCTATAAGTGATACATAGATGACGCTTTCTGTTTTATTTTAATTGATCTGTGATCGGACTCACATGGTTTTTTTCCCTTATCTTGATGTTTGTTTTCTTAGTTTTTAAGGTACAAACATTCAATTCAAAGTGAAAAATGGAATTGTGGAGATTGAAATCGGTTTTGGTGCTTAAGGAGGTTTTACTGCATTGCGTATAGTACACTTGGAAATATTTAAACAAGATAGAAAATTGTAGCCAATTTAGACCGAATATATGATATCCTATACCATGGCTTTAGAGAAAGGGTTTTGGATCAAACTAATTGGATAAAAGGGAAAGGCATAAACAAAATTTGAGCGGCATTGTTATTAATTTTGATAGATTTAAGGGAATATCGGGAAGCAGCTTTATATGGAGGCTATGACAAAGGAATCTCTTATAGGGTTTGTTTTTGGACATCTTATTAATGGGTGTAATAAATACACACCAACCAAATTTGAACGAGATCTATACGATTATTTGCAGCTTATGACAATTTAGTTCGATTCCGCAGGGGTTATTTGTATGGAGACTAGGTTTGAACATGCACCAGTTTTCCACAATTTCAGCAGCGTTCGTCCTATGGGCAATAAAAGCTTATATACCCAATTTTATTAGCTATATTCATATTCGTGATCTCTAGTTTGATAACAATTTTTATACCTGACATGTAGTTTGATTACAAGGTTTACATGGACACATAGACGGGAAGAAAGATAGACGGATGTTCATCACTAAATCGTCTCAGAAATATAAGAAGAGATGGGTCTAAGTGACATATTTTTGGTACTTACAATCATCGGCACAAACTCATTACAATAATGGTAAACTATGCTAAACATATGTGTCTTACAGTTTTTCACAGTTACATTTCGTAGAACTCGATTAAAGAGAATTTTTTTTTTCGGAATAAAAATTACGTATTTCATTGCAACGTGCTCAAAAATATTTTTAATTGTCTTTGGCTTTATTACTCCCTTTATATTAACTCCAAGTATCCGCTTGCTGAAAAAACTTTGGATCGATTTTTAGCCCTTTGCAGGTAGACTCGTAGTGACGATGAAAGAAAATATTGGAAAAAAATATTGAAAAAATATATATTAAAAAAAAAACTTTTTTTAACTGTATAATTTAAAATTGCTGAGTGAGACTGAAACAATACGGTGAACATAATTTACAAAGAAATTGAGTGTAATAAAAACTTGGTTTTTATGGATTAGTTGTGGCTAGAAACTTTGAGTTATTGAAGAACTATTGGCGAAAATTAAAAAAAAACTTCTTTTTAAAAAATAATAATTTTTTGTAGACTTCATTCGATAAAATTTGTCCAACTCGATCTTTTACATGGATGTAGTAATACGAATTATTTTTTAAGGTCTTAGTTACAATTTTGCTGAAGAATGAAATGAAAAATCGCCAATGATTCTCGAGCTGCAAAATTAAATAATATAAAAGACCATAAAACAATGTTTGGTCTGAGAACATCAAACCTTTTAGAGGTTTGACTAACTGGCCTAGTACTTTCAACCTGATTTGGAATTTCTCAACGCCCAGAATGGCTGCCAAGTGCAAAAGTACTGGATGTAAATGCGATAATGAGAATGGCCTCAGAGCAGATTCGTTGTGTAAGTTTAGCTGACATTATGACAATTATTATGGATTGAGTTAATATAGAAATCCGTCTTAGTTAAGAATTGAAAAATCCTGCAGAATTGAGAAGTTCTGTTTGCGTGTACAAGTACAACAACTCATTATGTGAGTGTTCAGTTTTGTTAAGATATTGATTGCGTCCTTTTGCTTTCAACTTGCTTACTTACTTATTGATGCAAATGTGGGCGTTTTGATTATCAAAATTTTGCTTATAATTGGTATGATTGTGTTTGTCTTCTTCTTCGTTTTTGTGTATGTATTAATATTGTAGCTGTAGTTGTCGTTGTTGTTGCGGTTGTTGTTATTTTTATTTTGTATACAATCTCATTTAGATGCTGTGCGTTTATTGCGTTGTTAAAAAAAAAAATAAAAATTGGGTTCTGATGTTTGTGTTTAGAGATGGATGTCGTGTCTCGACCACCATTGTTTCATACCATCATAATTTGTTGTCACAAACATATTTATTTTCATTTATATGTGTATTCGTATGTATTTTTGAATAAATAATCTGTATTATCGGGGCACATGCCAAAGAAAAAAAGCAAAAAAACAACCGAAAAAAGGAAGAAGCAAATTCTTTAAAAGTCTGTATGTTTTGATTTTTGTTTATGTTTTTTATTGTTTTTTCTTTTATGTTGTCAGACTTTATATTCCAATGAAGGATTTTGGCTTCTTTTAAGTGTATTGAATGTTTTTGTCGATTTTTACACTTTTTCTTGTCTGTTTTTTGCTTCGTATTTATTCTTTTATTTAGATCGTTAATAATTTGAATGCACGAGAATATAGTATCGGTACAATTGTAGTGAATGAACTTTGAATGGACATCACAAGAACTCCGTCTGTTAAAACTATTATGTTTGTTCTTCTAAGAACTGTAAAATTTTTTTTTGGTTCAGAGTGACTTTTTAAGTTTATTCAACGATTTATTTCTGCCTGGTTTTGTGTTTATCGTTTAATTTTAAACTTTTGTTATATACTATACTGTACTGTAGTATATTCTACTATAAGTGTTATATATCTGTTCGAGAATGCAGCATATTCCAAATGATTTTTGTTTTTTATAAACCTCTAATACAGCCTGGTCTACTTACCCTCTAGGGGTTTTTTAGAGGCATTCAAACAAATCTTGGAAAAAGTCGTTATAAGTAAACTATATATTTGAATCTATTTTTTTTATGTACGAGTAGGTGTAATGTTGGTAAAAATTTCTAGTTAAATATTTGACAGCATGTCGTTTTTATCAAACTAAATACACACTGTGTATAACATGTGGGTCAATGTTGTAAATGTTATTTTTAATTACTTTATGTTTTGTTAGCAAAATGTTTTGCGACATTTGATTCTATTTATTTGGATTATTTGTTTTTGTAAATTAGTAATCCTTGTAGTTTTTGCTTTTTCTCACTTTTGGTATTTTATTTATTTTTTGTTTTTATTTTGACAACAAATGGTCTGTATTGGGAATGCGATTTTGGTTGTAGGCTGCTTTTTGTGTTTTGTTTCTGTGGAGAAAACAAAAAGAAATTAAAAATAATCATAGAACTTTAGAATCATTGTCTAAAAAATGACCTACAAAGATAATTTTTTTTTATAATGAATATTGCTCTTTTACTTTTATTGCATTTGTTTCCGAAACATTGTTGTCATTACTTAAACATTTTTTGGTATTTTTCCTACTCTTTGTTTCATTTTCTACATTAAAATTCAGTGTTTCCTGTATGTTAAGTGCATTTTCCGGCTGCTGCATCGTTTTTTGTTTTATTGTTCTCAACTAGAGCATTGGTCGATATGAGGTAGATTTTCGTTGGCACCAAACTTTTAATGACAATTCACTAGCAGAATTTAAATTAAAGCTTTTAAAAACTATATAAATTATAATTATTATTGCTGTTAGGGATACAGGGTCATAGTTAAACAAAATCGTCGCAATTTATTGATAATGAAATGCGGAATAAATCCATCAAATACAGTTTCGTCAAATTATAATAATTTAACTTATTTATTATTGTAAAAAATAATATGGAGGTCCATTATTTATTATAGGTCCATTTATTATAAATTTTATTTTAATCTCTCCGATATTTTAAATTATTATAAGAATAATAAGCATAATTAACAAAAAATAAACTTTCAAAGAAGGCGAATAACAATAATCAAACAAACAAAACGTATAAACCAATTTACATTTTATATTGAACTAAATGGTTTTATTTTAAACAAAATTTTCTGTGCCCATTTTTAAATTTATTCTCTTTTATTTGGGTATAGTAATGATGTGTAACAGGTGTGCAGCGTCCCTTCTCTTCGGTGTCCGACATCTCTACATTTTTTAAGTTTGATTGATATTAGATATTTCAATTCGATCTAAGATTCTAGGTACATATATTACCAGTTTGTATGTTCTTATGATGTTTTTAGTATTATTTCTATTTATTTTAACAAATTTTTTATTTATAATATCCGGAATGAGTTCTTTTTTAAAATATCTTGTATCCTCGTTCTCGTTATGAAACTGTGTTCATGATATTCCTTCTTGGCTGGCATGTGCGATAATTGATAATTCTCCCTGATGATGTTAGTATTTGGTACCAATCTTTCTTAATCTACCTTTCTTTCCTTGCCAGGCGTGTACGCCCATGATTCAATTAACGATAGAAAAAAGTACAATTAAGTAATATACACATAATATATAATAGGCATGGTGTAAACTGTATAGCAAAACTCAGAACAAGTATTGGAAATGATTTTGAGTACTTGTTTCGTGAGGTGACAACGAAGGAAATGAGGAAACTGTTGATTGGAAGTGTGTATAGGCCTTATAGAGGCATACAAATTGACGTATTTATTAACCTTCTCGAAAATATTTCGGTACAGTTAGAAGACATAATCATTGTTGGTGATTTCAATAATAACCTGCTGGTCAACAACCCGTTAATAGAGCCAATGCTTTTGCTAAATCTCAGTCCGGTAAATTCGTTAACACCAACACACTTTCACAGAACTTCCAATAGTTTGATAGACTTTGTATTTGTTAATCATAAAGTTCTACTATATCAACAGCTCTCCGCATCCGCATTTTCAAGCCATGATATTTTATATTTATATATGATTCCTGTGTAATCAAATATAATACCTCTATCGTGACTTCCGTAATATTAATTACACTACGTTACATCAACATGTAGATAACATCTGTTGGCAGCAGATTTATAGTTTTGATGATGTTAATGACCAGTTGTTTTTCATTCAGGATAATGCTAAAAATTTATTTGATTTATGTGTTCACATAGAAACTAAATTTAGGAAAGCAAACCAGCATCCATGGTTTAATCAGGAAACAAAAATATTAATAGATGACAGGTGGAAAAAATACAAAATACCAGAACTTCAACTTATATTCAAATCTGCTAGGAAAGATGTTGTAAAAAGAATTCAGTTGGCGAAATCCTTATTTTATCAAAAAAAATTTTCATCAGCTGTTGACAGTCGATCCAAATGGAAAGAAATTCGAAAGATTGGTATAGGACATAAAAACACCTCACCTTGTAACGCCGATATTGATGTCAACTATCTAAATGATAAGTTTGTAAATAATAATGTGCAATCGGCCGTATCCAACATTTATAATGATTTATGCATTGTTCCCATTGAAAATCGTTTTAGTTTCCGCTGTGTAACCCAAGGTGAAGTTCTAGAAATTATCTTAGCAATAAAATCGAATGCTGTTGGTTTCGATGAAATGAATCCTTTATTTATAAAAGCCCTAATCCCAAAGTTCTTGCCTTTTCATACTCATCTATTCAACACTATCTTTACAAAATCCATATTTCCTGAAGAATGGAAACTCTCAAAAATTATCCCCATTCCTAAACAAAACAATGATTCCCGGCCTATTGCAATTCTCCCCTTTTTATCTTAAGTAATGGAAAATTCCATGTGCAGACAAATGCATGATTATCTTGGTCAGAATAATATTTTGTCCGATTTCCAGTCTGGATTTGTGAAGGGAAGAAGCTGTATTACAGCACTAACAGACGTGATTGAAGATTTAAGAGCTGAACTTGATAACAATATGGTTTCATTCTTAATACTGCTGGATCATAGTAAAGCTTTCGACACAGTAGACCATTCCATATTAACGAAAAAACTTGAAAAATTGTGTTACTTTTCTCAATCAGCGTGCAAGTTTGTCAATTCATATCTCACTGGGAGATCCCAAGTTGTAAGTTTGAATGGTAAAAATTCAAATGCCCTTAATGTAAACAAGGGAGTTCCGCAAGGATCCGTACTAGGACCTCGGTTATTCTGTTTATATATTAATGACTTACCAGATATAATAACTCACAGCAAGGTTAAAATGTATGCCGATGACGTTCAAATTTATAACAGTGCAGCTTTGAACAACATTCATTCGTGTGTGAATAACATCAATTACGATTTAGCCAAAAGTAAAATATCTTTAAATGATGATATTCAACTTTATATAAACAACGAAACTATTGAATTCGTAGATTCTTCGAAAAATCTGGGAGTGATATTCAATAATAAATTAACTTGGTCTAACCATATCAATTCCGTCGTTGGACGCATATATGTAATGCTTCGAAATCGTTGGGTCGTAAAATCCTCCACACCTTTTAATATACGTATGTTGTTAGCTAAAACGTATCTCATCCCCGTTTTATTATATGGCTGCGAAATTTATGCAAACTCTGATAGTAATGACTTTAGAAAACTCAAAGTTGCTTACAACAATATTGCTAGATATATCTACAACAAAGGACGCGGTGAATCTATATCCCATTATTCATATCAGATAAATCAAATGAGTTTTGAAGATCTCCTTAAATTTAAAAGCCTTATTTTTTTTACACAAAATTATAACATCAACGTTACCTATCTATCGTTATAGAAGGACACAATTTGCTAGATCTATTCGTGGCAAAAATATAATCCAAAAAAGATTTAAAAGTCTTTTATCACAACGTCAGTTTTTCATTTACTCCACTAGTCTTTGGAATCTTCTTCATAATCGAATTCAAATCATAAGCAACGCTAACAAGTTTAAAAATGAGCTGCTTAAATTCCTTTGTTAAATTCAATTTATCAACTAATTTCTTTTCTTTTTGATTAAATTCTTTATACATTAGTTACCTATAAATTTAATTTTGACATTCTTTTGTTTTTATGTTATTGTTAAATATGATTTACGTTCTCATTACTCACTAGCACTATAATTTATAAGATTTTTGTCTTGTTGTGCTAGGTCATCAAATAAATAAATAAATAAATAATATATATAATGTAATATATATAATAATATATAATATATATATATATATATAATATAATATATATATAATAATATATAATATATATATATATATTAGGGTGGGTCAATTATTTTTACTCCATGGCCTAATCACGATTCTCGTACTATGAGCCACAACAAGTATTTTTGCCCAAAATAAATTTCGAGCCTGCCAAAATTTCGATGAAGATATTTTCATGATATTTTCCATACAAGTGTAAAAAAATGTTTATCCCGGTGTTTTTTTGGGTCGGGAAATCCATTTTTCACATTTATTTTTATTTTTAACAGCCGCCACGGGGTGTTTTCGTGCATTTTTGTGCATTTTTTCACCTTTTTGGGGAAAATTGAAGAAATTATTTCACAAATTACGAATTTTTGACTTTCCCATATTTAAAATAGCCCAAAATATTCAGCGCTGAAAACTATGTGGGGTACCCATATACAACGTACATCGATTTCATTCAATTTAACCCTTATGTGAGTGAGAAAAAAAAACATCTTCCTTAAAGTGCCAGGGGTACCTGGGTACCCAAATACAAATTGTATGAAAATAGCATATTTTAACCCATCGTACTGCACGTAAAATTGACATAAATGATTTTTTTTCTTAGGATTCCCCTTATAATATTATATGCGTTTTGGGTTTTCCCCTTTTATAAGATTTTAGCACAAAAATATATTTAGCAACCGCGAGCATTAATATACGAAACAAAAATATTATTGTGGGAATCCCTGTAACTTGAATACGAATTTGGGTATTCCCCTTTTATGAATTTTAATTTATTACTCGCTATATTGACGTCAAAGTTTTTGAACAGAACTTAATATTATTCTTGTGATTCCCCTTTTTATGAGTTTTAACATATTCAACAACACATTGACATAACAATTTCATTCCTAATTGTTTTGTGGCCCGGTATAAGTGAACGGAGTTTGATAGAATGACAGACAGAGTCTGTCCTAAATTATTAAATTTATCAGAAATTCAAAGGTAATGAGGAGGAATTTATCGTTTCTGATGATGAATATATTCCTTGGCGATATAAGATCGGAAGTATCAGAGGCTGAGCTAGTGCCATGTGTAGAAACTGATGAGGACTCATACGAAGAAGTGGAATCGAATAGTGAGCTTTGTGGTAAAGATGGAACTCGTTGGTGTCTTGGTCTATTTCCAGAATTTCAGTCAATAAATCGGATCATTTTACGGCAACGTGGTGGCGCAGCACCTAGCTTGAACATATCTACACCAAAAGATATATTCAAGAGTATTTTTTCCAGCGAAATGTGTGATATCATTTTACGTGAAACCAATCGAAAGGGGATTGACTGAAGAATACAATAGAAATTTTCAGATCAGGTATCTAAACCCCAATAAAAGACCACACGATAAAATATTCATATCATTTACTGAAAGTGAACTAGACGCGTATTTTGATTTATTTACTTTTTGTGGCGTTCACAAATCTAATAAGGAGCATTGGACCGAGTTATGGAAACCTAATCACTTACCCCTCATTCGGGCTGCAATGTCATATGATTGGTTTAAAATGTTTTTACGTTTCACACGATTTGACGAAGTTACTCGCCAAGCACGTGCGACAAACGACAAAGCTGCTGCAATGCGAGATATTTGGACTATGCTGAATTCAAATTTACCTAAATATTATAAATCTGGCGAAAATATTACCATTGATGAGCAATTGTATGGGTATCGAGGACGTACGCGCTTCACTCAATATATGCCGTCGAAGCAAGAAAAATATGTGATTCAAAGAATTCATATCCTCTTCAAGGTCAGCTATACACAGGTAAGCCAACGGGAGGCGATCGTCAAACAAACGTTGGTGAAAGAACAGTTTTAGACGCTGTAAGTGCATATAAAAATTCGGGAAGGAATGTGACAACAGATAATTTCTTCACTTCCTTACAATTGGCTCGGACATTGAATACATGGAACTTGACACTAGTTGGAACCGTACGAAGGAACAAACGGTTTCTGCCATCAAATATGCAACCGCATAGAGACAGGTAAATATATTCGTATATATGAATAACATTAGTTTATTTTTTGAAAATATTATTTTAGGCAAATAAATTCTACTAATTTCGTCTTCAGTAAAGAGGCAACTTTGTGTTCGTACGTTCCAAAAAAGAAAAAGGCCGTGATTATGTTATCTACGATGCATTCAAAGCCTGAAACAGAACCAAATTTGACTGTTAAACCTGAAATTATAATGTATTACAACCAAACTAAAGAAGGCGTTGACAATATGGATAAGTTATTAGGAGAATATATTATTAAACACAGAACAAGCCGATGGCCGTTAGCATTATTCTACAATGCTATCGATGTAGCAGCATTGGCAGCACAGATAATTTATATTGAACACAGTCCACAATTTACCTCAAGTGACCGTCGTAGGAAATTTTTGAAAGATTTAAGTCTTGAACTGTGTAAAGAGTATAAGAAAAACGTATTCAAAATCCTAAGGTATGTTCAAAATTGTTCACTCGATCAGCAATACAAGAAGTTCTTGGACAAAATCGCGACGCCAGTGGCCGTATTGCAATTGTAGGAAGTTGCTATATTTGCAAACAACAAGATCAAAAGAGAAGAAAGACACGAAAAGCTTGTGCAAGTTGCTCGAACGCTGTCTGGGGCGAACATTCAATCAATCGTCCCATGTGGGACACCTGCTTGCCAGATTACCAATGATTACTTATTTCAAGTTCCTTTTTTATTTCCTATACCACTATGTGGTTTGGGTATAATGACTTTGTGCTGCTGTTTGTAACAACCAAAAATATTTGACCTAGACCTATATTTAATTATACCGATCGAATCAGAATCACTTTTTGAGTTGATTTAACAATGTCCGTCCGTCCGTCCGTCCGTCCGTCCGTCTGTGTGTCCATGTAAAGCTTGTAATCAAACTGCAGGTCGCAAATATGAATATATTTTGATGAAATTTGGTATGTAAGCTTTCATCGGCCATGGGATGAACGCTATTGAAATTGGTGAGAATCGGTCCATGGTCAGACCTAGCCCCCATACAAATTACCCCTACGAAATCCACATAAATTGCCATAAGATCCAAATTGTCATATAGATCTTACTCAAATTGGGTTTGTATGCGTTCATTACATCCACTAATGAGTAGTCCAAAAATGATTCCTTTGGCCCCATATAGAGCTGCTTCCCGATCTTCACTTAAATCTATTAAAAAACAAAAATATTGCACTAATTCTTCTCAAATTTTGTTTGTATATATATTTTTGCAAAATACAAAAGACTTTACCAAACATGATCAGGATCGGTCCATTTTTAGACCTAGTACCCATATAGATATAGAATCCGATATGAACTTTTTCATATCTGCAGCCAAAAAAATTAATAAAAATCTCACTCAAATTTGGTTTTTGGTTATTTTCTATGTCCAGTTAGTTGGGCCTAAGGGATAGGGTTTCTAAACGCATGGTATAGGGTACGGTATAGTCGGTCTAGACCGACTATAATTTTCTTACTTGTTTATGTATGTATTTTTCTTTCTTTAGTCTCAAATGAATTTTGTATTATTTTATATTTTATTGTAAAACTTTTTTTTTTCTAATTAATAAAAAACATGAAATAACATAAAAAGACAAAATGGCTATGTATGTTGTTTCCAAAATAAATTTGCACATTTTGCGAAGATACATGGTCCAGAAAATGTTATTCCAAAAAAAAAATTATTATTTCATGCAATTTCATATATATTACTTTGGGGTACCCTGGTAGCCCTGTCACTCTCTTAAAGGAGTAAAAACAATATCGATATTCCACGCCCTTCCAAAGGGATAAATGCACCCACACCAATGAAAATATAACAAGTAAGAAAATTATAGTCGGTCTAGACCGACTATAGGATACCCTATACCATGGTTTAGGGACCCTATCTCTTCGGTCCAACTAATTGGATATAGAAAATAAGTATAAACCAAATTTGAGTGCCATTGTTATTAATTTTTTGGCTGCAGATATGAAAAAGTTCATATCGGGTGCTATATATATATGGGGACTAGGTCGAAAAATGGACCGATCCTGACCATATTTCGTAAAGTCACAAACCAAATTTGAGAAAAATCTGTGCAATATTTTTGTTTTTTGATAGATTTAAGTGAAGATCGGGGAGCAGCTCTATATGGAGCCTATGACTAAGAATTATCCAATAAGGATTATTTTTGAATTACTGATTAATGGATACAATAAACACATACAAACCCAATTTGACTAAGATCTATACGATAATTTGGATTTTAGGCAATTTATGTCGATTTCATAGTGGTCATTTCTATGGGAACTAGGTCTGAAGATGGACCGATTTCCACCAATTTCAATAGCGTTCATTCTCTGGCCGATAAAAGTTTACATACCAAATTTCATCAAAATATATTAATATTTGCGACCTGTAGTTTGATTAAAATGTTTACATGGACACACAGATGGACGGAAGGACGGACATCGCTAAAACGACTCAGAAAGTGATTCTGAGGGATCGGTATAATAAAAGATGGGTCTAGGTCAAATATTTTTGGTAGTTACAAACAGCAGCACAATGTCATTATTCCCAAACCACATAGTTCTCATAAAGTTTGAGCTTTGTAAACCAAAAATTATTTCTACTTTAAAAAGAAATGGGTACCCGGGTACCCTGTCACTCACTTAAGTGTTAAGTCAAAAAAATCGTTTATTTCATTTTCTCTTGAATGACAAAATTTAATGTCCTCTAAGAGGACATAGAGACTCTGATACTTTAACGTTTAATGATCCAGAGCAAATTATGGAAATTTTCGTTTTAGGGTCCATTATGGATATGAAATACTTAAAAATCATCTAGAGGTCTCAGGAAACAATTCAACTTATTTGAATCCTAGAAGTCAAAATGAAATTATAAGTACATGCAACACAGTAGTTGTTCGTTCAATGGTTGCCAAATAAATGGTGGGAAATCATTTTCAATTTTGACTGACGAGACTAGTTATATAGCTGATATTGAACAATTTTCATTGTGCTTTCGATATGTACATTTCGATTCGTATAACACCAGAGAAGATTTTTTACCATTTGTACCTGGTACTGATGTGACTGGTAAGGGTCTTGCAAATGCAACTTATGTGAAATCTTGAAATAGATTCAAAATTCATGATTGGATAGGGTTACGATGGAACTCTAGCAATGAGTGAACAATTTTTTAGGGCAGAAAAGTGTTTAAGCGATGAAAATAAACTATCTTTGTAAGTACACTGAGCATTTCATAGTTTAAACCTCGGTATATCCGATGCTTATGAAATATAATTTATACGAAATTGTATAGGATCACTCGGAAGTATAAACAATTTCTTTAACACCCAAAATCACCTAGTCATGCTAAAAAATTGCATAGATGAAATGGCCACTGAATGGCAACACCACGAGTCTATCCTAATATTTCTGGAGCTTCCAAAAGCTGCAATTTCTACTAGAAATTATTTCTGATTGGGATGATAAAATAACTTCTTCTGCAATTCAGCTTCTATCTGTTATTAGTATTTTGCTAGAACTCTGCCGCCAAAACGTCCCCATTTTGTAACAACAAATTTGCCGAAATTGTATAGCAAAAATCGTTTTTTTCACTTCAAAATGCTGCCAAAAATAAAAATTACCTCGGAAAACATATCAGCTTTTAAACGCATTTAGATTTTTTGATTTCACATGATCCGGTAACGAGTTATGATGTTAACCGCAGAACAACAATGCTTTCGGAGATTCGCTGTCACGGACTTATTTATTGAAATTTTGAATTGAAAGTTTTTTCACAGATTCTCCAAATGTTATGCTCTAACGTGTATATGAAATTAATAATACAACGGTATTCATATAAAAAAAAAAATAATGAAAATATACCTTTTTTTCGCTTTTAAAACCTTATCCGCCCTTAATGTAGAAATACGAATTTCTCGTCTAACCGGAAGACAAGCTCATCACTGCAACATTGCAGTTGAAAACCTTGAAGAGTATTATCGCATTATTTCTATCTTCATTCCTTTTCTAAATTCTACTGAGATATAAGTTCACGATTGGTTTCTGAAACATAAAAATACATTACAAAGATTAATATGTGTTTTGCCAAATGAACAAAAAACTTTTCATCAGAGATCGAAAATTCTGCAAAAGTACTTTTAGAGAAATAAAGGGTCCGCCAAATAACTTTTTTTTTTTAAAAATGCTATAAAAAAAAACTGCTGAATATTATCTCAAATTTCTTTTTTTATTTGAAAGTACAATCCTTCCGGTTAATAATGGAAAATAATCTCATTTAAATGGCTGCCGCGGCTGGCCATGCAGTAGCCTACACGATCGGTCCAATTTTTAAGCACATTATCGATTGTGTGCAGCTGTATTTCACCAATGGCTTCGCGTCAATTGTCTCTGGCTTGTTGGCGTAACACTTATCTTTGAGGGCACCCGACAAATAATAGTCCAACGGTGTCAAATCGCAGCTCCGAGGTGGCCAAACGACATCAGCTCTGTGGCTCATAATGCGATCTTCAAAAGCAGGGCGCAAAACATCGAGTGTAGCTTCGGCTGTGTGGCACGTAGCGCCGTCCTGTTGAAACCAAATGTTGCCAATATCCTCCTCTTCAATTTTTGTGAACAAAAATTCGTTCAAAATGGCCCCATATCGATCGCCATTGACTGTAACGGCCACTCCTTGCTCATTTACGAAGAAAAATGGCCCAATTATGCCTCTGGTGTTTCGGCTTTTCAATGTATGCGTGCGGGTTTTCTGTGCCCCAAATGCGACAATTTTGCTTGTTTACGTACCCGCCAAGATCAAAATGAGCTTCATCTGAAAAGATGATTTTTTTTTGGCAAAATCGGCATCTTCTGTAAGTCGATCGCAGGCCCACTTAGCGAAGCGAAAACGCATTGGATGGTCAGTTGGCTTCAACTCCAGAACCAATTGGACTTTTTATGGCATCTTACCAAGGTCTTTATGCAAAATTCGTCTCAATGATGCCTCCGAAATGTTCAATTCTTGAGAACGACGGTGAATTGATGTTGATGGCGCTTCACGCACACTTTCTGCCACAGCAGCAATATTCTCGGGTGTACGCACTGTTTTTGGCTTTTCACGCTTTGGTTTATCGATAAGGATGCCAGTTTCTTTCACTTTTTTTTCACAAGATAACGAACATACGGAGCTGACGGTGCTTCTCTTCTTCCAAAATCCGTACGCAATTTTCGCACACATTCTGCAACATTACCATTATTTTCAAAGTAATGTCGCAATATTTCCCAGCGTTTCAAGCGTATACACAACAAAATGTTCATGTAAATTTAAAATTCACTTGTAGTTGATAATTATGAAATGATTATCGATTTCAAATTTTTTCGATTTCTAATTTTTTCAGAAAATAGTTCTTTCGCTGATTCAGTCATTTTTATTCTATGAGAAAAATATGTGTAATTTTGAATTTTTGTTAATTTTTCTCGCTGTTTTTTTATATAATTTGAATATATTAATTTTTCTAAGATAACTTTTATTAATTCTTCTCATATGTATAATTTTTTATCAATTTTCCTTGCTTAATTTTTTTACTAATTTTTCTTGTATAGTTTTTAATACATTAATTTTTTCTATATAAATTTTATTTAATTTTTATATGTATAATTATTATTTATACTTCTTAAAAACTTTTTATGTAAATAGCAATTTCAAATAATTTTTTTTTTACAATTTTCAATAAAAAAGTTGCCAGAAACATATATCTATAGGTAATTGTTTTTATGGAGACATGAAATAACAAATAATTTAGTACATAGTCTTATTACGTGAAAAAAATTATACAAAATAATTTTTTGAACCCCCCTCCCCCCATGGTTTCATTCTGCATAGGCGTCTGTTACTTAAAACATATATCAAGATACGGCTATCGTGTACATTCTTTCTCATCGATGGTATAATTGATTATGTAGTGGAAGTCGTTAAGCCACCTGAGAATCTCATCTATCTAGTATTCTATTTCTTAAGAAGTGTAAGTTTCTTGTCAAGTTTTTTAAATGATTTCCTCAATAGTTCCTATTAATAGTTATTATTGGAGAAGTTGATAATCCCATAGGTACTTTACTACATTGGGTATAAATGCTATCTTCATATTTAAAATAAAGATTATCGAAATATTTTTTTTGGAAATATTTTTTGGCATAGTCGTATATTCCTTAATTGCAACGCACCTATCTTTGGTGACGCCTATCGGAATATCCACTGATATATGTACTTTCAATATCCACTGATATACTTATAAAAAGAAACTGATCTCTCACATTGTCATTGGCTTTAACGAAAATCTTTATTTCTGGGTTTAAGGCCATTATCAATCAATTATTAAATTCCCGACAAAAATATTTGAGCTACAAAACATTTAATTGAAATTATGACTTTTTTTGAATACAATATAATCTTCATATATTTTTAACTTAATGATAAAAGCTTAGAAGGTTAACATCCACTTGATCACTTTTGAAATTCTAGATGGATTAAGAAAATTTATTATAAAAATAAAGTATGGAATATAACTTATGGAATATAACTAGGCCAACTTTAAGAAACCCTATTCAATAAATTTCGGAATATTTATTTAAGTTCATTTTTTTTCTGCGCGTGGCACCAGCATAGCATGATGGGTGCAAGTAAATTTTGCAAAATGGGAATTCTCATTTTAAAAGCTTATTTGTATTCGTAATTAATAAATTATTCAAGTCTTATGCTCTTCTAAAAACATATATCTACTACAGAAATTTATCTTTTATTACATGATGTTTATTAGCATTTCCCCTAAATAACTTGAACTAGTTGTTGAAAAACTAAGCACTATTAGTGATATATATAAAAAACTGGTTTCACTTAACACCGACTAGCAAAAAGCTTTTATATTTTTATTGTCATTTTTTTTTATTTAAAAATTTAACAACTTCAATTACTAAGTACAAGTATTGCAGTGTCTAAAATTATACATAAAAATACACAGGAAACAAGGCAACAAAATGACAAAAAAAAATGAAAGAACCGTTAAATAAAATCTCATAAAAAATATAATAACATGTGGATAATCTGAAAAGCTCATTAAAAATATAAGCAAAATAATTTCATAAATTTGTTGGTGGTGGTGTGATTTGAGTTTGTGTGAGTGTGTGTAAATCCCGGTTCACACCATTAAATTTTTCTTTCTGAAAGTCTGAGTTTAGTGTTAAGAGGGGAGAGAAGTTTGGCGATTAGATGTCAAAGTGAAGTTAGTTTACGTTTTCTTTCATTTCCATTTTTGTTCGTGATTGTGACAACCAAAATTTGTGTAAAAAATATAATAAATTGTAATAAATTACCGTTAATTTGAATTAAAAAATTAAAAAGAAAAACAAAATCAATCAACAAAACGTAATTTGAATGAAAAAATGAATAAAAAATTTTTCTCCCGGAAATGTCAAATTTTAAAGTAAACTTGAAAATTGTTGGATTTCAGTACAAAAATTTCAGTGAACAGACACAGATGAAAGTTTAAAAGAGAATTAAAAAGTTTCAAAAAGAAAAAATTTCATAGTGTGAACTGGAACTAATAGCTTGTCTGTGTTGCTTTCTGTTTAGGTTTTGTTTTTTTTTGTTTTGCTAGCGTTTGTATGTAAGATTGTGTGTGTGTGTGTGTGTGTGTGGAAAGCACAACCACAAGCTCTATTACTAAATATTCAAATTGTTCATTTTAACCACATAATTATGCTCATATTTAACCTCTTTTAGCTGAGTTTATATTTTTCTTTTGGATTTTCATTTCATGCTGGGTTTACTTGTTGTTGTATTGTGGTATTCCGTAACTAAAAACATATTGTATTGCTGTAGGTGTGGTTGTTGCTGTGCAATGGAATATGACGAGTGTAGATGAATGCCATGTTGTTTTTGTCATATTGTTATAATTCTTTTGTTGATGTTCAGAGCTTTGAAAATGTTTTGCTTCGTAGTTTTTATTTGTAAAACATAAAAATTCATTAAACTTGTCTACGCCTGAGGTGCTATTTAACATGAGTTGAAAGAAACTGTAGCCGGCGTTGGTGGTGTCAGCCTCAGCAGGAAATTAGAAATGAATTTATGCATATCTCATAGAAAGAAAGTATCAAAAAAAAAAAAAAAAAAAATGAAAAAAAAAAAGTATATACATGAATGCTACAAAATGTTCCGTTCCGTTCAAAGAGAATGAATATATCTGTGGTTTTCTAGAATAACCGCGTATGTTATAAAATCTAAATGTTCAGGGGAGCCAAAAAGAACATCATATTTGAAATTATGGGCTCGATGTAAAGATTTTAGAGCTTTTTATTTAACAGTCCTGTAGGTATGGGCAATAAATACTTTATATAAAGTTTTGAGTCAAAAATTTTCAGAGGAATGGATCCTGGAGAAGGACGAAAAAACAATATGTAAATTACACTTAAAATGTGTGCAGATAAAATAACTTATGTCGACAAATGTCGTTTTCTTTGAAAAAGAAAACTACCAATGCTACCACCCATGTAGACATAAGTTGTTGTTACTTGAAAAATGGATTTTTTTGTTCGTCAACAAAAAGTTAACGGGACTTAGGATGAGAATATAACAACGTATCAAGAATAATAGTGACAAAAAATAACAGAAATAAACACAAAAGTTTTTACAAGTGGTTATAAACTGAAAACTAATTAAAAATTATTTTTTATTTTTTTTTTTCATTAATAACAACGTATGTCGCTATGTGTTCTTTTCTGAGAAAATTATTTGTCAGCAATCAAACGTAGGTTGACATACGTCGTTAGTGCTGAAAATTAATTTAAAAAACATTTAAGTTACATCGTTATTTAAAGAAAAAACTCAGAAATGGTCAATATTCCTTTTAAAAAAAATTTAACACATGCAAAGGGCGTTAAAAATTAATATAATTGGCATCGTTAACTCAAAACTTACAAAAATGGACATACGCGGTTATTCCAGAAAACCACAGATATATTAAAAGAAATTATATATCCGATTCAAAATTGGGCAAGTCAAAAATATTTTTTTTTAAATTTATTTTTATATCGAACTTAATTTTTCTTAAATACTTTGGAAATTTATCTGTTCCTTTTCTAAATAAGTTGTTTTGATGGTAAAGGGATATTCTTTAAATACCTTCTTCATATTTCTGGAAGTTATTTTGTTAATTCAAGTATTGGTAGTTATTTATTGCTACCAATACTTGAGTTGAAACAGTTTATTCTTTTCTTCAAAATCCATTCCATACACACTGAAAACAGAATCATTGTGGTTACCGATTTAATTGCCAATCGAATTGCGATGAAACAAATAACCGAATTTTGGTTTCATTACGCTTAGAATTTTGTTGTCTTAATAATTTATATTTTATCATCGTAGAAAATTGTTTGTTACACTTTAGAACAAATCAGTTTTCGAATATTTTTTCTGTAATACATACTTGGAGGAAACATATTGTTAAATAGATTGGAACCTCATTTACTTTATGTTGTCGGTAGACGATCAGCTACTCTTCTTGCTCATATCTCAGCTTTATAAAATATAATAATCCCAATCAAAATCTCCTGGTCCACAACAGAGATTATAAAACTTATAGATTATCATGATAAAGTTTGTTTTCCGATGGAAGCGCCCTTCGAGGAGTTTCGCAGTGGCTGTGGTGCCCTTATCGAGGGCAGATCACAGATAGATGTGGAGGTGCATTCATCCAGGTGTTGCTGTCGCTATAACAAAAGGGTTTTAGGTAGGCCCGACACAATGACAAAGTTTGGAGTGTATGCCAAATACATCTCTCCAGCTTCTAACCGTCTTATGGCGGGGTGTAGGCAGGACGCATATTTTCTATCCCAGTGCTCGAACACCGTGTGGTTAAGTCGACAAGACAGGTACGCACGTAAAACCCATATGACTTATTACTTTTGCATGTGAAATCTTTGCAATTTGCGATACTAAGAGTAAAACCAGGTTAAACATCACGTTTAACAATGTCGCTATGTATGTTTTTGGTCTTAGAAAGTTTTTTACACAAAATAATTATAAATCAAGAATCAGAATATCCTTATAAGCGTTTACGTTTAAGTAGCCCCCGAAGAAAGAACAACTTAATCCAATTTCAGCATCATACTTTGGTATATGAATGGCTGTGTTTATACCCTATACCACTATGTGGTTTGGGTATAATGACTTTGTGCTGCTGTTTGTAGCTATTAAAAATACTTGACCTAGACCCATCTTTTATTATACCGATCAACTCAGAATCACTTTCTGAGTCGATTAAGCGATGTCCGTCCGTCCGTCCGTCCGTCTGTCCGTACGTCCGTCTGTGTGTCCATGTCCTTGTTATCAAACTACAGCTCGCAAATATAAATATATTTTGATGAAATTTGGTTTTGTCGATCGTAGGATGAACGCTGTTGAAATTGGTGAAATTCGGTTCATGTTCAGACCTAGTCCCCATACAAATGACCCCTATGAAGTCGACATAAATTGCCATAAGATCCAAATTATCATATAGATCTCAGTCAAATTGGGTTTGTGTGTTTTTATTTATCCATTTATCAGTAGTTCAAATAAAATCCCTATAGGACAATTCTTAGTCACGGGCCCCACATTGAGCTGCTTCCCGATCTTCACTTAAATCTATCAAAAAACAAAAATATTGCACAGATTTTTCTTAAATTTGGTTTGTATATATTTTTTCAATATATAGTCAGGATCGATCCATTTTTCGACCTAGTCCTCATATAAATATAGCATCCGATATGAACTTTTTCATATCTGCAGCCAGAATAATAACAATGCCACTCAAATTTGATTTATGCTTATTTTCTATATCGAATTAGTTGGGCCGAAGAGATAGGGTCTCTAAACCATAGTATAGGGTATCGTAGATTCGGTCTAGACCGACTATAATTTTCTTACTTGTATATTAATGCTTAATATATATGTTTAATATTTGATGCTATTCGTGTACTAGTAACTAAGTTATTTTAAATTTATTTTTTTTAAATTAAATTTAAATATTGTGATTATAGCTTTAAGTTCCATGGTACCATCATACGACGTAATTCAATTTATCATATATTAAAACTTGCTCTGTTTGAGGACCATTCGTCTTGTTGAGTGGGATATCAAATATAATAAATAAATAAATAAATAAATAAATAAATAAATAAATAAATAAATAAATAAATAATTAAATAATTAAATAATTAAATAATTAAATAATTAAATAATTAAATAATTAAATAATTAAATAATTATATAATTAAATAATTAAATAATTAAATAATTAAATAATTAAATAATTAAATAATTAAATAATTAAATAGTTAAATAATTAAATAATTAAATAATTAAATAATTAAATAATTAAATAATTAAATAATTAAATAATTAAATAATTAAATAATGAAATAATTAAATAATTAAATAATTAAATAATTAAATAATTAAATAATTAAATAATTTAATAATTTAATAATTAAATAATTAAATAATTAAATAATTAAATAATTAAATAATTAAATAATTAAATAATTAAATAATTAAATAATTAAATAATTAAATAATTAAATAATTAAATAATTAAATAATTAAATAATTAAATAATTAAATAATTAAATAATTAAATAATTAAATAATTAAATAATTAAATTATTAAATTATTAAATAATTAAATAATTAAATTAATAAATAATTAAATAATTAATTAATTAATTAAATAATTAAATAATTAAATAATTAAATAATTAAATAATTAAATAATTAAATAATTAAATAATTAAATAATTAAATAATTAAATAATTAAATAATTAAATAATTAAATAATTAAATAATTAAATAATTAAATAATTAAATAATTAAATAATTTAATAATTAAATAATTAAATAATTAAATAATTAAATAATTAAATAATTAAATAATTAAATAATTAAATAATTAAATAATTAAATAATTAAATAATTAAATAATTAAATAATTAAATAATTAAATAATTAAATAATTAAATAATTAAATAATTAAATAATTAAATAATTAAATAATTAAATAATTAAATAATTAAATAATTAAATAATTAAATAATTAAATAATTAAATAATTAAATAATTAAATAATTAAATAATTAAATAATTAAATAATTAAATAATTAAATAATTAAATAATTAAATAATAAAATAATTAAATAATTAAATAATTAAATAATTAAATAATTAAATAATTAAATAATTAAATAATTAAATAATTAAATAATTAAATAATTAAATAATTAAATAATTAAATAATTAAATAATTAAATAATTAAATAAATAAATAAATAAATAATTAAATAGTTAATTAATTAAATAATTAAATAATTAAATAATTAAATAATTAAATAATTAAATAATTAAATAATTAAATAATTAAATAATTAAATAATTAAGTAATTAAATAATTAAATAATTAAATAAATAAATAATTAAATAATTAAATAATTAAATAATTAAATAATTAAATAATTAAATAATTAAATAATTAAATAATTAAATAATTAAATAATTAAATAATTAAATAATTAAATAATTAAATAATTAAATAATTAAATAATTAAATAATTAAATAATTAAATAATTAAATAATTAAATAATTAAATGATTAAATAATTAAATAATTAAATAATTAAATAATTAAATAATTAAATAATTAAATAATTAAATAATTAAATAATTAAATAATTAAATAATTAAATAATTAAATAATTAAATAATTAAATAATTAAATAATTAAATAATTAAATAATTAAATAATTAAATAATTAAATAATTAAATAATTAAATAATTAAATAATTAAATAATTAAATAATTAAATAATTAAATAATTAAATAATTAAATAATTAAATAATTAAATAATTAAATAATTAAATAATTAAATAATTAAATAATTAAATAATTAAATAATTAAATAATTAAATAATTAAATAATTAAATAATTAAATAATTAAATAATTAAACAATTAAATAATTAAATAATTAAATAATTAAATAATTAAATAATTAAATAATTAAATAATTAAATAATTAAATAATTAAATAATTAAATAATTAAATAATTAAATAATTAAATAATTAAATAATTAAATTATTAAATTATTAAATAATTTAATAATTAAATTAATAAATAATTAAATAATTAATTAATTAAATAATTAAATATTTAAATAATTAAATAATTAAATAATTAAATAATTAAATAATTAAATAATTAAATAATTAAATAATTAAATAATTAAATAATTAAATAATTAAATAATTAAATAATTAAATAATTAAATAATTAAATAATTAAATAATTAAATAATTAAATAATTAAATAATTAAATAATTAAATAATTAAATAATTAAATAATTAAATAATTAAATAATTAAATAATTAAATAATTAAATAATTAAATAATTAAATAATTAAATAATTAAATAATTAAATAATTAAATAATTAAATAATTAAATAACTTAATAATTAAATAATTTAATAATTAAATAATTAAATAATTAAATAATTAAATAACTAAATAATTAAATAATTAAATAATTAAATAATTAAATAATTAAATAATTAAATAATTAAATAATTAAATAATTAAATAATTAAATAATTAAATAATTAAATAATTAAATAATTAAATAATTAAATAATTAAATAATTAAATAATTAAATAATTAAATAATTAAATAATTAAATAATTAAATAATTAAATAATTAAATAATTAAATAATTAAATAATTAAATAATTAAATAATTAAATAATTAAATAATAAAATAATTAAATAATTAAATAATTAAATAATTAAATAATTAAATAATTAAATAATTGAATAATTAAATAATTAAATAATTAAATAATTAAATAATTAAATAATTATATAATTAAATAATTAAATAAATAAATAAATAAATAATTAAATAATTAAATAATTAAATAATTAAATAATTAAATAATTAAATAATTAAATAATTAAATAATTAAATAATTAAGTAATTAAATAATTAAATAATTAAATAATTAAATAATTAAATAATTAAATAATTAAATAATTAAATAATTAAATAATAAAATAATTAAATAATTAAATAATTAAATAATTAAATAATTAAATAATTAAATAATTAAATAATTAAATAATTAAATAATTAAATAATTAAATAATTAAATAATTAAATAATTAAATAATTAAATAATTAAATAATTAAATAATTAAATAATTAAATAATTAAATAATTAAATAATTAAATAATTAAATAATTAAATAATTAAGTAATTAAATAATTAAATAATTAAATAATTAAATAATTAAATAATTAAATAATTAAATAATTAAATAATTAAATAATTAAATAATTAAATAATTAAATAATTAAATAATTAAATAATTAAATTATTAAAAAATTAAATAATTAAATAAATATATAAATAAATAAATAAATATGTACTTTTATATTTATGACAAATTACATCGCGCGACATCTTTTATGGGGATGGGAAAGTTTGAACTAATATTATCGAATGAAATCTTCAACATTATATTACTGCCCCCCCAGTCCCTTAATTTTGTTTTCAAGTAACATGAATATAATCAGGAAGTACGATTATTACTTATTATTAGAGTGGAAGAGATGTGTTTTATTTTTTACTTGGATATAGAAATAAAAAGCGTTTGTTTAATCCTAAATTGTTCATCAAGATAAGACCTTAGAACGCCAAACCTTTTGGAGGTTTTGCTGTTACTCACCCCTCAAACAATGACCCCAAAATTGTTCCACAATGTTATCTTTCATAAAATATTTCATTGTATACCATCAATGAAGCGATCATCTCTTTTTAACGTACATTAATTTTGTAGAATGACTTCTATCTATATATCCATTTTGAGAAAACTATATTTTTGTGTATAAGTTACAAAGAACAGCAATATTACATCATATATATATTTTTGGGGTATATATAATATTAGATGTGAATGTGTTGAAGTGAAGTTTATAGCACTATTTTTATGTAGATGATTTTTTGTAAAACACAAATAAAAATAGATTAAAAAATATTTAAAAAAAAACAAGAAATCTAAAGAGAAATGGGAGACAAACAGGATGTAACACTGCATGAATGTTCTCGATACAACACTGTAGTTTAGCATAAAAATACATATGTTAATAATTGTGTGCGCGAGTGTGTGTGTATGTTTGTATATCATGAAGAACGAATGATATATGACAGTTTTAAAACAACTTAACTATACAACACTTTAATGTTAATGTTTTTTGCACACATACATGTATATACTATATATATGTGTCTGTATGTCATAACTGATATTTACCATATTGTCTGAATGATGCTAGTTGCTCAATACATATGCATTAAAAAATGTAGAAGAAATGCTTTAGCAGCAAACATTGTGTAGACGAGACAAAATTAACTTTCTCACATTGAGGGGAAACAAATTGCTCGAAGTCTGTCTGTTTTCCATATTTTTTCATATTTTATCTAAAGTAATCAATAAGAAAGTTTGTAAAATTCGAACCGGCGTATGATTTACAATTTATTTAATAAAACTAAAAAAGTGCTAAGATTATAACATAAAAATACTGCTGCGATAATAAAAAAATTTTAATTGTTTTCGTACAACTTTTATATCATTTTATATGTTTAAATCCCTTTAGTTTGCAGTATTGAGTCTTAACTGCGAAAATAGCTTATGTGACAAAATTTATCTATGCTAAACTATAATTACTTTTGCTTTAAATTTGTAAGGATACTTCGTACACGTATGAATTTATGATAGGTGATGCAAATTATCGTAAATGATCGATTCTATGAAAAAAAAAAAACGAAAGTTAAATGTAATACCATTTAAGTTATTTACGCATCCATGGCTCCATATAGGATCATTGCTTTCACGTATATATCACAATCTAGAATTTTAAATCAGTAGCTAAGCAAATATCGTGAGAATATTTGATTTTGTTAGTCTGCTTTGCAAGTGTTTACGTGTAGTGTTTCCAATGGGATTAAATGAATATATGAAAATAATTCAAATAAATGCATAAATGTTAGAAAAATGTTAATGTAATTAATATCCTGTGAAAAGAAATATATAATCTTAAATCAACAATCAACAACTATAAAAGTGGAAGGTTTTCAGATAAGTAATATGATTGTGGTGCCATTAAAAATTGACCTGGGCTCCAAGATGTAACAATACTTTATTGCTGAGGATTTTCTTTGTCTTCCGTGATAAAGAAGTATGAAAATATCTGTGTGGAAGTTAAACTTTATATTATTCATTCATATGTTCTTAATCGAATAGGGCCAAAAATATTGTCTAATATTGTCTTTTTCTTGAATTATATAGTTATGGAAGAAAATTTCTTATTGGTTGCGTCTAAAGGCCAAGGAATAATATTGATTTCACACATTTTTATACAATTTTGGGGTATATCACATCATCATATAGTGACGTTTTAATAACTGGGGACTTTAACTCTAATCTGATAACAGAATCATGTTTAACCATCAATATGAAATCATTTGATCTTGTTTCTGCATATTCTCTAATGCCAACACATTTTATATCATCCAATAATACTTTGCTCAACCTATTTTTTGTCTCCAATGAAGAAAAAATCTTATTATATAACCAGTTGTCTGCATCGTGTTTTTCTAGACTTCAAACTTCTACTGAAAAAAATTCAATTTCTAACTTGAAACATATAAACTATCTCACTCTTGAAGAAGAGTTTGTTAAAATCGACTGGGATTGCATTTATCATGTGATATCGCTTAATGATAAATTGGCTTTTGTAGAACAAAACATAAAAACTTTATTTAATACAATAATGCTAATGCAAAGGAAATAAGTAAGTTACCGCCAGAAACCTTGTTTCACAGCTGAAATAAAGCATTTCATAGCAGATCGTGACCATGCCTGTTGTCGCTGGAAGCACTTTAAAAAAGATGATATATATAATACTTATCGAAACGCAAGAAAAATTGTAACCAAAACCATAAGAAACGTAAAGTCAAAATACTATGCCAACAAATTTTCAAATTCAACTTCTGCAAAAAATAAATGGAAAACCATTAAAGAAATTGGAATAGATAATAGTAAAAATAACCATGTTAATGTCATAAGTAATATGGTTTTACGTGCGTGCCTGTCTTGTCGACTTAACCACATGGTGTTTAAGGTTGAGATACAAGGCGTCCACCGGCGCCCCTTCCTTAGATGGTAGCAAGCTAGGAGAGATGAATTGGCATACTCTCCTCCCTTTGCTATTGGGTTGGCCCGATCTAAAAGCCTTTTACTCTATGGGTCGTAGAAACCGGTTGAATGCAACTCCACATTGAACTGTATTCTTCCCGCCATTTTGGGCTACCACAGCCACCACGAAACTCCCCAAGGGGCCCTTCCCAAAAAAGCAATTTAAGGGTGCAACACTTTGTTGTCGGTCATCAGAGGCACTTGCAAAAACACATACCTTCAATAACCCCACATTTGTCTACTACGTTCGTTCTTACTAGCTGTTATTATTAGGTGGCCCAGATATGTACAACGTTCCGTACCAACTTTTCAACCGATATCCGTCTCATCCGTGAAACACTGTTACTCTGTTTTTGGGATTGTATTGTGAAACAGACTTTTACCCTCCTGAGCGTCTAGATGTTTATACATCCAAAATTACTAAAGTGGTATAGAACAATTCACATATGTTCAGATATATTCATATTTTGGTAAGCAATAATTCTGCTCAAGGTATAAAATAAAAGATATGGATTAATAACAAAACTTTGTTTTCGAAGACTCAATGGAGTATCTAAAAAAATTGTATTTTTTTAATTTTCCCTAGAAAATATGCGTTGTCGTTCTTTTCTACTCTTTGCTGAATTTTAGATTTTCGCGGGTTTAAAATAAAAAAGTTCAAACGGGTGATATATTTTTAAAATTTTATTAGCTATTTTCGTATTTGTTTTACCAGCTTATAAAATTTTTTTTTTTTTCAAAATGATTAATTCTGCCCAAATCTTGCAATTTAAAAACACTAAAATAATTACCTTCTCTTACCAATTTTTATACTTGACTTTGATTATTTATTTATGACTCAATAACCAAAACGAGAATATTTAAATATTTTTTGGCGTGCTAAATTTGGATATGAATTGTAGATTTTTTTTCATGATATCAAGTTTTTCGTTAAATCCTTTTTACGCCGCTATATTTTGGCAACTATAAAAGCCTAAGGGAAAAATTGTTCTTAGTTGTTCTGTTCTTCTTATTTGCACCAGTTTTTAATGAATTCTTAAGAGTATGAAAGAAATCCATTCGCTGATTATATATAGAAGTTCTCCAGAGTATTGTTGAAAGCATATACATATGTTAGTGGAACAATATTCTTTAGCTGTTGAATTTTTAATAATTTGTGAATATTTTACGAACTACATGGGAAACCAAAAATGGAAATTCAAAGATTATAATAAAATCCATGCTTAACAACGATGTGTTCTTGAATACATGGTACTCAATGCTTCTAGGTGACTGACAAAAAAAAAAAATAAATAAACAAAGACTATTACCAAAAAGTATTTATCAAAACTTTGGAAACGAAACATTTAATTTGCCAATCAACTTTTTGAAATGTAACTAAACAAAAAAATTTCATGAATTTTGTCATATTTGTACACATTTATTCACACTAGCTGATTCCAGCGCTCGAAATTCGAGTGCAATTTCTCGGCAACTTTTTTTTCAACTTAGCCAATTCACAAACCAACACTATTCTGGTTTATTATTGTTGTGAATGGAGATAACAAACTCATTAACAAACTCATTAACAAATTTAATAAACACACACATAGCATATGTATAATTTTATGTATGTGTTAGCAGCAACTTTAAATGCAATTTACTACAAATAAAAGACAAAATTTGAAAATCTGTAAATCTGAGAAACAGCTGAAAAAAAATATCTTTCAAATAATAAACGTTTGGTCAAAATTGGGATAAAACGGTAGAACAAAACATCGCTCACAAGAAATTGCCTAGCCTATTAATATTATAGGTATGAAAAATTTTATCTCTAATAGTTTTTGAACTTAGTGTCTTTTTACATATGGATGTAAATGTAGCAAAAAAAAAAAAAAAAAACAAAACCAAAACAAAAAAAAAAAAAACAATAGTGTGTTACTTTTGAAAGGTTTGTGGCAAGGATTTCGTTTCGTCTTTATTTGATGTCGTTGTTCCATTGGTTAGATTGTGGAAGTTTTTTTTTTGATGATAGTGTAGAAGTTTTTGTTAATATAGGCAGCATATAACTATTATAAGTATACAAATGTGTTGTTGTTGTTAGTGTGCGTGTGGATTTGTGTTTTTGTTAGCGATTTAATTTGCATAAGTACATACTAAAATAACTATTTTAATATGCATTGAAATGGGGCTTACATTGTTATAGGTTAGGAAGATAATCGATTTTTAGCTTTTAGCTTCTTTTTAAATATTCGTTCGCATATGCAAACGTCATAAAGAAAAGTTTAAAAATTTGCTTGAAATTTATATTAATTTCTATTGCGATATGTTAGTAAACTTTTCTTGACTAGTAATAAATTGTCTTAGAGAGTAGATGTTTTCTTCTAGCAACACCAATGCTTTTGGCTAGCGTTATCTCCTCCAGAGAAGTTTTGTACCTAGGACTTACTTTCGGTGAAATATTTATACAAGATATATTATTTTTTTTTGCAATATTGATTCATTTGTTCAAAAGTTTTGAATCAAATTTGATCAATATTTTACTGCACTTCTTAAATATTTTAGCATTAATAAAATCAAGTTTTTCGTCGGAAGAATTTTGTATGAAGGATTTTCAAGTATTTAGTAAGTTTTTTTTTTTTCATATCAGATATTAACTTATATCTATTTAATAAATAATTAGTAAATATTAACAACCAATCCGTTTACTGTGCCCACTTTGTAGGCCTGTTCTTAACAGCTAAATAAGTCTTTTTATGGCACATATGTAGGTGGATTGGGATTATACCTCTATAGTTGACAGTTCGAATAAAATATAAATACAAATATTTTGAATGGATGTTCTTGTTTAACAACGTCGAAGAAGTTTGTATAATCTACCTTACTGTGCTGCATTATTGGGAATAGAAAATGTTAGGTCTAATTATAGTTACAAAACTAAATGTTTTTTATGGTTTGTTACTTTCCACATAAATGTTGAAACATATCCTCATTTCCAAATTTATTTCATGTTGCCCTATGAGATAAGTGCAACATTTTAAAGTAAAAACATTTGATCTTGAGCCTGATTAATTCTTAACTAAATCACTGAACTGATAAAGATCGAAAATATTTTTAAAAAGTATGAACTTTTATTGTGAGGCTAGTACATTAAAATTGCGGCCCATAAATCAAAATATTTCTTAAGATATGTGTAATGAAATGATATTCTCTTATTACGAAATAATTTAAGAATATTGTATTACCCAAAGTTCCCATTTTGTTGTACCATATGATAAATGTGAAGATAAATTATCGGTAATACGCTCTGATGTCTTTAATGCGATCATTCAATAAATCCATTACACAAGGGAACAAAATTTTTGGTGTTGACTGTAACTTTATCGAAATTCTTTACTAACTTTAGGTCGCAGATTTCAAATCTAATCTTCATTTTCCTCCATCAGCTTGCATATTTAAGTTACAGGTACTAATCGTATTTTTGACTTTTTAAAAACATTTTCTTTCTTTTCAAAACTTCAACGATATCTCTGAAACCATTGGGCAAATTTAAAACCAATATAAGCACGATTTAAAGATAATATTGTTGACGAGTTTCGAATTTGTTTTAACTGAATATGGTGAACCGTTTTGAAGTTATTCTAATATATTTAGTGGAAGTGCCTTAATTTTTCCAAGGGAAACCCGATTTGGTAAAAGTCAAATTAGACGATTTCTTTTCACATTTGATCTTCTGTTCGATTTATTGTTATATTTTACCATTTATAAATGTTAAATATGAAATAATAAATAGAGCCCCAACATATATTAAAAAAAAAGAAAAGTGTTGAATTCGGCTATGCCGAATCTTTGATACCTTCCACCCCCGTTTTATGTTCATATTAATTTGATAAACTTAATTGTTAATTATTACAATTAATACACAGAAATTTTAACATTTCCTAGATGTGTCTCCATTAGACCTGGCGCAGCTAATATGGGGCTTTTTATTTTTATACCCTATACCACTATGTGGTTTGGGTATAATGACTTTGTGTTGCTGTTTGTAACAACCAAAAATACTTGACCTAGACCCATCTTTAATTATACCGATCGAATCAGAATCACTTTCTGTGTTGATTTAACAATGTCCGTCCGTCCGTCCGTCCGTCTGTGTGTCCATGTAATCAAACTGCAGGTCGCAAATATGAATATATTTTGATGAAATTTGGAATGTAAGCTTTTATCGACCATGGGATGAACGCTATTGAAATTGGTGAGAATCGGTGCATGTTCAGACCTAGCCCCAATACAAATTACCCTTATGAAATCGACATAAATTGCCATAAGATCCAAATTGTCATATGGATCTTACTCAAATTGGGTTTGTATGCGTTCATTACATCCATTAATGAGTAGTCCAAAAATGATCCCTTTGACCCCATATAGAGCTGCTTCCCGATCTTCACTTAAATCTATTAAAAAACAAAAATATTGCACTGATTCTTCTCATATTTTGTTTGTATATATTTTTGCAAAATAAAAGAGACTTTACCAAACATGGTCAGGATCGATCCATTTTGGACCTAGTCCCTATATAGATATAGCATCCGATATGAACTTTTTCATATCTGCAGCCAAAAAAATTAATAAAAATCCCACTCATATTTGGTTTTTACTTATTTTCTATGTCCAGTTAGTAGGGCCTAAGATAGAGTTTCCAAACGCATGGTATAGGGTCTAGACCGACTATAATTTTCTTACTTGTTTTTTTTTTTTTTGCAATTTTGAATGTAGCGATGAAAATACGCAGTTTGATGTCGAAATTGATGTAGCAAATTTTCAGGCTGATCGGATAGTGTCAATCCGTGCCATAATGAGGTCAAAGATATTTTTATCAATTTTTTGTATTAGAATTACTATAAATAAAAGTATTATAAATTAGAACATCACTTATAACTTGTAAATTAGAGACTACACACAGAAAACAGATTCATTGTGCCTACCGAATTTAGTGCCAACCGAATTGCGATAATGTTAGCAACCGATTTTCGGGTTCAGTATGACTACAATTATATTGCCTTAACAGTAAATATTTTATCATAATAGCAAAGTTGCAGATACTATTAAATTTCTGTTGATACAATCGAAAATACAGTTGTTACACTTTAGAACAATTCGGTTAGCGAATATTTTTTCTGTGTGTAGTTGTATTAACGCTGTAGTATACAATGCCACCAGAATCAAACACGTTTATATTTTAAATTTGGTAGCATGACTTGTATCGATCAAAATGTCACAAAGTATTATGAACAGGTAATTATTATGTAGTATCTGGACGCACAGTGGCTATATTTTTTGTGCACCTAATTTCATGTACAGACTTGACTATGGAATATGTTGAATTTTAGAGTGATAAATCGGGATATAAAATGCAGGCAATGGATGTAAAACAGAAGAATTTTATAGACGAAAGAATGCTAGCTTGTATGGATGCTGGCAATACGTCATCTCCATTAGCTATACACTTCACTAGTGCAACTGCCAAAGCGTTGGGTCAGAATATAGAGTATCTTGTTCTGAATTGAACAAGTTTGCGTGAACAATTTAAAAATATCGTCGGCGTCATGGCAAAGAAATTATTGAAAATTTCAAGGTACATTTTTTTTATTTTGGCCAAGTTATAAGTTTTTCTTTCAACTTAAGTTTTCGAGATCCCCGAATTATTTGTTTTGCATTGGGACGGAAAGCTACTTCCCGCAATTGATGGAAAAGATAAAGTTGATCGCTTGGCTATTGTGCTCACGTCGGAGAACGTTGAAAAATTGATAGCTTCCCTATCATTGAAGATGGAACTGGTGCTGCAGTCGCTCAATCAGTCTACGACTATTTGCTAAAAATGAATATGATGCATTAAATAGAAATGATGTTTTGATACAGGTGCAGCAAGTACTGGCCCTCATAGTGGTGCTGGAACGTTATTGGAACGCAAACTGGAATGCAGCTTGTTGTGGTTACCATGTCGCAATCATATTGCAGAAATTCTCTTAAGAGCTATATTTGAGATTAAATTCGGAAAATCAAGTGGCCCAGAGGAGGTGATATTGGAAAGTTTTGCACGGGAATGGATCACACTTAATTCAAATGGATACATCGCTTGTATGCAGGATAAACAAGTTTTGAGTGTCATATCTGTCGAGGAACGCGAAACAAGCAAGCACTTTTGTCTTGAATATTTAGCGAAAGTCTACATTCGGCATGATTATAGAGAACTTCTTCAACTTGCATTTATTTTTCTTGGTGGTAGCATTCCCAATTTCACATTTCGTGCACCTGGAGCGACGTCTCATGAAAGATTCATGGCCAAGCCCATCTATTGTCTAAAAATATATATTTTTCATTGGCTATTTTTTAATGGGTATTTTGAAAAAAAAAAAAAAACATCTACAGTGCTATTGGAAAAAAATTCGGAACCATCTATTGTATTTATCAAAAATAAAGGAAAATATGGTTTTGACGTTGCAGATAAAGTCGGATAAAGACAATCATATCGGTGATAATGTTGATATTTTCCCTTCTAAAAAAGTGTGTGTAAGCGTTGATGAATTACAATTATTCGCATCTAAGGATTTAAGCTCTTTTGTGGCTACTAAACCAAAAATTTTTTGTCATTTAGGAATTTCTACGGAGTTCTTATGTTTTGATCCGTCAAAGTGACCTAAGAGCGAAGCATTTTGTAAAGGTGAACAGATCGTAAAAGGCATTAATGTTGTAAATTATGCCGCCGAAAGAAAAGTCATAACTGACTTTAACAGATACTTAACACACAACGAAGACGATAAACAGTACTCGTTGCACATTGTATAGGGCTACCGTAAGTACTTCCCATCGTATACAAAATATTCATTGATTTAAAATAAAAGTAATAATCTTACCTTTTGACCTTTGACCTCATTATGACACGGGTAGGCACCATCCGATCAGCCTGAAAATTTTCTACATCAAATCGCATATTTTCATCGCTACCCATATTCAAGTTTCAAAAAAAATTTTAGCGCCAGGTCTAGTCTCCAAAAGAGTTCCCTTTTGGGTTTTAAAAATTTTGACCTTTGACCTCATTATGACACGGGTTGGCACCATCAGATCGGCCTGAAAATTTGCTACATCAATTTTGGTATCAAATCGCATATTTTCATCGCTACCCACATTCAAGTTTCAAGGTAAGTTTTTAACGCCAGGTCTAGTCTCCATATTAGGCCATATCTTGCCACAGTGACTTCTAATTAAGTTCGTTTTAAACACCAACCTGCTCGCAGACAGACGGGCAGATGGACATCGCTATATCGGCTGAAGTTGTTAAGAGGATTAAAAGTATATACCTTATGATTTGAAGGGTACAAAAAAAAATAGTTGACACTAATCACCGATTATTAATAACTTTAAAACTAACAATTTTAATTTTCCAAAAAAAAAAAAAAAAAACAATAATTTGTGTTCAAAATAAATTGCTTGGATCGACGGAGAGTGTTTTTTTTTTTGCAAATTTATGTGGTTTAAAAAATTTTAAACCGAAAATCGCGAAAAACAAAAATCGCCAGAAACAAAAATCGGCAAAATCAAAAATCGCAAAAATTAAACAAAAAATTGCCAAATGGTATTTAAAATTCAAAGCTAATCGTTAAGTGTTGCCAGATTTAATTTGAAAAATCGATTTTTTCCTATGTACAGTTATATGCCATTATAGGAACGCCAAAAAATTTGATAATTTTAGTACCGAATGAAAACAAAAAACATTCTATATCAGCAAGCATTGAAAAAAAAAAAAATGAATAATATAAAATATTTTAATTACACAATACACACTTCGAAGGAAAAATTAATTATGAACACATACATGTCAATTCGTCTCGGTAAGTCGTAGTGAAGCACGACAGGGCATTTTGGTATATAATGAAATGTTGTAGACACCACCGTTATTGTTGATATTAATATTTATTAATGTTTGTTTTTTCATTATTTGGAACATTTTAGAACAAAAATTACAGTTGGCTGTGCCGAATCTTTGATACCCTTCAACCGTGTTCTAAACATAATATTGTCTCCTACTGTCGACAAAATAGGCTAAATTTAACATAATGGCTAGGTATTTTAAAATGTTGTTTAAAATTAATAAAATTAATGAAATAAACAAAATATTTATCAATTACATTTTGGTTTATTTAAAGAGTGTAAGAGTATAACTATTTTGATTATTCTCTTACTCGCGCCGATAAACCATTCGTTCACATGTACAAAAAATGAAAAAAAGCAACAAGCAAATAAATATGTGTCTGTATGAATCACTTATACATATCTATATGCGAATATAAATTAAAAAAACTTTTAACCAATTTTATATAAAATTATTTTATGCATGAAAACACCCTATATTTTTCTAAATTGAATAAGAAGACCCACAAATGACCCAAAGCTAATAAAAGACAATTTATTCAAAAGAATATAAAATATAAAAATAATTCTATTTATTTTTGTGTATTTAAGAATGATTTAATGTGCGATTCAAATTATTTTCTGTAATCACTTACGACTTGCACTAAGTATTACTTATGTTCGCTAGCTAAAAAAGGCGTTAACCCAATGTTTAACATTGTTGAGTTATAGTTCAACAGTCCTCTTATTTTATTTAGAAAAATATAAATAATTTTCATACATAAAATAATTTTATAACAAAATTGGTTAAAGGTTCTTTTAATTTATATTCGCGAGCAATAAGCAGATAATTGCACCTAAGATATATGATTTCTTAAGTGGTAAATAGTGGTTTCACCGAGTTTAATAGAAAAACTAGTTTTCGGTAATTTTTATCTAAAAATATCTTAAAATCCAAAGGTGGCCTTGGCAAATAATGGGTTAACGTTCTCGGATTTATCCCAAGTTTTAGGAAAGGAAGTTCTACACATTTGGTTATTATATTTTAAGCATCGTATCTAAAACTTCAACAGCGCTTACAAAATATTTGAATTTTTTGAATAAATTGTCTCTTATTAGCTTGTGGTCAGATGTGACTCCAATTCCAAAAGGGTTAATGGGGTCGTATTATTTTTTTCAGAAACCCTAGGCCATTAGGATAAAATAAAACACCTAAAAGTAGAAAAGTGATGAATTTTTGATACAAATTATTTAGAAAGCGTACATTTACAGATTATTTTACAAAAATCCCATTTTCCTCGAAATCTGCAAAAATCAAATCCTTGTCAAAGAAAATTCTGGCATTGCCATATATTTCAAAATCCACACAGTTAATCTGTAATATGTATTTAACAAAACCTTAAAGTGCCAGATCCATTTTTTTAAATTTTGTTTAGGAAAATTTTTTAAAACTTGAAAAAGGAGTTTTCAAATTGTTTCAAAAAAATTTCCCAAATTCGGTCTAAATGCGCAATAGGTTAACAACGTGGTAACAAACAATACTTGATATCTGAGTACTCCAAAGTGTGGAGACAAAAAAAAAATATGGCTTTTTCAATTTCTCAGAGTTGAAAAAATGTAATCAAATTTCATGACCTAGTTTTTTTTTTTGCACAAAAGTGGTCTGAGGCATTTGCTATTTATTAGCGAGTTTTTATTCGATTTTGAAGTTTTGTAGTTTTTTGAAAAGACGATTTAATAGTAATTCCGAATTATTTAACAAGTTGTCGGAAAAATTAAACTATAAAACGAAATATTCGTAAAATCTGAAAAAAGTCATATTTTCCCCATAAAAACACACTTGAAATTTTCAATCTCGTTGAGCCACCTCTAAATGTATTTTGACTGGCCCAAAACTTTTTTTTTTTTGCTATTTCCTATCTCTAGGGGACGCGACCAAGAGTTTGAATACTCTCTTTTTCCCTCCATATAATGAAGGGCCACCCTAATATGCACATGTTCTGGTATGTATAAACATTTTTGACTATTTTTAGATTTTTATATGAAATTTTATTGGAGTAACTTTACATTTTCTTATGTCATCCCTCCGCTATTGGGCCAACCTGCTTAAATTTATGACAAACCATATGAATGAGTTTTATCTCAACAGACAGATAGACATCGCTATATCGACACAAGTAATTATAAGATTCAGGAATATATATATTTTCTGGGGGTCGCAAATTTTTTTTTCGGTGTGTTACATACGAAATGACAAATTGATATATCTGTGGTTTTCTGGAATAACCGAGTATGTCCATTTTTGTCAGTTTTGTGTTAACGATGCCAAATATATTAATTTTTAACGCTCTTTACATGTGTTTAATATTTTTTTAAAAAATATTGACTACTTCTGAGTTTTTTCTTTAAATAAATACGTAACTTAAATGTTTATTAAATTAATTTGCAGCACTAACGACGTATGTCAATCTACGTTTGCTCGCTGACAAATTATTTTTCTCAGAAAACGACACATAGCGACATACGTTGTTATTAATGAAAAAAAAAAATGCAAAATAATTTTGGATTATTTTTCAGTTTAGAACCACTTATAAAAACTTGTGTGTTTGTTTCTGTTATTTGTTGTCACTATCATTCTTGATACGTTGTTATATTCTCACCCCAAGTGCCGTTAAATTTTTGTTGACGAACAAAAAAATCAATTTTTCAAGCAACAACAACTTATGTCTAAATGGGTAGTTGCACTGGTAGTTTTCTTTTTCAAAGGAAACGACATTTGTCGACATAAGTAATTTTATCTGCACACACTTTAAGAGTAATTTATATATTGTTTTTTTCGTCCTTCTCTAGGATCTATTCCTCTTAAGATTTTTGACTCAAAATTTTATATAAAGTATTTATTGGCCATATCTGTTAAATAAAAGTTCTAAAAACTTTATATCGAGCCCATAATTTCGAATATAACGTTTTTTTGGCTCTCCTGAACATTTTGATTTTATGACATACGCGGTTATTCTAGAAAACCACAGATATAACCCTTGCACATTAGTGTGAAGGGCATAATAAGAAATGAAAATTAAAAAATTTTAATTTTTTAAACTTTTTGTAAATTTTTTTTTCATAAAATCTTGAAATAGATATATTTTTCGCTTTTCAACATATTTGAAATCATTAATTTGTGATTAACTCTACAGATATTTATGTTAAATGAAAACAAAAAAATAAAAAGACTTCCGGTGCTTCTATACAATTATCAAGATTAATTTTTGTATTAAATTGTACATTTAAATTTGAGTTTTTTAATTTATTTATATATTAAATAAAATAACTAATATACAATTTAAAAAATACACTGCGGTAGAAAAGGAAACATTTTTTCAAGACAAAATATAAATGTCCACAACAAGAATTCAATAAAGTGTTTTCTCATTGTTCGCAATTATTAATGGACATATACACATATATATATATATATATATATAATAAATAAATGATATTGATAAGAAATATTGTCACTACTAAATATTGATACATTTTCATCAACTAAATATCTTATCTGGTTCAGAACATAAACATTAAATTTAACAACATGAACAGACATAAGCATCATTTACTGGCTGACAGTTTAACATTGAATGTTTGCTCGCCGACATTCGCCTTATGTACATTTTTATCTCTTCGTACCTACAAACAGCTTTAGAAGTGTTGATAAAAGTAATGATGTTGTATGTGTAGTAAACTAAAAAATACACATAGAGTGTGGAAACAAATGTAGAGTTCGTGAAAAAATTATTTTAAGCCGCATGAATATTTAAAATTGTTTCGTTCAACTAAACATAAGAAATGTTCTTAAAAAAGACCTTCACTTAAAAATGCAAACACAAATAATATATACCGCCGCACACACATACATGCATGCATGCATACTAACGCGAACTATAATATGAAGAATAAAGATTGCTAAACAAATGAAGTGAAAATACACGAAGTTGCTTGTTGTGATGTAACAATAAAAACATTACCATCGTCATCATCATCATCATCATCATCATGATATAGAAACAACAAAAAAAGAAAACAAAATAAAAATACAAACAATATCATCATCGCCAGTCCTTACAACAACATCAACATTTGAAAAAAAAAAAAAAAAATAACAACGCACACAACATTTCCTACGAGTAAATAACAACGTAAACTGTCAATGTTCAGCTTGTTTTATTAAGTCAAATTATGAAAAAAAAAAGAACAGAAACAGAAACATAAACAGAACAAACTCATCTCCTTAACTTATGGTCGAATAACGCGCAAGCGTTTACCCGGGAATTCATACGAAATAAAAAAGAATTCTGCATGCCGAAACATGTTAACAGAAATATAAAGCAGAAATTATACGAATGGGCAAGCTAAAATAATCTACTAATACTCCATGTTATTGTACAATGATCAAGTCATCTCGTACAAATCTGCAATATGAGTGTATTGGTAAGTATGGTACATTTATGACTTAGAAGCCGAAAGAGCTAGCATGCATAAGAGATCTCTTGCTAATTCACTCTTCACATTTTGTTGTTATTAACGAATTTTATTTACCATACGAAGCATAAAACAATTGTTTTTTAAATAAATAATTATCGAGGTCACCCATTTCAAATTCATAAGTCACTGCAAAATATATAAAAACATATTAAATAATATTAATAGGCTAGGCGATTTCTTGTGACTGATGTTTGGTTCTACCGTTTTATCCCGATTATGATTAAACGTATATTATTTAAAAGGTATTTATTTTAGTGGTTTTGCAGATTTACAGATTTTTAAATTTTTTCCTTTATTTTGAGTAAATTGCATTTAAAGTTGCTACTAACACATACATAAAATTATACAATGCTATGTGTGTGTTTATTAAATTTGTCAATGTGTTTTTAATGATTTTGCTATCTTTATTCGCAAAAATAATAAACCATAAAAGTGTTGGTTTATGAATTGGCTAAGTTTAAAAATAAAGCTGCCTAGAAATTGCACTCGAATTTCGAGCGCTAGAATCTGCTAGTATATATAATATATTAAGAAGCGTTAATATGACAATTAAAAAAATTTTTTTTTTCGATAAATTAATAAATTTTTTCGCTGTAATCAAAATTGAAAGTATGCATTACTTTTATACTTATTTCTGTTTTATACATATTTCCTTCCTTGTGACATCATCAGTGGGCTTTCGTAGAGTATGCGCTTGCCAGCGCCATTGTTTGTTATAGTCTCCATGTGTACGGGAATTTGGGATGTTTGGACCCATAGCCTTTTAGTGGATATCGTAACTGGCCAGAATACTTTTCAAATTCTCCGCAGGTAGAGATTTATGAAAACCTGTAGCGAAACGTGAAGATTTTATGCAGGAGTTAAATATGTTTAGCTTGGTTCTTTTCGAAATATGTGCTAATCGCCATATGGGGTTTAAAATGCCAAATGAATGTTTATCAGCATTTATTCGGTTTCTTACGTCGTCTGCAGAGCCATCTGTTATAGTCAGAATAATTCCGAGATAGCAGAACGTTTATACGTCTTCAAAATTCTTTTCGTCTATTGAGTACGTTCTGCTGTTAGAAGCATTAATTCTCATTGCTTTAGTTTGGGAAATATTTATATTTAGAACAGCCTTAGCTGCTTCAGTTTTTACTGCATTGATCTTAGCCTGCATATTATTGAAGTTGTGGGTTAGTAGACATATGTCGTCGGCATAGTCGAGATCTTTTAGCTTTCTGTTGAATCCCCAAATTATTGCTCTCTGTTCACATGAGGCTCTTCTCATTATGTAGTCAAGGGCGATATTAAAACGTAGGGATGACAGAACGTAGCCTTGTCACACTCCAGTTTTAATTTTTGTGAGTGAGTCACTAATACAGCCATCATGAAGAATTCGACAGTCTGTGTTGTGATACAGAGCTTTAATAATATCAATTATTTTTATTGGGGTGCCTTTGCATGCCAACATACTCATTGGCTAAATGGGAAGGCGTAGCGTATGCTTTTTCGAAATCGATGAATATCAAGTAGGGAGGCATCCTCCACACAACAGATTGCTCAATTATGATCCGTAAATTATTGACATGGTCGATGCATGAGTTGCGGGGACGGAAGCCAGCCTGCTCACTGCGGAGAAGCCTTTTATTGATAAGGGTTATGCCACGACAATGTTTGCATTGTTACAGGTCTCCATTTTTGCTATATTAATAAGTATCCCTTCCTTTAAGTCATCGCCCAGTGAGTTTGTTACCAAAAGATTTTTTATAACGTGGTAAAAAAACTTAGCGTTAGGAGATAAATTATCCGGTCCAGGAGCTTTGTTATTTTTCAGGGACACTATTACATCCATAATTCTATCTTTCTTTCCTTATGCATATGAGTTTTGAATATCTCCGTGACTGTGCGTGACTGTGTATAACTATCTTAAAATTAATCTTTGGCCACAACAAGTCTATGGACAAAGTTTGAAATCCATCGGATGAGGGGAAGTGGGGTTTTAATCTCTCCATGACTGTGCGTGACTATGTCAAAGTTAATCTTTTTTCACAGCAGGTGTATGGACCAAGTTTCAGATCCATCGGATGAGGGGAAATGACATTTAGATCACTCCGTGACTGTGCGTGACCTCGCGTGACTGTACGTGACTAAGTCAGAGTTAATCTTTTTTCACAGCAAGTGTATGGACCTAGCTTGAGATCGATCGGATGAAGGGAAATGACATTTGGATCGCTCCGTTACTGTGCGTGACCACGCGTGACTGTGCGTTACTAAGTCGAAGTTAATCTTTTTTTCACAGCAAGTGTATGGACCAAGTTTGAGATCAATCGGATCAGGGGAAATGACATTTAGATCACTCCGTGACTGTGCGTTATCATGCGTGACTGCGCGTGACTAAGTCAAAACTAATCTTTTTTTCACAGCAGGTGTATGGACCAAGTTTCAGATCCATCGGATGAGGGGAAATGACATTTAGATCACTCCGTGACTGTGCGTGATCATGCGTGACTGCGCGTGACTAAGTCAAAGTTAATCTTTTTTCACAGCAAGTGTATGGACCTAGCTTGAGATCGATGGGATGAAGGGAAATGACATTTGGATCACTCCGTTACTGTGCGTGACCACGCGTGACTGTGCGTGACTTAGTCGAAGTTAATCTTTTTTTCACAGCAAGTGTATGGACCAAGTTTGAGATCAATCGGATCAGGGGAAATGACATTTAGATCACTTCGTGACTGTGCGTGATCATGCGTGACTGCGCGTGACTAAGTCAAAACTAATCTTTTTTTCACAGCAATTGTATGGACCAAGTTTGAGATCGATCAGATGAGGGGAAATGATATTTAGATCACTCCGTGACTGTGCGTGACCTCGCGTGACTGTGCGTGACTAAGTCAAAGTTAATATTTTTTCACAGCAAGTGTATGGACCTAGCTTGAGATCGATTGGATGAAGGGAAATGACATTTGGATCACTCCGTTACTGTGCGTGACCACGCGTGACTGTGCGTGACTAAGTCGAAGTTAATCTTTTTTCCACAGCAAGTGTATGGACCAAGTTTGAGGTCAATCGGATCAGGGGAAATGACATTTAGATCACTTCGTGACTGTGCGTGACTTCGCGTGACTGTGCGTGACTAAGTCAAAGTTAATACTTTTTTCACAGCAAGGGTATGGACCTGGTTTGAGATCGATCGGATGAGGGGAAATAACATTTAGCTCACTCCGTGACTGTGCGTGACTACCCCAAAATTAATTTGTAGTCACGAAAAGACTATGGGACGAGTTTCAGATCAATTGGATAGGGGGGAGTGGGGTCCACATATGGCAGACAAACAGACAGACATACAGAGAGTATGAGTTAAAAGAAAGAGTTTAAACTTTCTTTCTTTCGAAAGAGTTTAAACTTTCTTTTAACTCATACTCTCTGTCTGTCTTACATTTTTATAACTGAATTCCATGCATAATAAAAATTATGGACCACCACTCAGGGGATGCCGTGCATTGTGTTGATCTCAGATTTTAATTTTATTTGATTGTATCTGTCAGGAAAGACCTGTGCGGGCAGTTTACTTTGACTGATTTTTTTTTAATTCATCTTTATTTATTGAATCTTCACATAGGTTTGTGAATTAACAACAAGTTATTAAAATCTAAAAACTAAAATTTAAATATTAAATCCAGCTAGTTTCAGACAAAATTTCATCTATTCTATATACATATGCAATCTACCGACTAGTAACCGAATTTTCTATGTAATGCGTTTTGTGGTTAACTGGAAATTAGACTACAAACGGATCTGATTAATTAGAGAACCGAGTAGAGCGACCTGAAACTCGGGCACTTGAAATGAGTTCGCTTATCTCAAGCTTTAAAATAGACTTTGAAGCTCTTGCCCATATATGGGAGTTGTATTCCATTTTCGGTCGGATGTAAGTGGTATAGATTTTAAGGAGATCAGCCAGAGTTAAGTAATTTTTGCACCGTTTTAGAAAACCAAGACACTTGAATACTTTTTTTGACACTTGCTCGTTCTAACGAACATCATATTGAATTCTAATGCCCATATATACAGTTGATATTGATGAATCAATGGCCTTATGGGTCAACAGACAACATTGAGTCTTCAGCGCATAAAAATCAACCCTATTCGCTTTACCCCATTTGGAGTTTGTTAACAGGTCTTGATGGAGAGTGGCATTTATTGTGTGCCTTTTGACTCAAATCTCCAAAAGGCTTGGCCTACAATTGAAGGAAAATGAATGGCGGATATTGCTGTCATCTGCGAAAGAGTGAATAGAATTGAAAGTTAGACTAAGAAGGTAGTTCAGAAAGATAAGGAATAGCGAAGGAGAAAGAAAAAATTTGAATGAAGCTGAAGCTCATTAGATGAGACCCCATCAATAACAACACGTATTTTGCGATCATTGAGAAAACTCGATACAAATCGAGAGAATTCAATACCGACCCCAAATGCAATAAGCTTTGATGTCAATGCACCATGCCACATGAGATCGAAAGCCTTGGAAATATCTAGAGCAAGCACTTTATTTTCACCAAAACTGATTTCTCCTATAGGTAGTTGACAAGATGGAAATTTTCCATGCTTTCCATCACCTTTGAGAGCGCAGAGCAGATAGCAATTGGACAGGTATTTTTGGATAGTGGCAACCTTCCATGCAGAGGGAAAGACTCCCGCACGGTACGAAATGTTGAAAAAGTCGGCCAATAGACTAGCTAGTGTCGAAGAGCACTGCTCACTCGTTTACGTATGTGGTAATTAGGCCCCTAGTAAAAAAAAGCAATTAATTTTGAATTCAAATGGTTTAGAACAGCGTTATTATTAATAGAAATTATGTTTTTAATATTTTAATCAATAATCTCTTACAATATCTGTTACCATATTTTCAGCTAAAAATGAGTTTCTCTAATTGAAATAATTATTGCAATAACCAATATTTAGTATGAAAATACGAGTATGTTATAGAGTTTAAAAATTTTTATAAAGAATTTAGTTGATTAGCGCGAAAAGTTCCGCAATTTTTGATACCATAATTTAAAAAAAATTATATTTACGAATGACAATAAAAATTAATATCATCTTAATAAATCATTTTCTGGTGGCAACCGATTCCCATCAAATATTTTTTCTGTGTGCAGGTATTTGGCTATTGCCAAATTTAGAGTTAGTGGCTTACAATTCTAATTAACTGAATCAATTTTAATTAAAATAAATTTAAGAGATTATTATTTATTGTTTTCTACACAATACGAATACTCAAGCATCCTTATTGAGAGCACTGTTTACATATAAGTGTATGCTTGTATTTGTTTTTATTTGGTTATTGGTAATCAAGTCTGCTTGTGTGAATAATTGTGTCTTCCTTTGTTATGACCCTTGACGTTCATCATATTCACGTTGCTCATGATGATGTTGATATTGATAATAATGATGTTATTGATACTTAAATTGATGCCGAATCTTATTTTTATAATTCTTTGTGTATTTTTGTTTTTATTGATTTCTCTTCTATTTTACGAAAACAAAATAGCCAGTTCAAGCATTGAGATTTTTACATATTGAATTTGATTACATTTTTCTTCGTATTCGGGATTATTGACGTTATTGTTGACATGGCGCGCTTGTGTTCGAATGCTTTGTATGTATGTGCATATTTGTTATAATTTTAAGGTGACTGTGTATGAGTGCTTACTATATTATTATTTCAGAGTAATATTTATTTATATTATATGGATCAAATTGATTGTTCTATTTCCTTTTCATTATATTCATATAAATATTATACTTGTATATAAATATTGCATATTTATGTGGACAAGCATCAATTTATGCAAAATAAAATTATATATTTTTTCATTTTCTTTAAAAAAAAATTTCAATTATTGTAAATTTTGTTTTCGTCCTCAAGTTAAATTTCCAAAAAAATATCTATATATCTAGAGTTCAATCACTTAAAAATTAACATTGATGTTATAAGATGTTATAGATTTTTTAAATTAATATATTATTTTAAAATATTTAGAAACGTGGGAAGTTTCAAATCTAATACTAGAATAGATCAAACTTAAATACGAAATACAAATTTTATTATTATATTTGAGAAATCGTTATGCTAATATTAATATTATACATATATTCTTATAAGGAGAGAGATCAAAAAAATCTTAATATACATAAAATGCAATGATAAAAAAATCATTGAACTTAGATATTTTACTTCTTTTTTAATTGAAATTATATGAAAGCTTCCAAGCTTCCATTAGTGATTTTTTAGTGGTTTCTGTCACTTCTGGGTACTAAAATCTTTCATATTTTAGGAAATTTTTTTTGCGCTCTTCAACTCTATTTTCACAATAGAACAATATCTCTCCACTGGCTTAAGTTCCGGACAGTTTGGAGGATTTGCATTTCTTGTTACAAAAACCTAGTTTCTAACTATAGTCATAGATTGCCAATTTGGGCCAAAAATATGTGGACTAGGATGGCTCTTAATAAGAAAAGTGTTGAAAGTCTCGGTCTCACCCCCCTAGAAATATTCGATGTTAGCCAAAAAAAAAAAAAAAAAAAATGAGATATAGAAAGTTTTGGGTAAATCAAAAAAAAAAAAAAAAAATAAATAAATAAAAAAAAATTCAAGTTTATATGGGGAAAATATGACTTTTTAGATTGTAAAAAAATTTCGTTCTATAGTTTAATTTTTTTGACAAGTTGTTATATAAATCGATATCAGTACTAAATTGATTTTCCAAAAAGCTATATGGCTTCAAAATATAATAAAAACTATCCAAGAAATAACCAATGACCCACTTTTTTGCCCAAAAACTCTAGGTCATAAAATGTGATGAACATTGTTTAAAATTTAACAAATTGATTAAAGCCATAAACTTGTTGGACTTTATACCTCTAATTACTCAGATATGAAGTATTATTTTATTACCACGTTGTAAAGCTATTGCACAATGAGACCAAAGGTGGAAATTTTTTGATAAAATTTTGAAAACTCCTTTTTTAATTTTTAAAAAATTTTCTTAAACAAAATTTTAAAACATGGATCTGGCACTTTAAGGTTTTGTTAACCATATGTTAGAAATTAACTGTGTGAACCTTTAGGTAAATCCCTCTGCTAGAATTTGTTTTACAATAATTTATTTTTTGCGGATTTCGCGAAAAATTAGATTTTTATGTAATATTCAGTAAATGTACACTTTCTTTTGTATCAAAAATTTATCAGTTGCCTACTTTTAAATGTTATATTTTATCTTAATTGCCTGGGGTTACGGAAAAAAATTATACGACCCCATTAGCCCTTTCGAACTTGGGGTCACATATTACCCCAGCTAATAAAAGACAATTTATTAAAAAATTCAAATATTTTGTAAGTGCTGTTGAATTTTTAGATGTGACGCTTAAAATATAATAACCATATATGTAAATCTTCCATGCTGTAAATTTGGAATAAATCGAAAAACGTTACCCCATGCCTTGCCGAGGCCAAACGTGAATTTTGGCATATTCAAAAAAATTAATTGTTCTAGTATACTACGTGAAACCCTTACTATGGGTTGTGAAAAAAAACTTACCCTTATGTGTCCTCAGGGTTAAAATGATCCAAAATTCAGCAGCATTTGCAAAATATTTGTATTTTTTGACTTAATCGTCCTATACTAGGTCGTTTGTGGTGCCAAGTCCAAATGGGTTAATGACGTCAAATTATAAAATCCTCAAATCATAAAAATCGGTAAAATATTGCACAATTTTATTTCCCAACCCAAAGTAAGGGGTTTCACGTAGTATACTAGAACAATTAATTTTTTTGAATATGCCGAAATTCAAAGTTTGGCCTCGGCAAGGAATGAGGTAACGTTTTTCCATTTATTCCAAATTTTAAGCATCGAAGATTTACATATATGGTTATTATATTTTAAGCGTCACATCTAAAAATTCAACAGCACTTACAAAATATTTGAATTTTTTAATAAAAAGTCTTTTATTAGCTGGGGTAATATGTGATCCCAAGTCCAAAAGGGGTCGTATTACTAGAACAATTACGTTTTATACCCTATACCACTATGTGGTTTGGGGTTTGACCTAGACCCATCTTTTCTTTCCGATCGAATCAGAATCACTATCTGATTCGATTTAACGAAGTCCGTCCGTCCGTCCGTCTGTGTGTCCATGTAAACCTTGTAATCAAACTGTAGGTCGCACATATGAATATATTTTGACGAAATTTGGTATATAAGCTTTTGTCAGCCATAGAATGAATGCTGTTGAAATTAGTGAGAATCGGTTCATGTTCAGAGCTAGCCCCCATACAAATGACCCCTATGAAATGGATATAAATTGCCATAAGATCCAAATTATCATATAAATCGTAGTAAAATTGGGTTTGTATGCATTTATTACATCCATTAATGAGTAGTCCAAAAATGATCCCAATGGGACTCCTCTTAGTCATAGACCCCATATAGAGCTGCTTCCCGATCTTCACTTAAATATATCAAAAAACCAAAATATTGCACAGATTTTTCTCAAATTTGGTTTGTATTTATTTTTTCAAAATATTAGTGACTTTACCAAATACGGTCAGGATCGGTCCATATTTCGACCAAGTCCCCATATAAAAATAACATCCGATATGAACTTTTTCATATCTGCAGCCAAAAAAAATAATTATAATGCCAGTCAAATTTGGTTTATGCTTATTTTCTATATCGAAATAGTTGGACCAAAGAAATAGGGTCCCTAAAACATGGTATTGGGTTATCGTATAGTCGGTCTAGACCGACTATAATTTCTTACTTGTTTATCTTGGCGTTATATATGACGTCAAGTCCAAAAGGGGTAATGGGTCATATAATTTTTTTTCGAAACCTTAGGCTATAAAGATAAAATATAACATTTAAAAGCAGAAAACTGATTAATTTTTGATACAAAATATTTAAAAAGGGTACATTTGGTGATTATTTCACAAAAATCTAATTTTTCTCGAAATCCGCAAAAAAAATTGTTGTAAAAAAAATTCTGGTAGAGAAATTTACTTAAAAACTTACAAAGTTAATACTTAGCATGCATTTAACAAAACTTTGAAGTGCCAGATCAATTTTTTTAAATTGTTTTAAGAAAATTTTTTAAAACTTGAAAAAGGAGTTTGCAATATTTTATCAAAAACAGGTTAACAACGTGGTAATAAAACAATACTTCATATTTGACTACTTATAGGTATAGATACCAAAAAAAATTATGGCTTTATTCAATTTGTTAAAGTTGAAAAAATGTTCATCACATTTCATGACCTAGAGTTTTGTTTGGCATAAAAGTGGTCTGGGGCATTTGTTATTTCTTGGCGAATTTTTATTCGATTTTAAAGTTATATAACATTTTGGAAAGATAATTTAGTACTGATATCTAGTCATGCAACAACCTGGCGAACAAATTAGACTCTAGAACGAAATTTTGGAAATTTGAGGAACCTCAAAATTTTTTTGATTGACCTAAAACTTTGTATTCTTAGTTTTTTTGCTATTTGCACATTTATAGGCGTGAGACTTTAAATTCGAAAATTTTGTTTCTCTTCCATATAATGAAGGACCACCCTAATGTGGACACATTGTAATGGCTTATGAAAGGAACTGGTCTTCTCTGCTGAACACTTGTTACAAATGATTTGTTTTTTATGCCGGAACTGCATATTGCTTGCCATGCCATAACAGGAACTTTTCTTCGACATATCCTCGAGCATTAACAGTATGCAAATGGTGACTTGGAAGCTGCGAAAAATCTGCCAGAACATTTCGTCGTCCATTATACAGCAGAAGTATGTTTTAATGAAACATAGTTTCAATTTTCCTGCTTTGTTTTTGGCCTCCAAATTTTTTGCAGCGTTCCAGTTTGAAATTTTTGGGCTATTGTATGTTTTCAAAAATGCAGTAGCTTTATCTTTTCGCTCTAAAAAGTCTCAGCACTGAGCTAACTTTCGATTTTCTAGGCCTTAAAAACATCATGTTGATGATTCTTTCTACCCCTATCCCCTATCAATGGTCAAATTCTTTTGATAGTTTCTAACAGTATTAAATACAATTTGATAGCAGACCTTTGTTCCTTTGGGCAACTTTTTATAGAACCAAGTTGGATTTTGTTGAAAATATTTAACAATTTGAATCAAACTAACATCATATGTATAAGAGAGTTGTCTTTAAGCGTTGTAACTGATATATTTTTCAACTAATGCTTGCATAAAAGTTAAGGGGATAAACGTGAGTTTGTAATGGTGTTTGGAACTATGCATAAAAAATCGTTTTTTTTTAATCTATTAGCGACGTACGTTATTATTATACACCACGTAAATGAAACAATTTAAACTTTGCAAATACTTTTAGGCCTTGTAATGTAATGGTTACCGCATTTGAATCGACAAGATGGTTATGTGGCATGCCGTATGGGTAATAAATTCATGTGATATATGAAAAATTATTATTACTCGTACGACTATGCCTTAGAGTGGACATCGGTTTTATAACAAAACTAGTTGATTGTGTGGCGTCTAGGCGCCCGTTTAAAAATTATGAATAAAACAGTTTAAATTTAAATACACGAAAAATAAATTATATTTCTTTTAATATAGTAGTAAATTGAAAATTATATTGTTACATATGTACATGTGAAAAAAGATTGTGTCTGTAGAAATTATATACATAAGAATCAAAACAGATAAGAAATATTGGCAAAAAAGGTTTTCCATTTAGAATCTCTTGAAAAACTATATTTCGTGTGAAATATCGTTGGTCATTTAACAGTTTTCCTTGCTGTGGGATCCATTGAATACGTATCTTAACTTGGCTTGCAACTTTTGATCGTGACAAAGCCACATACAGTTGGCCGTGTGAAAATACCGCGCTCTCCAAATTAATGCCAAATCAAATGACTGGCCTTGAGCCTTGTTTATGGTAATTGCGTATGCAGGAATTACTGGAAACTGGCGGCGTTTTAATATGAAAGGTAATGTGGTGTCGGTTGGAGCGAGATCAATCCTAGGAATTAGAACCGTATCATTTTGGTCAGCGTTACAGAAACAGTCAGTCTCTCAGTCAGTCAGTCAGTCAGTGAGTCAGGGATCAGCGTAAATATATTTAAGATAATACCCGGCCTTCACACGTTATATTTTTGGCTTTCAGGTTGTAATGTACTCACACTTTTTTACTCTTTTTTACTAAACAATCATACGTTTCAATTCTCTCTTTCAATTTTTCAATGGGACAGTTGCTTAACAATTTTTTTACTATTGGATGTGTGATCAATTTGACTTGAACATGGGAAGACCGGGTAAAGTGAGGAGATTGGAGATTCCCAAAATTATTAAAATTTAATACAATGGAGTTCGCTTATAACGAACCCTGGTTGAAATTTTTTTTTTATAGCGAAGAATTTCTTTGGTCCCAAGAGTTTTATTCACATTTTTCATACAAATTGCTTCTCTTATAGCGAACAGTGGTTATATCAAACTTTTGACTTTAACAAACAAATTTTTTTTCCATTTCAGAATTTTCGTATATTTTATATATTTAAAAAAAATTAGTTTCAATTTAATTTAATTTTATTTTCATTTAATTTTAATACAAAACAAAAACTTCGATTTTCAAATGAAGTTTTGTAAAAGGTCCTTTTATGTATATTTTCGTAAAAGTTTGCCAGTAGCCATCCTTTGCTTTGTACTTTCTGTTTCTATAAAAAAAATATTTTATTTTGATAGAAACTCGGTAATTTTAATCTTATTAAGACAAACAATTAACATTTATATTTTTAGTAATTTAATTGTTTTATAACTTTTTAAAATGCCCCAAAATAAATAAACTTATTCAACTAAAAAAACTTTTTAAACCTTTCCGACAAATCAAAAAAATACTACCGTTATAACGAACTTAGTCTATAAGGAACAATTTGGCCGGTCCCGCCGAGCTCGCTATAACCTAACTCCATTTTATTGTAGAAAAATAGAATATCATAGAAAAAAAAAAAACGTTTTAGAGCAAGGTTCCTAAAAGTTTCTTAAGGGGTTTTAAAAGTTAAAATAAGTCGTATTTTCATAATTCTTTTTTGAAGATATTAATAATGTTGGATTATTTATTTCATATATATGTACGTTATAGCATTATATTTGAAGAATCTTTGAAAAAATTTCAATTAAAAATTTTAATAAATAAGTCCGTGACAGCGAATCTCCGGAGGCGTTGTTGTTTTGCGGTGAACATCATAACTCGTTACCGGATCATGTGAAATAAAAAAATCGAAACGCGTTTCAAAGGTGACATATTTCCAGTGGCAGTGACATGTTTCCAGTGGCAGTGTTTTTTAAATTTTTTTTTTTTTTTTTTTTTTGGGAATGATTTACTTAAAATTTTGATACAACACTCTCGATATGTTGTGCATTCAGAAAGAGAAATGCAAAAAAAGGTTTTAAAACCTACCACCCCTTAAGGAAGTGCAAATACTAATACACCTACAAAAAAGAGAAAAAAATATTTCATATGTCACCATAAATGTAAACTGTAAAAAGCGAACATTTTTCCAATTATCTATAAATCGAAAAAAAAAAAGAAAATAAGGGCGTATTAGTTTTACTTAAAAAAAAAAAACTATTATTCCAAATCGCCTTTAATTCTTCTATGATAATTTCAATAAATTATTTAAATTAAAATCTTAAATATACCTATTTACTTAATTTATATTTGTCAAAATTTTTTGAAAGCAAATTATGCAAAAATTAATATTATGAGTGAAAAAAAAATATTTTCCCACCTCTCTTCTGAAATTAAGCAAAGTCAGAATAATTTAAATTTTAAACTTAATATTGCACTATTTTTTCAAGTGCTTGTCAATACAGAGCTTTAAACGAAATAATACGTTGGACAACAAAAAAATCCACATTGAAGATCTCTTTTTGCTCAAATATTTATCAAAAAAAGCATACTTATGGTAAGTGCTGGCCATCAGAGAACCTGAGCGAAAGCATTCCTAACAATTCAAAACAATTTTGAAAAACAAAATAGACAAACGGTAAAGTTTAGTTTGATAAAAAAAAGTATGTATGCATATCGGACGACATTAAATGAGAAAAATAAAAATGTTTAAAATTTCCTTCATTACCTTTTTTTGCAGAATTTTTTCATTGACCAACAAAGGGAATTTAAAGAAGAATTTGAATAGATATTAGTTTTTTTATGCATTTTTTGCGTTCAACTTATTCCATATGTAACACGAAATCTGCATATGTAGTGCTATTGTCGTTAGCAGTGCTGCTAATTTTGGCAACTTCTTGTAATTTCGACGATTTTCAATTTGTTAAAATGATTTGTTAAATTGGGTAAAATGATGAAGATTTTAAATTTTCAGTAGTATAAAAATTAGGATTTCAAGGGTTAACAATTAATGGGTTGTAAATCGAAAATTTATAGTTTTAGTTCAGTGTAAATGTAAATTACAAAATATGTATAGATTTAATTCTGGGTCAAGTCGTTTCAAAACGGAAACACCTTGAATAGCATCTCCATTTAAGATTTAAGTTTTAATTAGTTGATTGCTGTGTTAAATTTTTTTCGTTGAAATTTCATCACTAATACATTTTTATATATAGAAATAACCAATGCTGTAATAATATTCGTAATATGAATGATATAAATAAATTTTATTGCTTCCTTTTGTAATATTTTTTCGAGTTTTATAAGCGGTAAAATTTTCTTGACAATTTCTTGTTTTAAAAATGACAATTTTGGCGATTAAATTTCCAAAATTATCGATTTTCAGAAGATTTTATTAGCAGCACTGGTCGGTAACAAAGAAGAGAGAAAGTTGTGTGTGGGTTTGTATAAAATGAGAAAGATTAAATTTTGTTTGTGTATTTCCCATAGCTTTGTAGGAAGTGCTATGTGTGTGTATTATTACAGCGTTACAGAATCAGTCAGTCAGTCAGTGAGTCAGGGATCAGCGTAAATATATATAAGATATCCGTTTGGTTATTTTTGTTGTTTTTCGTTTTGTTTTTTTAAATTTTTTTTTGTGTTTTTATTTAAATTTTTTGTTATTTATTTGATGGTTTTATGCATTGTGGCAATTTTTCGTGAATTATTTTTCCAACATAAACTCTTACACCTTCCAACTTCGATTTTGTTTACATATTCTACCTCCTTTTAAATATTAATTTAAAAAAATTATCTCTATCACCATCAAACATCAACCAATTAATTTCCATTAACGACCAAATTTTCTTGAATATCATTGCTCCCTTACAATATACCCGTACTCAGACACAAGCAGCCACAGCAGTTGATGTGTGATATACTCAACCCGCCCAAATTCGTTTAATGGATTTTAATAAACTGGTAATATTAATATTGACATTTATTAAAATGATATTATCATTTTAATGACATTATATTAATGAAAGTTATATTTACCTACACAATCTGGTGAACACTTAAAAAAAAAAATTAAGGGTTAATATTTTGCGTTTAATATGTGAAGGTTATTGAGTTTTTTAAAGTTATTTTTTGCGGTTAGCCTTTAAAACAGCATATTACACAAATAAGTATTGTTTTCATTATAGTACAATAATTAAAAAGGTGTTTTATTCTTTCAAATCAATAACAAATTTTTCTGGCATGGTCTTTAATTACTTAATTTCGATTTATATGAGAATGTGGATGAATTCCACCAGAATGGAAGCAATAATTAAAAGTTTCGGTCACGTAAAATTACCTGTTGTTTATTGAGTGACTTCAAAGAGTCATTCAGAGTACAATCTGTAACTGGAGTTATTAAGAGTACAATCTGTAATAGGGGAGATGTGTAAATATCTAGTAATTAAAAACTTTTGAAAGTACTTGTGTTTACAGTATATTTTTGCAATTTAGGGTTGTTATTCATTTAACCTAGTTTAATTAGCTGTTATACTTCTATGTTGTTATATTTGTGACTGTGTTATATTTTTTGGTTGTTTAATGTTGTTACACTTGAGGGTTGTTGAATTAGCTGCAATAATCTATACACCAATACACTCATACCTGACACCGTTTTTGTCTTACTCTGTTTTTGTAAAGGTATTGTGAAATAGTTTTTTATCCCCCTGAGCGTATCGATGCTTACGTATCAAAAATGTGTAAAAACAATTTTATATTTTTATTATTTTAGTTTTTTCATTTGCAAGAGAAATATCTTTTATTGTTTATTATAAACTTTTTTTCTTGGAAAGTTTTTTGGCAATTTCTTGTGACCGATATTTTGTTCTACCGTTTTCTCCCGATTTTGAGCAAACATATATTATTAGAAAGGTATTTCTGTTTAGCCGTTTTGCAGACTTGCAGATATTTAATTTTTTTCCTTTGTTTTGAGTAAATTGCATTTAAAGTTGCCACTAACACATACATAAAATTATACATATGCTATATGTGTTTTTTTAAATTTGTTAATGTGTTTCTTAATGAGTTTGTTATCTTCATTCACAATAATAATAAACCATAAAAGTGTTGGTTTCTGAATTGACTAAGTTGAAAAATAAAGCTGCCTAGAAATTGCACTCGAATTTCGAGAGCTGGAATCTGCTAGTTTTAAGAAATATTTGAATGGTTTGCGTTCTTTCAGAATTTGTAATTGTTGTTATATACTTTATTTGAAATACTGTTTACAACTTTATTATTTTTGTATTGTTAAATAAGAAACATATTGTTCATTGAATTTGTAGTTATAAATATTTTTCATTTTTTCCTTACTTCAATTTGAACTGTTAATAAAACAACACCAATTTATATACACATTCTTAAATAGATTGTTTCATTTGAATATTAATAAAACAATAGTAATCGAATAAAATTTTATCAAATTATAATTTGTTGACTTTCTTTAGTGATGCGTAATTAAGTACATGTAGCAGCATACAAATGATCCCTATTAAATCGACTTAAATTGTCATAAAGTCAAAATTATCTTTTAGATTTTGGTCAAATTGGGTTTGCGTATGTTTATTACATCCATTTATCAGTAGCCCAAGAAGAAACCCTACAAAACAATTCTTAGTCATAGCCCCCCGATCTTCACTTAAATTTATCAAAAAAAAAAAAACAAAAATACTGCACAGATTTTTGTTAAATTTGGTTTGTATATTTGTTTGCAAAAGATAAGTGACTTTATTAAATATAGTCGGGATCGGTCCATTTTTCGACCTAGTCGCTATATAAAAATTGCATCCGATATGAACTTTTTCATAATCGAAGGCGAAGAAATTAATAAAAATGCTACTCGAATTGATTTATTCTTATTTTCTATATCTAATTAGTTGGAGCGAAGGGATGGGATCTCTAAACGCATGGTATAGGTTATCGTATATTTTCGTTCAATACCGACTATAATTTTCTTACTTGTTTTCTTTTCCCTTCTCATGCGTAAACAAACATATCCCTTGAACTGCCAACTCTGGAGTAGGCTACATATAATTGACCATGACCAAAGCAATAATTTTCCAAATCCACGCTGCATACTTGCATTGGCTGGCATTGGGATTTGTTTATTGGCATTGCATATGTCAGACAAATGTGGAACTGTTGGACTTTAAGTGCAATTGGGCAATCTGTTGGAATTATTATGGTTCTTCCCAATATCATATGCTCTCCTTTGAATTCGCCTTTGATAATTGTCGATCCAATAATGTTATTTATTTATTTATTTATTCAGTCTACGGAATCATCCTTACAGACTACTTAAAGTATATGTACATTTATATTATAATTTATATATATAATTAAACATTTAACAAAATTGATATATAACATTTATTTAATTCAGTTGATTTAATGCATTTAAGTGTAATATAATATCTCTTCTCACAATATCCAAACTTTTATTAAAATCAATAAACTGATACAGCATATTAAACTCATCACAAATTCTACGTAGTGGATTAAAATTAGCATAGTTTGTACAATAATATTTGATAGTTAGAAAGTTATAATTTCTTGATGATCGAAAAGGAATATTTATATTTATTTTGTTGATAAGAAATTCAGATTTAAGACTACCATTTAACTGTTTCAACAGGAAAGTAACATTTAGCATATGTCTGCGACTTTTCAATGTAGGAAGCTTAATTAGAGCCAGACGATTTTCATAAGATGGCAACCTCATATTAGGATCCCAGCCCAAACCACGAAGACAAAATAACAAAAATTGTTTTTGAACTGATTCAATTTTATTCGAATGTATATGATATTGCGGATCCCAGACTACAGACCCATATTCGAGTATTGGTCTTACCAAGGTAGTAAACAATTGTTTTGTCGTATACGGATCCAAAAACTCTTTAGCCCACCGTTTAATGAATCCAAGTACACCAGTAGCTTTATTTATTGTTAGCGAAATATGACTTCTAAAGTCTAATTTTTTATCCAGAAGTACGCCAAGGTCATTGAATGAATCCACTAAATCAAGCACAGCATTATTCATGATATACCGACCATTAATTGGAATTGATCTTGTAAAAATCATATATTTGCATTTTTTGACATTTAGGTCCATTAGATTAATATTACACCAAGTAGTTAAACGATCAATATCATTCTCTAAAAGTGATTGTTGATCAAGATTGTTGAGGGTAAAAATTAACTTTACATCGTCTGCATACATTAATGTAGTTGAATGTTTAATTACAGAAGGAAGATCATTTATAAATAGCGTAAATAAAAGAGGTCCCAAGTGGCTACCTTGAGGTACACCAGATAATACTTTTATGTTGTTGGAATACGAGTTACGAAACTTAATACATTGTGTTCTGTCTTTTAAATATGATACAATCCATTTTATTAGCATTATACCAAAGCCCATACGGTCAAGCTTAAACAACAATAGATCATGATTTACTTTATCGAATGCCTTGCTAAAATCATTATAAATAACATCTGTTTGTTTCATATTAATAAAACCATCATTTACCAAAGTTGTAAGCTCCAAAAGATTTGTTATTGTAGAGCGTGATTTGCAGAATCCATGTTGCGTTGGAGATATGATAGAGGACACATGATGTGACAACGTGTCATATATAAGTTTTTCAAATAGTTTTGAAATAGCACTTAATTTAGCAATACCTCTATAATTCGAAATACCAGCTTTAGATCCAGACTTAAAGAAGGGAATAATAAATGATTCTTTCCAAATGGGAGGAAAGTAACCCAATTTAAGGGATATGTTAAACATATACGTTAAAGGAATATACAATAAATGTGCGCAAATAGGAACACCGTCAGGACCAGCAGCATACGACAATTTTAATTTTGTCAGGGCATTCAGAACTGTATGTTGATTGATTGATGGTATATTAATAATTGAAGATTCCGATATTATGTATGGATACAGATTATTAAATACTGTCGAAGAATAAGTTGATGCAAAAAAGTCTGCAAACATATTACTTATGGAGTTATCATCTGAAGATTCTAAATCACCGTACTTCATAACCGAAGGAAAGTCCGCAGTACGTCTTTTAGAATTAATAAATTTATAAAATGATTTTGGATTATTTTTTAGATTATTCCTTACTTTAATTAAATAGTTATTATAGGCCAATTGATTAGCTATAATAAATTCCGATCTTGATAACGAGTATTTCATATAATCTATCAATGTTCCATATTTTCTATAATTTTTGTACATTTTGTTTTTCTTATTTTTAAGTTACCCAATATTTTCTTGATAACGAACAGCATTTTCTTACATACTTTTGGTGCATTTATGTTTCGTAGCAGTATAATTGGTGATGGAACTTTCAAGAGAAAATTATGTGAAAACAAGTAAGAAAATTTTAGTCGGTCTAGACCGACTATACGATACCCTATACCATACATTTAGAGACCATATCTCTCAGGCCCAACTAACTGGATATAGAAAATAAGCATAAACCAAATTTGAGTGGGATTTTTATTAATTTTTTCAGCTGCAGATATGAAAAAGTTCATATCGGATGCTATATCTATATGGGGACTAGGCCTAAAAATGAATCGATCCTGACCATGTTTGGTAAAGTCTCTTTTATTTTGCAAAATTATATACAAACAAAATTTGAGAAGAATCAGTGCAATATATTTGTTTTTAGATAGATTTAAGTGACGATGGGGAAGCAGCTCTGTATGGGGCCTATGACTAAGTGCTGTCCAATAGGGATCATTTTTGGACTACTGATTAATGGATGTAATATATACATACAAACCCAATTTGACTAAGATTTGTATGATAATTTGGATCTTATGACAATATATGTTGATTTCATAGCGGTCATTTGTATGGGGGCTAGGTCTGAACATGGACCGATTCTCACCAATTTCAATAGCGTTCATCCATCGCCGATAAAAGATCAAATACCAAATTTCGTCAAAATATATTCATATTTGCGACCTGCAGTTTGTTTACAAGCTTTACATGAACACACAGACGGACGGACGGACATCGTTAAATCGAATCAGATAGTTATTCTGATTCGATCGGTATAATTAAAGATGGGTGTAGGTCAAATATTTTTGGTTGTTACAAGCAGCAGCACAAAGTCATTATACCCAAACCACATAGTGGTATAGGGTATAATTACCTGTCAAATCAAGTGAATTTTACAAATCAGTTCGAAAATTTACTCCTTCATCTTTTTTTATAATAACAGACGACATTACACAAATTTGCAAAGCTCTCCCTGTCATCGTACTCGAGATATGTGATATTGATAATTCACTTTGTGTGGGAGGTGACACGCCCACTTATTTTCCACCGTAAGTTTATTATACCCTATACCACTATGTGGTTTGGGTATAATGACTTTGTGCTGCTGTTTGTAACAACCAAAAATATTTGACCTAGACCCATCTTTAATTATACCGATCGAATCAGAATCACTTTTTGAGTTGATTTAACAATGTCCGTCTGTCCGTCCGTCCGTCTGTCCGTCCGTCCGTCCGTCCGTCTGTGTGTCCATGTAAACCTTGTAATCAAACTGCAGGTCGCAAATATGAATATATTTTAATGAAATTTGGTATATAAGCTTTTATCAGCCATGGGATGAACGCTATTGAAATTGGTGAGAATCGGTCCATGTTCAGATCTAGCCCCCATACAAATTAACCCCTATGAAATCGACATAAATTGCCATAAGATCCAAATTGTCATATAGATCTTACTCAAATTGGGTTTGTATGCGTTCATTACATCCAAAAATTAATAAAAATCCCACTCAAATTTGGTTTTTGCTTATTTTCTATTTCCAGTTAGTTGGGCCTAAGAGATAGGGTTTCTAAACGCATGGTATAGGGTATCATATAGTCGGTCTAGACCGACTAAAATATTCTTACTTGTTTATTCTGCTATTCGGGGTGAATGTGAATCCAACAAATCAAAAATTATTAAAATCGGTCCAGCCGTTCTTGATTTATATATGGTGTAACTAACACGACTTTGTTATGTATATTCACAAGTATGCTCTGTGGTGCTGCGCTACGACTTACCGAGACTTATTGACATTTATGTTTTCAGAATCAATTTTTCCTAAGAATTTACTTAATATATTTTTTTTAATTTCAATGCTTGTTGATATAGAATAGTTTTTGTGTTTCCATTTGGTACAAAAATTATCAAATTTTTCGGCGTTCGTTCCTTGGAGCAAGCTGCAAAGTAGGAACTCTTCACGATTGGCTTTGAATATAGAACATCTTTTTGGCGATTTTCGAAGTTGGCGATTTTTGAATTTACCGATTTTTGGTTTTGAAGATATTTGTTTTCGGCCATTTTTGTTTTTCACGATTTTTGACGATTACTAACTTTGGTATTTAATGTATTTGTCAAAAGTTTTGAGATTGTCGCTTTCATAGTACTTCATATTTTTTGTATTGGAAGTGCCATGCCCACTAAACCTATTCAGGCCCTTTGTTAACAGACTACTCACAATAATATCTGATTAACTCGTACAAAGCGTCAATTCTTTCTCTTTTATAGTACTTCAGTTGTATGATTTTATTTTATTTATTTGTTTATTTATTTATTAGGTCAATGGAATAAATCCTTACAGACCTGTATAAATGATATAATTACATATGTACATATATTGAAACAATTAAATGATTTAAAAATAAAAACAAATAGTTAGGAATTTAAGAAAATAATGATATTATGCTTAATTACATCAGTGTTCAACGAAAAATCAATTAATTGATAAAGATTATTATAAACACAACAAATTCTTCTAAAAGGATCAGCTAGAGCATAGTTGGTTTGAAAAGATTTAACAAAGAGTGGTTGGAATTGGCGTGATACTCGTTGAGGAACATTAAAAGTTATATTGTTGACAAGAAAGTCAGAACAGATTTCACCATTAATTAGGTTGATCATAAATGTTACTTTTAGCATAGTCCTACGGCTTTCCAAAGTAGGTAATTTTATTAATTTAAGTCGATCAACGTATGAAGGTAGATTAATTGCAGACTTCTAAGGTAAGCCACCTAAGCAAAAGAGTAGAAATTGTTTCTGTACAGACTCGATTCGTTGAATATGAATGTTATAGAAGGGATCCCATATTATTGACCCATATTCTAAAATAGGTCTTACAAGAGATGTAAAAAGTTGTTTGGTTACGTAAGGATCAATGAATTCTTTTGCCCATCTTTTAATAAAGGCGAGTGTACCTCTAGCTTTATTAACTGTCATGGTGATGTGAGATACAAAGTTTAATTTAGGATCAAGTAGAATCCCTAAATCCAGAAAAGTATCAACAAGTTCAAGCTGATATCCGCCCAAAAAGTAGTTAGCAGGAAAAACATTATTTCTAGAAAAATGCATACATTTACATTTTTCAAATTTAGTTCCATTAGGTTACGGTTACACCACGAAAAGAAATTGTTGAGATCTGATTGAAGATGAATATGATCATTATGTTGACAGTAACTTAAAAAAATTTTAACATCATCAGCGTACATTAAAACGTTGCAAAAATTTATCACTTTTGGAAGATCATTGATGAAAAGGGAGAAAAGAATTGGTCCAAGATGGCTGCCTTGAGGAACACCAGAAGTCACAGTAATATCTTTAGATGACATATTATTATATATTACACGTTGTGTTCTATCAGAAAGTGTAGCATGCAAATGAAATTTTATATGACAAAAAAATCATAAATCTTAACTCAAAATATCTTATGGCCTAAGCACGTATCTTGTCCGGCTGTATCTCGTCGGCTAATGGGGGTGAGTTATTGGCTGTGATACTTTGATGGATAATTTTAAGAAAAATGCTAAGACTATTACTTTAATTTGTACGTGCTGAGTTTAGAGGAAGTAAGAAAAGGAAGAAAATTTAGGGGAAGAAGCATTTAGCAGCATGGAAGTAAAAAAATTAACCGGATGTGTATTGATGGTTGCACACGTTTCCCCTCCCTATCCATGATCATATATGAAAAAAAAAGCCATATCACTAAACATGATCCCCAATTTATCCTATCCGATCAGTAGCCAGAAATCAAAACAAATATTGTTTAGAGATCCATTTCAATTATTATTAACTTTTATTTAAAAAAAAATTACAAAGGTAAAAAAAAACCATTACTATAGTTCTTAATTTTAATTAAAATTAGCTTAATGCTCTAGGAGTTACGAAGTGAGATTTTTGAAAGGACATTATGTACGTTAGTTGAAATCTTTTATAATTTTAAATATTGCAATAGTTATACGGTATTATTATTTTGAACCAAAAAAAAAAGTTTAACAAAAAAAAAAAAGTAAACCCAAGTCATGTGCAAGAATCTGAAAAAAAATTAAAGGTACATATCCCGTTCGGATATCAGGGTAAATTATATTATATATATTTCAACGTGCGTTAATTTAATATTTTAAATTTACTTGAACGATATTAATATAATAATATATTTAAGTTAATAACCAAATCGAGCGAAGAATATAATGCAATAGAATTCAGTGATCATGACAATGCTTTAAAAAAAAGTGAGTTTAGATTCTTATAAAAAAAATTAATTAAATTAGTTAAGGCATCTTAAAGAGTTTACTCCTTTAGATATCATTTTTTTTCATTGTAATAGGAACGCGGCGAATTAACTTCATTAAAATAATTACTATCTCAAGCACCCTCCACTATTGATCGTATGTTAATCGATCGATGTTGGTTGTTGACTTGGATAAAAAAAAAAACAAGGTGTTATACAAACTTACGTGCATCAGACTCCCACGATGAAATATCATTCATATTGCCGGTGACGATGATTTCGAAGAATATTGGTAATTTTGTTCCTTTTTTTTTGCGTTATTTAAAAATTAAGTTTTTAAACATTTTTAATCATATATTTAAGGCTATTCTTCCTTTTTTTTCGTTCTCAATTATTTTAATTTAAATTCTAATAATTTTACTACAGAAATAACCGTTTTTGCACGATATGGTAATTAAGTAGTATTTTTTTTTTTTTGTTATGATCACATGTTTCTATGTTTAATATTTGTCAAAATCGACCGATTTATAATTAATACACACATTTTTGGATCTTCACGTAATTAATTTTTTTTTGTTTACTTTCTTTTCGGAAATATTAATTAATTCACAATAAAAAAAAAATCGCTTTTTGTATTGCGATGAGTTTTCAAAAACGCGTTTTCTCTTTTCAGATTTTTGCACACACCGACGAATTTTTGCTTGTTGATGACTAAATAGTTAAGACAAAAAAATGAATCTCACTTCGTGTTATGTGGAAAAAAAAAGTAGATATGTATATGAGATGAAAAACTTTTACAGAATTTGTTGTTATTTTATGTTTTAGTTATCAAAATTTGTAAATTATTGTAACCAAAAAAAATCGAATTTATATTTTCAAACACTTTAAAAAAAAACTTGGAAAACTTTTATATTGTCAACAATGATCCTTTTAGAATTTTTTTTTTTTTTTATATTGGAGCATATTAACTTCAGGTTTTTTTTTTTAAATTAATATTCGACTATTTAACACGATAAGCAAAAATAGTCACTAGCACAACAATTTCACTCGTTTATTCAAACTGGTGGTTAAAATTGATGCTGAATTGCTATCTAGATGGTTCTAAGAGGTATCGATGGCTTTTGGATTTGCTTCAAAACCCTGAGCTAAGGTTCCCGCCATATTTCCTTAACCTTCAATAAAATAAAGGGATGTGTTTCAATTTTGTGGTATCAATGAAACAGTGTACATTAAACTATATGTACTCTGCTGACCAACTTACCGTTGATAAATATTAAATTTTGGATTTTATATCCAATAAAATTTTCTCTTTCTGGCATATAAAAATCGAAATCCAAGAAGTTAAAAATTTTTTTTTTAAAATTTAACGTGAAGAAAAACTTTTCGGGTGAAGATCAGTAAAAATGGCCGGAAATTATCGTGTGATTTGCCTTTTATACCTTCAATCTTGAGGGAAATGATTGGAATATTTCAGTTAATTCAGCAGATAACCTACACATATTCATGTAATTTCAATACACCTACTCATACTCAAATGACATTAAACTTAACGTAACATGTGATTTTCATTGTAAAACAGGGTTCGAGACATCAAATATAAAAAAATAAAAAAATTGTTACATCCGTTACATTCAAAACTTTTCGGCTACAAGCGCCCCTACAAAAGATATGATTTTATCCATTTAAGGCTTAATGGTGTTAAACCTAATAAATCCAATTTGATCAGTAGAAGGTTATGGTTTACTTTATCGAAAGCCTTACTAAAATCGGTGTATACTGCATCTGTTTGTTTTTTCTTGACAAAACCATCATTAGTTATTGTCGTAAAATGAAGCGCGTTTGTAACGGTAGAGCATCCTTTCCGAAATCCGTGTTGAAATGGTGACAAAATTGACGATGAGTGATAGCACAAAAAATCTGTAATAAATTTCTCGAAAAGCTTAGGGATTGCACTAAGTTTAGCAGAACTACGGTAATTAGAAACATCCGATCTATTTCCAAATTTAAATATTGGAATGATGTAAGAAGCTCTCCAAAATTTTGGAAAATAACCGTTTTTTATTGACGCATTAAACAAGAGAGTCAGTGGTGTTGCCAAGGAAGTAGCACAATAATTGAGTATAGAACTAGGTACTCCATCAGGTCCATGAGTAAATGAAACTTTAAGTTTCTTCAGGCTATTAACAAGTTCTGCCTTATCGATTAGGGAAAAGATATAGCTTGGTTTGTGTTTATTGGTTATGAATATGATATTATACATTTACTTTGCATAGGCGGTACCACGTCCACTTTTTGTTCGACTAATCACATAAATAACTAATGGGCTCACGTAAAGTCCAAAGGCTCTCACTGTTACGCCGCCCTGTCATAGTGCTCAGTATATATGATATAAAAAATTCACTTTGTATGGGAGGCGCCACGCCCACTAAAAACATAAAAAAATTGTTAGCCTATAGTTTCTTCCAGATACACAATAAGACTCTATAATTTCAATTTCAATTAAGTATTCTTCCTTTATTTACATATTTTAACAAATTTTGATATTTACATATGAGATCTTATCTTTACATATAGATATTGCAACAAATAATACATAGGATCTAGAGATATTAAATAGTTTTTATATTATTTTTAATGATTTTTAAAGGAAAATGGGAGGAAAAAACCTTTATATGATTTAATAAGTTCAAATACTATCTGAAAATATTTATATGCTTATAGAAGGTTTATTAGAAATAATAGACCTCTATAAGCATATAATTTTCAATTTGGTGATTTCTTTTTAATTTTACGTTATTTCTCTACATTCTCTTATCAGTGGGTAAAAGGAATTTACAATTTTGGCAAAGTAATTATTGTTAATCCTTGTTATGAAATCGATAATTTTTTCATAACCTGTTTCTTCATGAAGAAGATTTGTAGGATACCTCCAGGGCTTTTTATACCCTATACCACTATGTGGTTTGGGTATATTGACTTTGTGCTGCTGTTTGTAACAACCAAAAATATTTGACCTAGACCCATCTTTAATTATACCGATCGAATCAGAATCACTTTTTGAGTTGATTTAACAATGTCCGTCCGTCCGTCCGTCCGTCCGTCTGTGTGTCCATGTAAAGCTTGTAATCAAACTGCAGGTCGCAAATATGAATATATTTTGATGAAATTTGGTATATAAGCTTTTATCGGCCATGGGATGAACGGTATTGAAATTGGTGAGAATCGGTCCATGTTCAGACCTAGCCCCCATACAAATTACCCCTATGAAATCGACATAAATTGACATAAGATCCAAATTGTCATATAGATCTTAGTCAAATTGGGTTTGTATGTGTTTATTACATCCATTAATGAATACTCCAAAAACGATCCCTATGGGACAACTCTTAGTCATAGGCCCCATATAGAGCTGCTTCCCGATCTTCACTTAAATCTATCACTGATTCATCTCAAATTTTGTTTGTATATATTTTCCCAAAATACAAGACACTTTACGAACCATGGTCAAGATCGGTTCATTTTTGGACCTAGTCCCCATATAGACATAGCATCCGATATGAACTTTTTCATATCTGCAGCCAAAAAATTAATAAAAATGCCACTCAAAATTGGTTTATGCTTATTTTCTGTATCCAATTAGTTGGGCCTAGGAGATAGGGTCTCTAAACGCATGGTATAGGGTATCATATAGTCGGTTTAGACCGACTATAATTTTCTTACTTGTTTTAAATTGGATAATAATTGAGACCATTTCTTATTGCGCTCCGAATTAATACTTTTATCAATCATGTTACTTAGAAACTTAGTACATTGATTATAAAAAGTTTGCTCGGCTATATTTGAAGATCGTTGGCTTCTTCTTTTAAAGCTTCTTCTTAGTTTAATATATTTCACAGTACTTTCTGGTAATGTGTTATTATTTTGTTGAGTTATTTTAGGTGTGGACACATCCCTTGCTTCGAAAACTACATTTATAAATTTTTGGATTTCCTGATCAATAACTACCTTGGTATTGTATATATCCGAATATAACGTGATTTTACTGTCTAAAAAATTCATAAAAATGTTCCAGTTGGTTGCACTATAATCATAGTAATTGAGGGCAACCTGCAAGGCCGTAGATCTTTTAATTGTACAAAAAAAAGGGGGGATGGTCTGATGGTATTTCGTAATCCATTGTTTTTACGTCTATATCTAAAGCGGAATTGCTTAAAATAATATCGACTGTGGATGCTTCGCGATTGTGTTGATGGGGGAATATGGTTGGACTATTAGGGTAGTGAATGAAAAAATTGCTTGATTGCTGTAGGTTGTTGAGTGCAATTCCTGCAGTATTATTTGAACGGCAATTCCAAGAACAATGTTTGGCATTTAGGTCACCAAAAACTATATATTCTTTGGTGGAAGGTGTTAGGTTCAAGATATCAGCACAGAAGTTATGAGTATATCTTGGTGAATATAACGAAGATACAACAATAGGTCTATTATTTATAATAACTTCAATTGAGATGTTTTCGATTGATGATGTGTTTGATATAAAGAGGTTTTTATGAGCGACAGATTTATGAATTAACAGAGCTACTCCTCCTCCTCTTGCATCTGTTCTGTCACTTCTATATAAATAATAATTTTTGAAATAGGGTCTATGATTTTCTGAAAAAAATGTTTCATTCAAAGACGCTATTTTAATATTTTCTCGTTCAATTAGTATCTCAAATTGTTTTAATTTAGAAAAGTTTGAAATGCCATTAGCATTCAAGTGAAGCATTTTGAATTCGTTTAAATTATTAGTATAATCCATGGGCGTATTTTATATTTTACCATTGACATTATAACTTTCATTTGTTGTACTTTTGAAGTGCACCTATGCAAATCATCCATAGCTGTAGTGATAATATCAAAAAGCTCATCAATGCTAAATAAATCGTTGTTTGTTTTCAGCTGGTTAGCATATGTAGCTTTGCTGTTATTATTGATGTTATTGTTACAATTTGTGTTGTTGTTTCTTAAATTAGGGAAATCACCCACATTAATTGAAATGAGTTATTTTGTTGTTGTCTGCTTTTATTCGGACTTTTAGAAGTAACTCTTGTTCTAGTTTCCAAATAGAGAGAACGTAACGGACAGTTGGTATCGTTTGCAGAGTGATCAGTTCTCTCTTCTCCTTGTTTTTTCCAATTAAAGCATGTAAAAACAGCTGGATAAGACTCTATAAAATTGACAGTGATTAGTCTAAAATTTCACATACTTCTTGTATTGTTTTTCCATCTATGGGCACAAGTCCTGCTTGAACCGGAATGGACATCGATCAATCGCTTTATCGCTCCACCCTAATTTAGGTAATGTGTTAAAATGATTGTATTGTTATCATAAGCAGTCAGAATATTGAAAGGTCAAAAGACAAATGCAAACATTGTTTTTTACATTTTCAACGTAAATTCATAAAAGACATAAAGCGTCTCCAGCATTATTTCGAAAATTGGTAAAAGGTATTTTTTTTGTGTGTAGAAAATATCTAATTGAAAAACTTTTGTGTGAAAAAATAAACAAGAAAGTTATAGTCGGTCTGCTATACGAAACCCTATATCATGAGTATCCAAACAACTTTGGATACCAAAATAATAAAACAAAAAAATTGATTTTTTAACCTTTTCAAACTCAATCACTTTATTATTTTAATATTAATCACAATATTAGTTTAATAAACTCGCTTGAAAATACATACATATAATATAAATAATGGTGTAAAAGTAATTTCGAAAAATAAATTTAGCCGTTTCAGTTTTATTAAACTGAAGTATATAAAAATTAAACCGCGTTTTTGCAACTTACTTACCATTTTCATTTACAACCAGTTACATACCTAGACACATACCCAGATTCCAATTTCTTTTAAAAAAATTTAATTTCAACAAAAGTAAAGGTGAGCGATCCCTATTCCCACATATTTAAATTTGAATAAAAAAAACTAATTCATTTTTCTTTTATTTCTCATACCCCAATTACAATTATTCCTACTCGAGTAGTTGTAAATAAATCTCTTAAGATTGGGCCCCTTTTCAATTGTAAATTTCCCCGTCCAACCAAAAGAGATTTCTAATATTATTAAAACCCATAATAATACAATGCGTTTCGGAAAAGGGTCGTAGGTTCATAGCACTGGGTGAGGTCATTAGTTAAATTTAATTTATAAATGGTTAAATAAGTGTAGACCTACTATTAATTTATGAAAACTTTGATTAAGAAATATATTGTATATATAATAATCTGGAACTTAGTTTGAAAATATATTCGGTTGCTTGACTCTTGCACGTTTTCTTTCATATAAAAATGTTATTGTTTTTGTTTTTGTATCTTTTTTTTTTTTAAATATTTCTTAACGTAAGATAACAATAGCAAAAAATAAAAATAAATATAAAAACTGACATTTATCCGCACCTAGTAACATTAATTTATATGTATGTGTGTTAAGATACTTTTTCATACATGACTAAATGTAGATCATTAGAACTGCCAAATTTATAATATTGTATAACAACAAATAAATACATCAAATTCCCACATGAACATGTCCATATATTTATTGAGTATTTGTGTGTGTGTGTGTGTATGTGTCAATGTGTTTTGCTTTGAAATGTGTGCATGTATATATTTGTCTTATCTTTTCATGTGTATCTCAAGAGCAGCATTGAGATATTTTGTTAGATTTATGTAGTGATTTTCTTTTCATTTTTGCTTTCTTCATACGAGTAATCATTCAACTGACATTGCGTTCAATATAAATTTTACAGAAAATAAAAAAGGACCAGATTTTTGATAACACAAAAACTAAACACACACACTCAAACACACACACACATACATACAAACATACATACATACATATGTGTATGTGTATATTTTTAAAAATAACAAAAGCATATAATTGTTTGGTGTGTAAGTATAATAATGTACAGACGTACATATTCATATAGATTTTGGAAACAAAGCTTCAGTGAAGCACTGCGGGCATGAATGCCAAAGGGAGATCTGCAATTTTTTTGCTTTGTTGAGTAAGTACGAGTACGAGTTCAGTGTTACACATAAAGTCCATAAATTTATATTCTGATAAATCAAGCAGAAAATCAAAAGCAACATTTTCATTACGTCGTATTAGAATGATGGGAACACTAAGACCGACACACTGTCAATTCGGGTGGACATACGTACACATAAGCAAGAGACACTTAAATATGTGTGTGCCAAATAAGAATATTTGTGTAAATATAAAATAAGAACGACAGAGAATTTAGTAAAGTTGAATAAAATTCTCAAAGGAAATTAAGTTTGCATTAAAAAAAAAAAAAAAAAAAAATACACACACAAACACATAGTTAGATTTAGCAATCGGATGCTGTCTGTAGCAAATGTATAAGTGAGCAAGAGAGTGTTAAATTGAATAAAGCTTTTAGGTGTGAGAGCAAGCGATTGAGAGTTAGAAGTTTAATTTGCTTTTTATGTTTGCAGAAGATTTCATCGAAAATAGACTGTCATTGTTTTATGACGTCATTAAAAGATGGTTTCTCTTTTACCTTGTTATACAAGTTATTCAGTTAGCTTGGGCAAAGGTGTGTTTTCTGCCCTTTCATTCGAAATAACTTTCCAGTGGAAGCTGTAAAATTAAACGGACAAAATAGAAATGACTCTGCTTCTGTATCTGTATCTGTATCTGTATCTGTATCTGTATCTGTATCTGTATCTGTATCTGTATCTGTATCTGTTTCATGTATGATAATTGAACAGAAGTAGACGACAAGAATAAGTTTTTGTTCATATTGGAAAATGTTATTGTTTTAATTTGTTTTTCTTTTTAAGTTCTATGTTTGTGCACTTCACTCTTCAAAAACACATTCACCTCAATTTTCTCTATATTATTATTAAATTTTGTATACACTCGTATGTACATAGATAATTGTAAGACCAAAATCATAATTTTCTATAAATTTGTTATGAAATTTCTCAATAAACATAAGCTTTAAATTTAATCAGCACTTTGTTAGAAAAGGAAAATATTTGTGATATTGAATATTCAAAATTTCAGTTGAGCATAGTTTTCACTTTGACATTTGTACATTATTTATATGTATGTATGCATATATGTATGTATGTGCGTAGCCATTATTCTTGTTATAATTTGGATGAGGTTTATTTCTATCAGTGACTGATGGTTTTAAAAATTAAATTATTTGATGTAGCTTTATAACTTTTCGGGATTTAAAACTATAAGTTTTTAAGTGATATCTGATGAAATAACTACAATAAAATAAATAACTACATATGAATTTCATAATAACATCAAAATTTTTAAACTTTTTGTTAATTATTAAAATACCAAATTCATCACTAACATCAAAATTATGTTCTTCTTTATTGTAATTTTCATTACCATTACCTTCATCTTCAATATCATCACTTTAGTCATTGCTTTTTTTTTATCAGAAATATTGAACCATCGTATCAACACACAGATAGAACAAAACAACCTGATCTCACTACACTTTTTATATCGAGAATAAATAACTTGAAAAATATTTCAATAAAAGATGTTTACGATTTAATTCTGATCATTTCAAACCACGAAAATAAAATTTCTCATCTATGTCAGCAAGGACTTGTAAACAAAATAACTGATTGGAACACTTTAATACATTTGGTGAATGAATCCGGGATAAACACATCCATAAACACCATAAACACAGATGATATCGAGAACGAATAAGCATTTTTTTTGTAATACACACTTCTATAACCTTTATGAATAATTCAAAATATTTTTTTAAAAATTCAAAAAGTCTGGTTCCCCCTTTGATTTTACCAAGTATTTAATTGCAAGATCAGAATACAATATTGAAAACAAAAGGGTAATATTTTTGCTGATTGTTTTGCTACAACATTTCCAATACCAAATTTAGATCAATCTGTACAATATTCTTTTGAAATTACCAAAGCTTCTTCGATAACACTGTGGAACAAATTCTGGTTAGCAAAAGTTAGGTCGATTCTGAGAGTGGGGGGTGAAAATAGAGGCTAAATTAGAAGACCCGTATCGCGGCGTTTGTTTACGTTAGTTCGAATTTTTTTTTTAATCGACCTTCGAACTTTGCAGTCAAATTCCGATTTTCAGCACATTGTTTATATGGTTTTTTGGCTATAACTCGTCGACTAATTGATATTTTTTCAATCTGTAAAAGCCAAATTATTGCTAGAGACCTGTGCAATAACCAAGATTTTGTAAAAAATTGATTTAGAAAATTTTTGTGGTGCTTAGAAGCAAAATATTAGAAAAATTATTTTTTTTTTCATGCTTTTTGAAAATATTTTCCACAAAACTAAGTCTTTTTTGCTTTCTGTTTGATCTACAATATGCTTCTCAGTTTCTTCAATAAATTTCATTTCAAAAGAAAATGGTTTATTATAATAAATGTAAATTTTTTTAACAACATCACTGTTTTGAGTAACATGAAAACATTGAAAAATTCTTTTGATCGTGGTCCTGACGGAATACCAAATAATATTCTTAAGCACTGTGCTGAGTCCCTGTCCTATCCACTAACAATACTTTTTAATCAGTACTTACGTACAGAATATTTACCATCTCCATTGAAGTTATCTTATATCATCCCTTTATATAAATCAGGCAATAAGGTCAATGTATCTAACTTCAGAAGCATCGCAAAATTGAGTGCAATCCCCAAACTTTTAGAAAAAATTATAACAGACTCGTTATCTCATCAATTTTCATCCATCTCGTTCTAAAATCACCAACATTCTGGAACTCACTACAATTATAAATGATGGATTTAGAGATCGTATGCAAACTGATGTAATTTACACCGACTTTAGTAAAGCCTTTGATAAGGTGAATCATGATGGATTTCAGTAATTCTTTAGTTTTCTTGTTAAAATGTTATTTAACGAACAGATTTCAGTGGGTTAAATTTAGAAACGCTATCTCTAAAAAAATCGAAGTGTTTTCTGGTGTTCCACAAGGAAGTCATCTTGGTCCAGTACTTCTTACTTTATTTATCAATGATCTCCCTTCTGTTATTCAACACTTTAAAATCTTATACGCTGTTGATGTCAAACTATTTTCCTCTCTTTAAAATAACTTTCTGAAATCCAATGTTTTCTAAAATTCAATTGATGTTTTCTGAAATTCAACTAATGTTTTCTGAAACTCAATTTATGTTTTCTGAAATTCAATTGACGATTTCTGAAATACATGACAAAATAAAAAAAGAAAAATAAACAAGTAAGAAAATTATAGTCGGTCTAGCCCGACTATATGATACCCTATACCATGGCTTAGAGATCCTATCTGATATGATCAACTAACTGGACATAGAAAATAAGCATAAACCAAATCTGACTGCTATTTTTATTACTTTTTTTGGCTGCAGATATGAAAAAGTTCATATCGGATGCTATATCTATATGGGGACTAGGTCCAAAAATGGACCGATTCTGACTATGTTTGGCAAAGTCTCTTGTATTTTGCAAAATTATATACAAATAAAATCTGAGAAGAAGCAGTGCAATATTTTTGTTTTTTGATAGATTTAAGTGAAGATCGGGAAGCAGCTCTATATGGGGCCTATGACTAAGAGTTGTCCCAAGGGATCATTTTTGGAATACTCATTAATGGATGTAATAAATGCATACAAACCCAATTTGAGTAAGATCTATATGACAATTTGGATCTTATGGCAATTTGTGTCGATTTCATAGGGGTAATTTGTATGGGGGCTAGGTCTAAACATGGACCGATTTTCCCCAATTTAAACAGTGTTCATCGTACGGCCGATTAAAGCTTAAATGCCAAATTTCATCAAAATATATTAATATTTGCGACCTGCGGTTTGATTACAAGGTTTACATGGACACACAGACGGACGGACGGACGGACGGACGGACGGACATCGTTAAATCGAATCAGATAGTGATTCTGATTCGATCGGTATAATAAAAGATGGGTCTAGGTCAAATATTTTTGATAGTTACAAACAGCAGCACAAAGTCATTGTACCCAAATCACATAGTGGTATAGGGTATAACAAGTAAGAAATTATAGTCGGTCTAGACCGACCATACGATACCTTATACCATGGTTTAGAAACCCTATCTCTTTGGTCCAACTAACTGGATATAGAAAATGAGCAAAAACCAAATTTGAGTGGCATTGTTATTAATTTTTTGACTGCAGATATGAAAAAGTTCATATCGGGTGCTATATTTATATGTGGACTAGGTCAAAAAATGGACCAATCCTGACCATATCTGGTAAAGTCACTTATATTTTGAAAAAAAATATATTTGCGACCTGTAGTTTGATTACAAAGTTTACATGGACACACAGACGGACGGACGGACGGACGGACATTGCTATTTCGACTCAAAAAGTGATTCTGAGTCGATCGGTATAACTAAAGATGAGTCTATGATGAATATTTTTGGTTGTTACAAACAGCAGCACAAAGTCATTATACCCAAACCACATACTGGTATAGGGTATAAAAACGAAAAATTATATATATAAATAATGAAAAATTAAAAAAAATAAAAAAACAATTAAGAAATTATAGTCGGTCTGGACGGACCATACGATACCCTACACCATGGTTTAGAAACCCTTTCTGATTGGTCCAACTAACTGGATATAGAAAATAAGCAAAAACCAAATTTGAGTGGCATTGTTATTAATTTTTTTGGCTGCAGATATGAAAAAGTTCATATCGGGTGCTATATTTATATGTGGACTAGGTCAAAAAATGGACCGATCCTGACCATATTTGACAAAGTCACTTATATTTTGAAAAATATATATGTACACAAATCAAATTTGAGAAAAATCAGTGCAATATTTTTGTTTTTTAGTTGTAGTAACTCAACTTGAGTGAGTAACTAAATTTATTATTTTAGGAACTTTTAAATTATTTGCCACAATATGTAGGCTCATTTGAACTTATTGTTCGTTGTTCAAAAGACGGGTGTTTTGAAGAAAGATATCGTGTTGAAATTTTTTTTTTTGGCTGGGATGCAGTAGAGTGTAATTTAAACTTAGTTTGTAGGAATTTTATAACTTAAATAAAATATTTTTTCAGTGAAAATGTGTCCATTCTATCTAGAATAATAAACAACCGACTAATATATTGTTAGAATCTTTACTTCTCGATTCTTAAGATAATTTATGAATAAAAAAAATTTAAATTTCACTTAGTTTCCATATCGAACATACCAATTGTTGTGATTTCTTCATATCCTTATGTAAAAATACTTAATTGGTTTAATCTAAAAGTTTTAATTACATTACATTATGGCAACTCTGTTAATAGTGCAGTGATGCTTAATTAATGGACACACATTCTTGTCTGTGTTCATAAGTATGTGCACTTTTGTTGGTACGATATGTATTTCATGTAAAATGCTTCCGCTCTTAATTAAGAACTCATGTAAACTATAAATATTTGGCACATGAAAATTTTATTAATTTATTCCTTCACTCTTGCACACTTACATATTTAACACATTAAGGTGGCCATGACAAAAAAGTGTAAAATTATTTTATCTTTGCTAGTAGAGCCCAATACTCGAAATTCAATTTTTTTCTTTCAATGTTTTTTAATCTATATATAAAAAATTTATGAAAACAGAAGATATATATGGGATTGTTAATAAAAAGTTTTGTAAGAGCCTAAAGGTATGCTAATTAATTTTAACCAATTTATAAACATACGCACAGTAATGTATAGTTTTTTATTTGAAGCTTAAATATGTGTGTTATGTATGTGTAAGTAGCAACTTTATATGATTATTACTTCAAAAAATGTGCCAGGTGGTGTAAATCTGTGAAGATGATGTACATCTGCAAAGAAATACCTTTCAAATGGTATATTGTTTTTCAAAATCAGTTAATAACTGAGAGTCTAGAAAATGTCACAACAAAACGCCTTGCCTATTAATATTGTAGATACATATATTTCTTCTGTCCGTGTTACTGAACAACTCATAAATGGCTGGACTGATGTTGTGTGTATGATTAAGTTGATTCGAGAATGTTTAGATTCATGACGGGATCTGATAAATGGGCGTGGCATCTCCAATACAAAGTGAATTAACAATATCTTATATATCGAGTACAATGATAGGAAGAGCTTTGTAAATTTGTGTGAGGTTATCTGTTACTACTATTAGTAGTAGGACCGAAAATGGGCGGGATCGGGTAAGTCAGCGTGTCATCTCCCATTCAAAGTGAATTTTCAATATTCTATATTCTATGTTATATTGAAGGGAAAGTAGCGATACTTTGTGTGATTTTGCAGGGTGAAATTGGGTGGTATCGGATAATTAGGTGTGACACCTTCCTTACAAAGTTAATACTCAATATCTCATATCTAGAGTACTACAAAAGGGAGAGCTTTGAAAATTTGTGTGAGAAATCCATTATTACTGTGAGTAGCCGTGCCGAAAATGGGCGGCATTTGATAAGAGCGCGTGTCATCCCATACAAAATGAATTTTCCGCATCGAATATCTTGAGTAATATAAGTATAATTGAGTAATATAAAATAACGATACTTTGTGAGTTCGTGCTGAAAATGGACGGTATCGTGGCACGTACCGTGCAAAATAATTATTGAATATCATATATTTCGTATATTGTAACAGCGACCTTATATGACGTCATAAGTTGTTAATGTAAATAGCAGTGCTTGAAATAGGCAGGAACGGATAAATAGGCGTGATAGCTCCCGTAAAAAGTAATAAATAGATAAATAATAGATAAAAGTACCAATCGTCTCTTCGTGAGGTGCCCGAAATTATTTTTGATTCCCACTTCTAGATGGCGCTGGGTCTGTTTTTTTTTTTGCGAAAACTCTTATTTTTGAATCGACTTTACTTAACAATAACTAATTTTAATGTAGAAATACACTTTTGTATTTTCGCAAAATCTTCCGACAGATGGCGTTAGTTGAGCGAAACGACAATTTTAGTATCAAAATAGATGGGAAGCACTATCATTTTCATTAAAGCCAATTTATAGTGCGGTAGAATAAGATGAGTTTTTATATTAATTTTATTTGCCAGGTTTTGCACCGTATATTTTACTCTCGATAGTTAGACTACCAATAATATTGCCTGGAAACCTTAACATCATTTAATCGGCAATTATCAATGGCAGATTTAAAGGAAAGCATACTTTATTGCCAAGAATCCCGATGTTTGCAACAAATTCTCTAAGTGCAGTGGCAATCAAGGTCAGTCAACGCAAGTCTAAGGCTTGGGTTTGGAGAATGTATGCACCATATAAGCCAAATCATTTGTTTGTACTAGCAGACTCCATCCCTCGAAATTCGAGTGCAAATTCTAAGAAATTTTATTTTTTCATTAAATAAAGACCCTGAAGGTATGCTAATGAAATATAGCCAATTCACAATTCAACACAAGAAAAACAAACTCATTTTTATTACAAACACATTAACAAATTTAATAAACACACACATAGCATTGTATAATTTTATGTATGTGTTGGTAGCAACTTTAAATGCAATTTACTCAAAATAAAGGAAAAAATTAAAAAATCTGTAAATCTGCAAAAGGGCTAAAAAGAAATACCTTTCAAATAATATATGTTTGGTCAAAATCGGGATGAAACAGTAGAACAAAACATCGGTCACAAAAAATCGGCTAGCCTATTATTATTATAGATATGGAGAAAAAGGAGAAGAAAAAGATATTGTCCACACTAGCGTTATCCTACGTAATACGAACGTTTTTTAAATGGCGATTTTGGGGAGTGTTGGGGTTCAATTTGCTTCCTTTCTATATAAAATTAATAAATGTGAAGTTTGGGGACAATTGGATAAAGAAAAGTCGCGCCGGAAATCGATTGAAAATTTCAATTGTGTTTATATCCGGAAAATATGAAATTTTTCAGAATTTACGAAAACTTTGTTCTATAGTTTAATTTTTTCGACAGTTTGTTATATGAATCGATTTCAGTATTAAATTATTTTTCCAAAAAGCGGTATAGCTTTAAAATCAATCAAATCTCACGAAGAAATAGCAAATGTCCCAGACCACCTTTGTACCAAAAAAACAACTAGCTCATGAAATTTGACGGCACTTTTTCAATTAAAAAAATAAAAATGATTAAAACCATTATTTTTTTTGGTCTCTATACTTATAAGTACTCAGATATGAAATATTGGTTTATTACCACGTTGTTAGCCTATTGCGCAATGAGGCCGAATAGGTGTAATTATACCCTATACCACTATGTGGTTTGGGTGTAATGACTTTGTGCTGCTGTTTGTAACTAACAAAAATATTTGACTTAGACCCATCTTTTATTATACCGATCGAATCAGAATCACTTTCTGGGTCGATTTAGCGATGTCCACCCGTCCGTCCGTCTGTGTGTCCATGTAAACTTTGTAATCAAACTACAGGTCGCAAATATGAATATATTTTGATCAAATTTATTATATAAACTTTTCTCGGCAATGGAATGAACGCTATTGAAATTCGGTAACATTCGGTAAATGTTCAGACCTAGTCCCCATACAAATGAACCCTATGAAATCGACTTAAACTGCCATAAGATCCAAATTATTGTATAAATCTCAGTCAAATTGGGTTTGTATGTGTTTATTATATCCATTAATCAGTAGTCCAAAAATAATCCCTATAGGACAATTCTTAGTCATTGGCCCCATATAGAGCCACTTCCCGATCTCCACTTAAATTTTGTTTGTATATATTTTTGCAAAATACAAGAGACTTTACCAAACATAGTCAGGATCGGTCCATTTTTGGGCCTAGTCCAATTATAGATATAGCACCCGATATGAACTTTTTCATATCTGCAGCCAACAAAATTAATAACAATGCCACTCAGATTTGGTTTATGCTTATTTTTTACATCCAATTAGTTGGACCGAAGAGATAGGGTCTCTAAGCCATGGTATAGGGTATCGTATAGTCGGGCTAGACCGACCATAATTTTCTTGGTTTTTTGTTAAAATTTTTAAAACTCCTTTTTAAAGTTTTAAAAAATATCAGAAAAATTTGTGCGATAATACTGTTTCTTGAAACAAATCATATCTGACCGAGATAATTTGGATCTTATGACAATTTAAGTCGATCTCGTAGTGGTCATGCACATGTGAACTAGATTTGAACAAGCTTATATAGCAAATTTCATCATATTTGTATTTGCGGCCTGTAGTGTGATTAATAAGTTTAGATGGACATACAGACGGATGTAGAGACGGACGGACGGATTGTCTGAGAAAGTGATTCTGAATCGATCGGTATAATGAAAGATCCACGTCAAATATTTAAGGTAGTTATAAACATCAGAACAAAGTCATCATACCCTGACCTCAACTATGTAATATGGTTTTGAAAGTTTGCCCAAATATACTCGTATTTTCAAGAAATCTTTGACTGTCTTTGAAATATTGATGTTGAACTCATGGCCACCTTAATAAAACATCAATGATAAACTGCCAAGAGCTTTATTAAACATGGTACATCCATATAGGAGGCAATGAAAGAGACACCACCTAACTGTACAATAATACAAGCAGAAGATAAACTAAACGTATCGCAAAATATAGTGAACTTACGGACAGACGGGTTGGCAGTCTCTACTGTCACTAGAGCTGCTGGTGTTGTTGGATTCAAAAAGGTACGTGGAATTGAAATTGGTGCTGATGATGATGTTTTTGAAGCAAATGACAACCATCATGGCTTTTATCATTTAAAAAATATAATAGTGTCTATATGATTTTTTAGTAAGTGAGATTCATTATATTTTTGTCACTACAGCGAAATATGTATAAACGTTAGCATGTCTGTATATTTCAAAAATGTTTGCGTATGTAACATGAATTCCCGGCAAATTATTTAGCATTCAAAATGATTATCGGCTACAACATTTTTTTTAATTCCATAGGCTTAATTAAGAATTTAGATGAGGGATTTATTTAAAAGGGAAATACTATTTTCTAAAAAAAATTACTAAATATATAACCAGACAATAGTTGAGCTTACAGAATTATAATCTTGAGAATAAGGGTCATCCTTTGTTAAGAGGATTTTAAAGATTTTCAAAATACGAACTAATATTTCAATTGCCAAATAAAAATTCACTGGGTTATTACTCAACTTTATGATGGGCAAATGAGCAAATAATGTTAATGCATTTACTGATGTTTGTTAGTAAGCAATCTATACGGGCTTTAAGTTCAACTTAAATGGTGTTGGTTCTTTAAGTTAACGACTCCGTTGATAAATATTAGAGAGAGAGAGAGAGAGCGAAAAATAAACAGTAAATATAATAATATAATTGCATGCGTCTATATGACATGATAATGGTAAAATTATACCAAATTGAAACTGGGTTTTAAGGATCATATAAATATTGTCTTTATTTTTCCAAAAGCTAATTTAGTATTTTTACGAAAAAAAAAAACACAAATCCTACAGCCATTGTATATATGTCTGTCTGTATGTACATTAGGGTGGCCCTTCATTATATGGAGGAAAAAAAGTGTTCAAAATCTCGGTCGCAACCACTAGAAATATGAAAATAGCAAAAAAAATTGAGAAATAAAAGCTTGGGGCCAATGAAAAAACATTTAGAGGTGGCTCAACGTGATTGAAAATTTTAAGTGTGTTTATATGGGGAAAATATGACTTTTTTTTCATATTTTACGAAAATTTCGTTCTATATTTTCATTCTTCCAACAAATTGTTATATAATTCGGGATACGTTTTAAATTATCTTTCCAAAAAGTTATACAACTTAAAAATCGAATAAAAACTCGCCAAGAAATAGCAAAAGCCCCAGACCTCTTTTGTGCCAAAAAAACTGGGTCATGAATTTGATGGCATTTTTTCAACTTTGAACAATTGATTAAAGCCATCATTTTTTTTTTTGGTTTCCTTACTTATAAGTATTTAGATATGAAGTGTTGTTTTATTACCACGTTGTTAACTTATTGCGCATTAAGGCCGAAGATGGGAAATTTTTTTGATAAAATTTTGAAAACTGCTTTTTCAAGTTTTAAAAAATTTTCTTAAGCAGAAAATGGATCTGGAACTTTAAGGTTTTATTAAATACATGTTACAGATTAATTGTGTGCTGTTTTAGGTTAATCCCTGTGGCACAATTTTTTTGACACGGATTTTATTTTTGTGGATTTCGAGAAAAATGTGATTTTTGTAAAATATTCTGTAAATGTACTCTTTCTAAATACTTGGTATCAAAAATTCATCACTTTTCTACTTTTAAATGTTATATCTATAATATTAATAGGCTATGCGATTTTTTGTTACCGATGTAAGTTTCACAGTTTTACCCCAATTTTGACATTTACCCCAATTTTATCATTTGAAAGGTATTTCTTTGTAGCTGTTCCCAAATTTACAGATTTTCATCGTCTGGAATATTTTTTTGGAGTTATGATCGTTTAAAGTTGTTAAATTGTTAATGTTTTTTAATGTGTTGAGTTTGGTTTCTTCATTTAAAATGAGTTGAATTGTGAAGCATATCTTTAGGGTTCTTATTAAATGAAAAAATAAAATTTCCTAGAATTTGCGCTCGAATTTCGAGTGCTGGAATCTGCTAGTTTTATCTTAATAGCCTGGGGTTTCGGAAAAAAATAATATGACACCACTAACCCTTTTGGAATCGGGGTCATATATGACCCCAAGCTAATAAAAGGTAAAATATTCAAAAAATTCAAGTATTTTGTAAGTGCTGTTGAATTTTTAAATGCGACGCTCAAGGTTTAATAACCAAATATGTAGAACTTTCGTTCCTAAAATGGGATAAATCCGAGAAAGTTAACCCATTATTTGGCAAGGCCAGCTTCGGATTTTAAGATATTTTTAAATATAGATTACCGAAAACGAGTTTTTCTATTAAACTTGATGGAACCACTATTTAGAATTTAAGAAAAATAATTCGGTTAATTTTTATTTATTTAACCCTTCAGTGATCCTGGGATCAAAATAATCCATTGTGATATATCTTTGGTGCAATTATCTGCTTATTGCTCGCGAATATAAATTAAAACAACTTTTAACCAATTTTGTTATAAAATTATTTTATGTATAAAAACAATTTATATTTTTATAATGACCCAAAGCTAATAAAAGACAATTTATTAATTTTTTTTTTATTTTTTTGCTATTCGAATATTTCTAGGGGATGTGACCGAGAGTTTGAACACTTTTTTTTTATTAAGGGCCACCCTAATGTACATGTATCTGTATTTGTGATGATACCCAGCATAAAAATGTACAAACATATAAATTTATCTGTATAAATTTATCTATGTTTATAAATTGCAAATAGTTCTTAGATAACCCAGTTTTATTACAGAAGCGTATATTATCAATTTGAAAATTTAGATTTTTATCAATAAATAGACTTACTGTAGATATCAAAAGGTCTGATTTTATGCCGGTATCAAGCATGGACTGCCTTCTTGTCAACAGTGTTGCTAACAAAACCGCGCTAAATTGATTTGAAAGTAAGTAAGAGTGTTAAATTCGACTTCAGCTGGGTATGCGTTTACACCAATATATAAGTAAACAAAATATTTTAAAAAGTAAATAATATGGTGAACTTTATACTTAAGTATTACAACAATTATACTGAACTTTTAGAATTCCGTAGAGGTGTCTCCATATATTATGTCATATCTTGACATGATGATGCCCAGTTTACAACGTTTTCAATTTAATCAGTTCGAAATTATGATATTGATTGAGAGTAATTTCAATAGACAGACGGATGGACAGACGGACATCGCTGTATCGACTCCAGCTATTACAGCGATCACGAATTTATATATCTCATGGGGTCTCAAATTCATTTTCATGTACCCTCTGTAGAGTGGTGTGGAGCGTATAACAAAAAATCATGTGAGTCCGATCACACCGGAGATGTGTAAACATCTAGTAATTAAAGATTTTTTTATGGTGGATGCTTTTTTATAATCAACAAAAAAATAAACAGAAAGCGTCATCTATGTATTACTTATAGCAATCAACTGCAGGGGCTCTGCAGGTTAATTTTAAAATTTTTAATTTTTCGTTTTTTATTTTTTATTTTTCATTTTTATTTTTAAATTTTTATTTTTAATTTTTTATTTTTCGTTATTAATTTTTTTATTTTTATTTATTTTATCTATTTATATTAATTACAATGCAAAGTATATTTGAATTCTAATTTAGGGTCCAGGGATAAGCCGGGTGACAAAGTCCACTTGGCAGGTTTTTGCAGCGATGGTGAGAATCGAACCCACAACCCCCGCACGATAGGCGAGCACGCTACCTACTCACCTAGCGGGGCTCTTTTTTTATTTTTAATTTTTCAATTTTCATTTTCCATTTTTTTCATTTTTCATTTTTAATTTTTTATTTAGCATTTTTCATTTGTAATTTTTTATTTTTATTTTAAAATTTTTATTTTTTATTTTAAAATTTTTATTTTTAATTTTTCGTTTTTTATGTATCATTTTTCATTTTTCGTTTTTCAATTTTAATTTTTCATTTTTTATTTTTCATTTTTCATTTTTCATATTTGATTTTTCATATTTCATGTTTCATTTTTCATTTTTTATTTTTAATTTTTCATTTTACTTTTTTCATTTTTCAGTTTTCATGTTTGATTTTTCATTTTTTATTTTTCAATTTTTATTTTTCATTTTTCATTTTTTATTTTTAATTTTTAATTGTAACTTTTTATTTTTCATTTTTCAAAATGTTTTTATAAGGCTCTTCGCTCCCTCATTTTGTCTCGAAACACTTCCTAATGAAATCGTGTCTTTATTTCATCTCTAAACACTTCCTAATTTTTTCAATCTAACAATCGTACCTCGCACCGTTTTTGTCTTACTCTACTTACATATCAAAATGGGTTTTTTTTGGAATGTTCTTTTTTGAATTCGCTGGGTAATAGTAACGTTTTGACAAGTTGCCATGCTGCGCATAAAAAATTTGCATTGCACCTTCTAATCAAGGTAGGCAGGCGGTGGTGTTAAAAGAAATGGTTTTGAAAACGTCCTTCTAAAAACGTGATAGATTGATATGAAAATGAGATTCTTCCTATACATCCATCTCACAGATTGTAATGAATATATAATGTATGCTAACACTTATTTATGTATGTATGTGTCACAAAATGTTTGCTTGCATCTATTTGTTTGTCTTTTGCAGCTTTGCGAATGGAACTACGTTGATGAAAATTTATACATGTATGTTGATTTTGTTTTTTTTTTTTTTTTTTGTAGAATTAATTTATTTCAAATTAAGTGTCATTAATGGAAATAAAATTTTTAGCGTAAATCAAATATTATTAGTTTCTTTGAGTTTAAAACAAATTTTTAAATAATCTAACCCATAAAAACAAAGTTTTCATTAAAACTCTTTCTTTCCTTATGCATATGAGTTTTGAATCTCTCCGTGACTTTGCGTGACTATTTTAAAATTCATCTTTGGCCACAACAAGTCTTTTGAGCAAGTTTCAAATTGATTGGATGAGGGGAAATAATATTTAGAACACTCCGTGACTGTTCGTGACTATGCGTGACTGTGCGTGACTGCCCCAAAATTAATCTGCAGTGACAGCAAGACTATGGGCCAAGTTTCAGATCAATTGGGTTGCCCCACGACAGAGTGTATGAGTTAAAAGAAAGATTTAAAAAAAATTTTTTTAAAAACAAATTAAATGTAATTTTTATTATTACTTTTCTTATTTATTTTAATTAATACTAGGAGATTCCAGCCCTCGAAATTCGAGCGCATATTCTAGGAAATTTTATTTTTTCATTAAATAAAGACCCTAAAAGTATGCTAATCAATTATAGCCAATTCAGAAATCAACACAAAAACACACACATTTTTATTACAAACACATTAACAAATTTAATAAACACACACATAGCATTGTATAATTTTATGCAATTTACTCAAAATAAAGGAACAAATTTAAAAATCTGTAAATCTGCAAACGGCTAAAAAGAAATACCTTTGAAATAACATACGTTTGGTCAAAATCGGGATAAAATGGTAGAACAAAACATCGGTAACAAGAAATCGCCTAGCCCATTAATATTATAGATTATTCATTTGATTCAAATATTGATTGCAAATATTACTTTGTTCTGTGTTATTTCTGTTCTTTAGTAGTTTTTTGACTTCTTCATCTAAATCCCGATATTCCACTTTCCATTGATATCGAATACTGGAGATGAACGGATCTGACATTGTCAATAATATATTATTTTAGTGCTTTGACAAATTTAGATAATTGCTCTTGTATCTCGGTGCTACACGAATTTAAGTTTAATTTTATTTTAACGTAACATCTTCCTGGTTTTTGTTTCTAAAATACTCTTGGGCCAGTTCCTTATAATGGAAGCTCTCCATATTATTCGAATATTTTCATTTGCGATTGTTTATATATGTTTTTTATATATTTATGTTTTATATATATGTTTTTTTTTATATGTTTTTGTATATTTATGTAACTTTCTTATAAGCCTTTCCATAAGCCATCATGCTATATTTCTAGGTAAAATAAAAAGGTAAGAAAACGTTTTCTTCATTACTTGCATTATTGCATTCCTGAAATATATAAAAAGAATGGTGTATTTTGTAAGCAGATATCATTACTGGTAACATAATAAATAATGACATTTTTTAAGCCATAAAATACCTAAAGCACAAATTTAACTTACCATTGCATACTTATAGGGCTGTTTAAATTACCGTTATTTGAAATTTTTTTTTTTAGTAATTTCATAAAAATTAAAAAAGTGTTTTATCCGCGGGTCGTCACGGATGCAAATGTATATTCACGGTTAAAGACGACATTTTCACCTTTCTCCGGGTGGTATACGTTTCTTGTTCCCCTTTGTTTCCTAGAAGTTCTTCTCCACTAAAGTTGAAATTTGGCAAAAATTAAATTACTATAATAAATACTAGCAGATTCTAGCCTTCGAAATTCGAGTACAAATAGTAGGAAATTTTACTTTTCCATTTAATAAATTATAGACCCTAAATATATGCTTATCAATTCTAGACAATTCACAATTCAAAATTTTTTTTTGGTTTATGTCCAAAATAATTTTTCAATTGAACAAATTATTTTTGCGAATGAAGAAAACAAACTCAATTTAATTTTTTTTGCAAACACATTAAAAAATTTAATAAACACACACATAGCATTGTATAATTTTATATATGTGTTAGTAGCAACTTTAAATGAGCATAACTCTAAAAAAATTTAAAAATTTAAAAACCTGTAAGTCTGGTGGATAGCTTAAAAAATACCTTTCTAATAAGATACGTTTGGTCAAAATTGGGAGAAAATTGTTTAACAAATAATCGGTCTCAAGAAATCGCCTTACCTATTAAACGGTAGGGCTGTGACCACTTACAGCGAATAAAGACCACAATCCTGCCAACCTTTTAAAACGGACCTCTGGTCATTATCGATTATAACTTGCGATTAATAACCATTTATTTTTGATAAAAAAAAAAAAAAAAAATCACCTTTTTATGAAATAAAACAAAAAAAAAAAAAAACAGTTGAGTATGACAGCATGCCACACCCACAATTAGCAATAGTTTAACATAAATTTTTGGCTACCTTAATTTCGGTGTATTAGCTACAAGATGGCTTTAAAATTTAAAAAATCGGTGACAAAAATGCTTTCTACAGCACTCATTGAAGATGGTAGTCTCATAGCTTCTAAGGTTCAATTGACATAATCACTGTAGCTCAATTACCAAAATCCAATCTGAGATTATTGAACATCAATAAGTGAATGCTGAATCATTCTAAGCGATGAAGTGAAAATTGCCGTATTTTGGGCTTAGAGAAACTACATGTGTTTGTCGAAAAATAAATGCATCTATAACGTGTCACGTTACATCATTGGAGTCAAGCAGTGACGGCATCGCACTAAATGGGATGATGTTGATGTGGACGATATGTGGTTTTATCATACCATACAGGGAGTGTAACGATTCAATTACTGCATAACATATATCCTGGTCGTGTACTATCTCGTTTCGTTGAACAATATTGTCCCCATATATCGTGTGAGTTAACTAACGCCATTGGACTTCTTCTGATGGGGTTATTTGAAATTAATGGTCTACACGAAATTCAGCCATATGTATATAAAGAAGTCATGGAAAATTTCGACAAGGTCTTCGTCCATGCATGACCCTATCCTGTATACTTTATGATTAATTAAACAACTGACAATGTAAAGAAAAAATGAAACCTGTGTTATCGGTTTTTAATCTGGCGTGCATTTTGGGCAACCCTCTATAAGCTCATACGAAACTGTAATATATGTATGTAGGAGTGAATATCCTAAACCAGTAACCTTACAATATAATATAAATTTTAAAGCATTTAACTATTTGCTTCTTAAAATGGTTTATCACTAAACTAAATACCTGAAAAGTCCGTTCAGAGAAGTCTTGTTTTAGCAAAATTCAAAACCCGTTGAAGCTAAAGGCTTTGTAAGCTAAGTTCACTACAAGGTGAAAAGCTGTTTTGCATTTATATAGTACTACTGTAAGCTTTTGTGCGCTCGGAATGGTTTTCATTCCACAAAAGCTTAACTTTTACAGCCTAAACTTTGGTATTTTATTTTAACAGTAGTATTATTTTTGTTATTTTGTTTCCAAACCACAGTAAGCTTTAGTGTTTATTGTTGTGTACTGTAATCGACCTTTAAACAGTTTTTTCATACGTGGGAGTTATTCATATAAACTAAGGGGCATTATTATAACTTGCCTTTAAAGTAAATGTTAGAAAAAAATAGCTTCAGCTAAAATGAGCAATACAGTGACCTTTAACTGTTTTTTATTATTACAACTTCACAGTAAAATAAAATTAATATTTTTGATAATGTGGCAACACCAAACGAAAAAAAGATTACTTTTGATCAAATGAATTGAGGTTTACAAACAAACTAACAATCAAAATTTGTGAAATCTTTTTTTTTTCTTTTTGTATCGTGTGGTTAATACACCAAAATATATTAAACAAATTTAAAACAAAAGAAATTTTAGAACAAACAGCAAATATTGTAAATTTCTTCTTCTTCATAGATCAGAAAATGTGGCAACATTAAAAGCTTACGTTAAAAGTTAAAGACAACACTATCTTACCTTTAGCGTATTGATCACATTTAGCTGAAAGTATACTTATAAAAACAAAAAGATGATATTCTATCAGATAACATCCCAACTTTAGCTATTGGCACGTTGTAATAATGGCACTAAGTTGTATAAACTCTGCAGAGAAGTCTACAACTAATACTAATATCACTATGAATTAGAATTGTATTACCTATTTTTAATTTCCGACCTTTTAAGATTTAATGTCACAGTTCATATTACACTGTAGTTAAATTACGAGATTTTTAAAGCATGCCTTTCGGTTTTTCGGCATTTCGGTATTGAGGAAATCTCGATACCGTTATTATCGGTATTTTCGGTATTATTTATGGAATAAAATTGATGGAAAAAAATATCTAAATAAAAAAATATTTATATGGGGCGTTTCATGTCAATTGATCCAACATTTTATACCGATGTTTTTTTTTATAGATATCCCACTCGCATCCCACTAAGCGACAAAAACCCTTAAAGGAAAAACTAAAGCTTTTTTTTGTAGAAAAAAATATTTCCTTTTTCAAAAAAAAGTAAAACAAAATTTTTGATTTTGCAAAAAAAAGAAAGTTTAAAAATTTTTTTTTATTTTTTTTAATTTTATTTCCGAAAGACTGAGGAAATAGCTATCTAAACTATTTGGCACAAATTTTGCTAAGAACAATAGAATTGCCGTTTGTTTTAACTCATCAGCTACTTCGTACAAAAAGTGTTGCCTTTGCTGTTTATAGAGGTATGCCTGAACGTATGCTTTAAAAACAAATGAGTAATAAGACAACAAGACAATCCACATCGCCAGAGTACACTGAGGAAAAGAACCATAAAAAATTTTCATCTTGTAAAAATATTCAAAACTCAAACCAAAAAAACTTCCAAGATGTTTTCTCTTGGGAAAATTCTGTTCCCTTTTGGACGATAGATTGAACGATGTTACTAGAAAATCTGATTTAATCGAACTTAAATCGGATATTGAAGAATTAAAGGTGGGAAATTTTAAATTAAAAAAAGACATAAAAAAATGTAAGAAAATTATAGTCTGTCTAGACCGACTATACGATACCCTATACCATGCGCTTAGAGGCCCTATCTCTTAGGCCCAACTAATTGGATATAGAAAATAAGCATAAGCCAATTTTGAGTGGCATTTTTATTAATTTTTTTGGCTGCAGATATGAAAAAGTTCATATCGGATGCTATGTCTATATGGGGACTAGGTCCAAAAATGGACCGATCCTGACCATGGTTGGTATTTTGCGAAAATATATACAAACAAAATTTGAGATGAATCAGTGCAATATTTTTGTTGTCTGAACATGGGCCGATTCTCATCAATTTCAACAGCGTTCATCCCATGGTCAATAAAAGCTCATATACCAAATTTCATCAAAATATATCCATATTTGCGACCTGCAGTTTGATTACAAGGTTTACATAGACACACAGACGGACGGACGGACATTGTTAAATCAACTCAAAAAGTGATTCTGATTCGGTCGGTATAATTAAAGATGGGTCTAGGTCAAATATTTTTGGTTGTTACACACAGCAGCACAAAGTCATTATACCCAAACCACATAGTGGTATAGGGTATAATTAACATCCAGACTAGAATTTATTGATCGCAAGTCTCGGTCGACAAATGTTATTGTTACTGGTCTAAGTGGTGGGAGTACAAATGCAGCTAAAGATGAATTTTTAAAAGTATGCACTGATGTACTTAAGGTGTACAGTAATATTATGTCAACTCGTATTATAGCTGGGGGTAAATCATATTGTTTTACGTTGGAAACTAGTATGCAGGCCTACAATGTTACTGCTGCTAAAAAGGGTCTACCGATATACATACAAAAAGATTATATGGAAGAACAGCAGAACGTACGTTATAATTTGCGTCAGATAAGCAAGCAAATAACCAAAAATAAGAAAAACGTTAAAGTAAGACTTGGAGAATATTGTATTTTTATAAACAATAATTAATATACGTGGTCCAATGGTAAAGTCATAGCAACTTCTAATAATAAAGCTGAAATTTTTTCCAAACTGTTGACCGTTAGAAGTAGGTGTCATTTTTTACTTTATTATCATATAATGTAGCCAATCTTGCTAGATCAATAAACTTTGGAAACTTTTTATCTTGCATAAATAAATTTGATGTATTTTTTCTTTTTGAAACGCAGATAGTAGCAGATAAGCAACAACTTTTTTCATCGCATTTTAAAAATTATAGTCTTCATTGGATTGCAACAAAGAAAATTCATAGAGCGGGTCGTGCAAGTGGTGGCTGCTTGTTTGGTTTCAGAAAAGATCTACAAAAAATATATAATTTAAAATTTTTAAATATCTACAACAATACAGTTTTAACTGCGAAATTGGAAAGGTGCTTGTTTTATGCAATCCCAAGGTATCTAAATTGTACAAATTGGTATTCAGACTTACAAAAATTTGAAGAATTTGTGCAAGAACTAAAACCTACAGATTTCTGCATCGTGGCCGATTTAAACGCTAGAATTTCAAATGAACAGATTTTGGACTCTAACTTTAGAAAAGATTTACCAAACATTCGGGAATATAGATGTTCAAAAGATAATACTTTTTTTTTTTTTAATTATTAACCAACACTCAGGGGATGCCCCTACAGATGCAGTGCATTGTGTTGATCTCAGGGAAATAGGTTAATGGAAGGAGGAAAGAGGGAGTAGTGTTTGTGGATATTTGACTTAAGTTTTATTAGATTGCAATTGTCAGGAAAGACTTATGCGGAGAGTTTATTCCACATACGGCTTGTTCGACCGATAACTAATCTTCTCTGTAATGCGTTGTGCGGTTAACTGGACAATAAACTAGTAGTTCGGTCATTGATTATTGTACTGTTCGCACAATCTTCTGCAATATGTTGATGATTTTTCAGTTGCATCCAAACCTTACTCCGATCATATGCCACTATGCATAAAAATCAAATCTTTGAATTCCAATGCTGAGACAAATGTAAAAGATTCCCTCCATAGATTGCGTTGGAATGACAAACACATGCCTAAATATGTTGAGATTCTTTGTTCGCTCCCTACTAATGTTCATCTTCAAACCAACGATTCGGTAGATAATTTGTTGTCTACACTAACGACTAAAATAAAGCAAGCTGCAATATTAAAAGTGAATAAACCATTTTTTGAATCAAAGCAAGAATGGTTTGATTGGCAATGTGCTCGCTCACGGAAATAAATGTTAAAAAGGCTCAAATTATGTAGAAAAAATCATACAACCATAAACAAAACACTTTATTTTACATGTCGGGCTAAATACCTAAAACTATGTAATAATAAAAAACTGGATTTGTGTAATAACCTGGACAAATTAAACACAGTAAAGTGCAATAGTGTCTGGTGGAAACTATCAAATTCACTGAAATCTTATAAGCACTTGGTCAGAGGTAATTTAAAAGCAGACGAGTTCCTAACTCACGGAAAATAATCATGAAGTAAACTGGTGCATGCCATATATCACCGATCCCTTTTTAGATTCTCGTATAGAATCCTGCGAATTATCGTCCGTTATTAAGAATTTGAAGCATAATAAAGCTCCAGGTCAAGATGGTGTTAGCTACGAATTTTATAGATTTGCTCCAGAATGCTTTGTTAGCGAAATATTATCATCAGTTTTTAACATAATCTTTCTCCAGGAAAAAATACCATCAAGCTTTCGTAGCTCTATAATGATTCCACTTTTTAAAAAAGGAGATCCAGCGCTTCCAGAAAACTATCGTGGCTTGTCGCTTATTGATGCTACATGCAAAATTTTCAACACAATTTTATTAAATAGAATGACTGAATGGATAGATAACAACAAAATACTGAATGAATATAATATCTCTAATGAAGATAATATCTTTAACTTGGTAAACATTGTAAATCTAAACAAATTGAATGGTAAAAATACATATGCCTTCTTTGTTGACTTCTCTACTAAAAGCCGTATTTATTCTGTTGATATAGGTGTAAGACAGGGGTGCATATTAAGCCCGGTACTATTTTCATTATATATAAATGATCTAGTTGATGTACTCCCTGGTGGTGTAAATGTTGCTGATACTACAGTGAAGATCCTGCTTTATGCCGAAGATATTGTTATCTTATCGGAATCGCCAACAGAACTACAAAGCATGATTGATGCATTATATAGTTACTGCCAACTGTGGTGCTTAAAAATTAATTTAAATAAATCTAAAATAATGGTGTTTAGGTCGGGCACCAGAATCTCCAAACTCCTGAATTGGCATTTTGGAGATGAAAACATCGAGATCGTAAACAGTTATAAATACCTTAGTGTAGATATCACTTATAACTTGTCTTTCAATATATATGTATTTAAAAACCAAATTGGCTGCATCAAAATTGGCAATCAACACAACGTGGTCGAAATATATTAACCACCCCCAAATATCAAAGTCTAATAAACTAAAGGTACTTCATGCTGTTTCCCGATCAATTATGTGTTATGCTGCACAAGTTTGGGATTACGAAAAAGTTGATGAAGTGGAAAAGCTATTTCGTTTTTTGTTAAAAAAAATGCTTTATTTACCAACTACAACTCCAAATTATATGATCTATCTAGAAACTTGTTTAAATTCTTTATATCTCTTTACTTTAAAGCTGGATTTTTCCTACATAAATAACGTATTAAATCATGAATCATCACAGATTGCCACGTATTCTTGCTGAGGAAATTAGAAATAAAAACATCTACTGGGCAAATAAGTGGTCAAATCTTTGTCAACGCCTTAATTTTACGCCTAATAATATTAATCAGCCACTGTTAACACAATGGAATTCGATAATAAGTTTATTAGAAATAGAAGAACGCGAAGAAAATGTATTTAACGCAACGAACTCACTAAGCCATGATCTTTATTGCCAATTAAACTACAACGTTACACCTTTACTTACTATGAATTTTTCATCTCGCATCACTAGTATGATATTAAAAGCCATAGGGGGTCTACTTGACTTAAATGCCAGATCCTTCAGGAACAACAAAAATAGTATCTGCACAATCTATAATTTAAATGCATCGGAGAATACCTACCAATTTTTAGGTGTTTGCCCTATTTACAAAGATCTTAGATTAAGACTAGTTGGTAAAACCCAACTTAGTATGAACGAGTTACTGAGCATTCTAAATAGATGAATTTGATGTATAGAGCCCATATTATAAAAATAACCGTTTCTGTTTTGTAAAAATCTTTTTCTTTTTTATAAAATGCATTTAAATAATTTCAAATGAATTAAATCAAAAAAAGTTATAAAAATAACTAGAATGGTGCCAATAGGGCATAAATTAATGAATATGTACATAAAACTCTAAAATCTATTAATAAATAATAATTATGAGCGATATTTTTAACATTAAATCAAACATACATCAATATATTTATCCTGCGAATGCCAACTCCTGTGGAGATTTTGCTATACTGGCCTAGTACTTTCACTCTGACTTTGAATTTCCCACCCCCCAGACAATGACCCCGAATATGTTAACACCCAAGCGAGTAAATAAAACCAACTTTTTGTTCTGTTTGTTTTTTTTTTTATAAATTTTATTTTTATTTACGTTTTGATGTTTCGTATGCTTGATTTTATCTTCATATCATTATAATTATTTCCAGTTTCATTTTAATTTATTTATTTGTTTTTATTATTAATTTCATTTCGTTTTTTTTGGTATTATTTTTTATTGTTTTTAATGTTAATATTTATTAAATGCGTAATAGTAATAACAATATACATGTATGTATATATTTGGAATAATACATATTGTTTTTTTTCTTTCTATATTTAATATAAAATATTTATTAATTACACACATGGATTAAAATATAAAAAAAAATTAAATTAATGAATATATTTAAGTTTTAAAATAAATAGATTTAATGGAAACATACAGATAATCATAAATTATTTTATTTTTGATTTAATAGTTTCTTTTTTTTTTTTTGATTTATAGTGAAATTTATTTAAATTAAGAACTTCGTCTGAGAAAGTTTCAGTTTAATTTGATTTTATGTTTTTCTTTTTTTTTTTTTTGAATATTTTTAACTTTTAGTGTTTGAAATGAGGAAAAAAAAATATATTTGTTAAAATACAAAATAATGATTAACATTTTCTAAAAGTATTTTTGATATGACTTAAATACAGTTTGTTTTTTTTTTGTTATTTTTAATTATAATAATTATATCAAATAATTTAATTTATTATCACTTAACTAGGTCTGGAAAACTGGAACTAAAACTAAAAAAAAATTTGGAGTATAAAATTAAATTTACAATTGATTTAATTAAATTTCATTTAAATAACTAGAGAGCAATTCTACAATTAAAGGTATTTTTTGTTTTCTTCATAAGTCACTACTTTTATTCATTAATTTTTGTATGTTTTTTTTATTTTGTTATTTTTTTAAATTGTTTTACAACTAAAATTAAACAAATACGAAACAATTTACAACATTCATTATTTGCAATTAAAAGCCTGTTAAATTTTTTAATTCGTTTTTTATTTTTTGTTTAATATAAAAAAGGAAGTTGGCGACATGTTGTTTATTTATTTTCTTTAACTATTAAATACTTTTTTTTTATACATTGTGGTTTTATTTTATTAAAATAAAATTTTTTATATATATTGGTTTTTTTCAAAAAGAAAAACAAAAAAATGAATTTTAATTTAATTTTTAATGAAAATTTATATACTTTGTTATGGCCTTAAACTATGGTTATGGCTGTTATTTAATATTAATATTTATATATATATTTTTGTTAATTTATCATCCTGCAAAATTTTACTTAAATAGTATCATTTTTTTTTAATAATAAATATTTTGTTTTATATTAAAATTAATTACAACAGTATAGTTTTTACAAATTTATTTAATTCTTTTTTTGTTTTCTTCAATTTTTAATAACAAATTTTAATCAGTCATTTTAATGCATTTAATTGCAAATTAATTCTTTATTTATTTTATATAAATAATAATGATTTTTTAAAACCTAAAACTAATATTTATTAGTCTATGTATAAATACTACAAGTATTGGGTTTTATATGTTTCTGTTTTGTATAAATTATTCATGTGTTTTTTTAAATGAATTTTGTGTTTATGTTGTCGATATATGCATACATGCTTATTTTTTTTTTTATAGTTTCATCGAAGTAACCTTGAACTATTGTTTCATTTTTTATGAATGCATATTAAAAATGGCGTAAATGGCAGATGAATAACAGTTGATATAGTTCACTGATAAGGAATATTTTTATGTCAAGGATTTTTTAAAAAATAATTTGACATTATTATAAGCAAAAAAAAAAAAAAAAAAAAATAAAAAACAGTATTAAAAGTAGATAGTTGTATTTCTTGCATGATGGCAATAATGACCGAGAAGAGATTTAAAATGAATTTAAGGAATTGTTAAACAGGAAATAAGTGAAGCTTGACCAACTTAAAAAAAAAATCATGTCGCATTTTTAGAATTTGCTATATAATAGTCATTGTGGGGGGTGAGAAATTCCAAGTCAGGGTATTAAAACCACCAAAGTGTTTGGCGTTCTCGGGCCACACTTTTTTCAATTAGTTTTTTTTAACTATAACTCCAAAAAACAATTGATGATATCTCTTTTCATTCTTCAGTAAATTGATTCAGCAAATCAAGTTGGACTAATTATATAGAATAAAATTTTCAAAAAAATTTTAATTTTCCACTTTTTTAATCAACTTTTTGAATAACATAACATATTTTGTGCGTATGATTATTATTTATTAGTAGAGTAGAGGTGTATACGTATGAGTGATGGTAAATCAAATATACATCAATATTTTTAATTCTATTTTTTTCATGGATGTTTTAATAAAAATTATAATTTAGGCCTTTGCAACAATTTTGCTAAATAAAGAAATGAGAAATCATCAATGGTCCTTGAATTATAGCTGAAAAACTAAGCTAAAAACATCAAGATAAGGAAAATATGTAAAAGGTCATAAATTGGTTTGCTCTGAAAACTCCAAACCATTTTGAGGTTTTACTGTACTGGGCTGGAGCTTTCACCCTGACTTGGAATTTCTCATCCCCCAGAAATAATCCTGAAAATGTTGCACAGCGATATCTGTAGTAAGACTGATAGATATCACTGCTAATACGGGTATCAAAATAGTCCTCAACGTCAAAAAGAGAATTTAAAATTAAAATTCACTCAGAAAATGCGGTGAAATGTGGAGTAAATATTTTTTATGTAACAAGATACACAAAATTTTCACAACACTTCAAATATACTTAAGAGAGGCATATTTTTTGCATTCGTTTTTTTTCTAATAAATACCAGTTCCAAACGAAAATTTTGCAACTTCTTCTAACATTAAAAAGCCTTTTGAAAAGTAGCACAACTTGGAGAAAAACAACTGAGGGTGCACTTTTACTACACATTTTCCCTAAATTTTCGGATATATTGATTTAAACAAAAGTTTGAAAATCCCGACGTAATTTATCAACATAAAAATTTTTTTCTTAAAGATTTTCTAAAAAAAATAATAAAAATGATTTTTGAAAATTCGCAATATTCTGTATAAAGACGGAGAACTTTAAGCACACAACTTATGTGCATCTCAAATAAAACATGGTTGAAAAAAGTCGGCAGGTAAAATACAAAGCAAACATGCAAAAATATCAACTTTAATAATCTTAATCTCTCTAGTGAGACGATATTTCTGATGGCTTTAAGTTAAAATTTTTAGATATTAATACCTACTAGCAGAGTCCAGCATTCGAAATTTGAGTAAAAATTCTAGAAATTTTTATTTTTTCATTAAATTTTTTGCTTTCAATGTTGTTTTATGAATATTTAAATAAAATTCATTAAATTCAATAAATTTCATTACAAATATTTTTTGAACACACAGAAGATATATAAATGGGTTTGTTAATAAATAATTTAATAAGAGCCTAAAGGTATGCTTCTAAATTTTAGCCAATTCACAATTCAACACAATTAGTAAATACACACTCATCATTATATAGTTTCTTATGTGACGCTTAGTTTCAACTTGAAATGATTATTACTCCAAAAAAATGTACTGGATGGTGCATAACTGTAAAAGTGGCGCACATGTGTCAAGAAATACCTTCCAAATGGTATATTTTTTGTTAAAATCGGTTGGTAACTAAAACTGTAGAAGAGGTCACAAGAAATGGCCTTGTCAATTAATATTAAAGATATAATGGGCCAATTAGTGCTGCTACTTCTGTGACTAAATCAGTCATCTTAGGGAAGGAGTCTCAATGACTTTAGCCAGTCAAAACTTGAACTTGTTCTCTATATTAAATTCTTAGCTTTCAGTTGCATTTAACAAAAAGTGCTAGTGTATATATTTGGTTCTGCACTTAATTTAATTATTGTGAAATAATATTTATATTACTGTTTTTAAATTGCTTAAATCTTTTTTCAATGTTCACATTAATTTATTTTTTTTCTTGCTACAAATATTTTGTTTTTTTTAGCAAATATTTAAGTTTACGCTGTTGCCAGTAACTTACTGAACAAGTTACAAATACAAAAGTATACAGTTTAAACTTTTGAAATTTACAGGGTTATGGAGGGCGCAGGTTGTAAGGTAGATATATAAATTTGACCTTTAACAAAATTTATTTTAGGCAATTCATATTTTTTTTTTTGGTATTTTATTAAGTCAATATTTTTGTCTATACTTAGATTCACTTTAATTTATTTTTATATTTTTGGCATTCATTTTTTGAGAAATTGATTTATGTCCCGGATTTTTTAATTTTCGCCTTGATCTTCAATATGCCAATGCCATACAAACCCATATTTCTATTAATGGTGAAATTTATTGGAATTTATTTTCTATTCCTACTAAATTCCTTTGAATTAAAATAAGAGTGTAAAATTGTTGTTAAAAAATTAATCCGAAAGATGTGAAATTAAAGAAAATATATACACTTGCTAGAAAAATTATCCGTACACTTGAAGATCAAAGATTTAAATATTAATAAAAAAATACTAATAAAATATTTTGAATTACGAACTTTTGAAGAGTGTTTACTTGGGAGTTTTACTTGTTCTCAAAAATTGTACCGCATCTTTCTACTTAACTTTTTTTTTTAACAAAGAAAAAATTAACATGGCAACTATAAGAGCCAGAAAAAGTATTCGTACTTTTTCAGTTTTATTTTGGTAGAAGACAAACTTGTTTGTATAAAGTTGATTGGACTTAATTATATTTGTTTTGTAAACTATATTTTGGTATGAGTTCCAAAATCAAAGAAATCAGTGTGGATGAGAGGAAAGTTATCCTAAAGGTTTGAATTGTCGGTAAGTTTTTCCGTGAAACAGCACGGACCATAGGTCCAGTACGTCGTTCGAAACTACAAGTCTACCAACTCAATTGTGCCAACTGAATTCGGCTAAAATTTATAACTGTATTTTCGATTGTATGAACAGAAAAATAAAATGAAATTGAATACTGTTAAGAAAATTCGGTTGGTACTAATTTCGGTCGAATCAATGGATCTGTTTTCTATGTGTATGATTAGGGGTAATATGGCAAGCATTGGGTTAGTGATACATAAATAAAAAAAAAATTTAAACAAAGGGCACAGCATCTTGAGCGTAGTGAAGATTCTTGATGGCCAACGGGATAATGACCCAAAATATGATTGTTGTACAATACTAACAAGTAAGAAAATTATAGTCGGTCTAGACCGATTATACGATACCCTATACCATGGTTTAGAGACCCTATATCTTCGGTCCAACTAATTGGATATAGAAAATAAGCATAAACCAAATTTGAGTAGCATTGTTATTAATTTTTTTTTTGGCTGCAGATATGAAAAAGTTCATATGAGGTGCCAAAAATATATGGGGACTAGGTCGAAAAATGGACCGACCCTGACCATATTTGGCAAAGTCACTTATATTTTGAAAAAATATATACAAACCAAATTTGAGAAAAATCTGTGCAATATTTTTGTTTTTTGATTGATTTTAGTGAAGATGGGGAAGCAGCTCTATACGGGGCCTATGAATAAGAATTGTCCTGCAGGGATTATTTTTGGACTACTGATTAATGGATAGAATAAACATGTAAAAACCCAACGTTACTGAGATTTATATGATAATATGGATCTTATGGCAATTTATATCGCTTTCATAGGGGTCATTTGTATAGGGACTGGGTCTGAACATGGATCGAATTTCACCAATTTCAATAGCGTTCATCCTGTGGCTGATCAAAGCTTATGTACCAAATTTCGTCAAAATATATTCATATTTGCGAGCTGTAGTTTGATTACAATGTTTACATGGACACACAGACGGACGGACGGACATCGCTAAATCGACTCAGAAAGTGATTCTGAGTCGATCGGTATAATAAAAGATGGGTCTAGGTCAAATATTTTTGGTAGTTACAAACAGCAGCACAAAGTCAAACCAAACCACATAGTGATATAGGGTATAAAAATAAATTTAAATCACCACCGCTTTCACTCGAACTTAATCCTATAGAGCATTTGTGAGATGCAATGTAGCGCAGAACCCGTCAGCATAAAGTAACCATTAAGGAACTCTTAATAATCTAACCCATAAAAACCAAGTTTTTATTAAAAGTCTTTCTTTTCTTATGCATATGAGTTTTAAATCTCTCCGTGACTTTGCGTGACTATTTTAATTTTGGACACAACAAGACTATGGACAAAGTTTCAGATCCATCGGATGAGGGGAAATGGTGTTTAAGTCACTCCGCGACTATGCGTGACTGTGCGTGATAACCGCAAAATTTACCTATAGTCACAACAAGACTATGGACGAAGTTTCAGATCAATTGGATGAGGGGAATGGCGGTGCCCCATGGCAGACAGACAGACAGAGAGTATGAGTTAAAAGAAACAGTTTAATAAAAAAAAAATAAATAACTAAAATAAGGTGAGTCCAAATCGGCTCATAGGGGTCTTATAGGTCAAGGAATATGCTAAAAGTTGCTAACTTAAATTATATTTAATGTAAATTTAGTTTTTTTATGTTCATATATTTCAAATGTACGAATATTTTTTCTTATGAAATTTTTATTTTTTTGTTTTTGACGTTCATAAAATTTGTTAAATTTAAAATAACTAATAAATACCTAAGAAATTTATTAAAAAAAATATAATTCAGCTTAGTTAGTTTTTACATACTTTTTTGGTAACATGACAATTCCATTTGTAAAAAAATTATACAAACTAGCAGATTCCAGCCCTCGAAATTCGAGTGCAAATTCTAGGTACTTTTATTTTTTCATTAAATAAAGACCCTAAAAGTATGACAATCAATTATAGCCAATTCACAAATCAACACAAAAAACTAATTTTTATTACAAACATATTAACAAATTTAATAAACACACACATAGTATTGTATAATTTTATTTATGTGTTAGTAGCAACTTTAAATGCAATTTACTCAAAATAAAGGAAAATATTTAAAAATCTGTTAATCTGCAAAACGGCTAAAAAGAAATATCTTTCAAATAATATACGTTTGGTCAAAATCGGAATAAAACGGTGGAACAAAACATCAGTCACAATAAATCCCCTAGCCTATTAATATTATAGATAGCAATTCAGCTTTAATAAAACTTTTCTTTATTAAACATTTAATTCGGGAAAAAATTAAAAAAAAGTTTTCATTAATAATAATCATAATATTAAAAGAAACAAGTGTTAAATTCGGCTATGTCCTACCTTTGGCATTCTCCACCTGGGATTTTCGTTTTCAATAATATCTGGACTTATTGCACTATTCATATCAAATGTAGACAAAATATTTGGAAAAGTATACAATTCGATAAACTTTATACTAAATTTAATGAATTTTTAATCTGCTAGAAGTGTGTCCATATTTTAGGGGATAACATGGAACAGTGATGTCCGATTTATCTAATTTTAAATGCAGATCTGCTCGAAATAAATGACATGCAATATTGTCTTAAGATTGCCCAGGTAAATATTTGTCAGAGTCTGATTTCTTCTATAGACAGACGGACAGACGGACATCACTATATTGTTGTAAGGATCAATAATATATATACTTTATGTGGTTGTATATATATACACTCTGCACAGTGGTGTGTAGGGTATAAAAAATATGGAATCATATTTACAGAAAATTTTAAAATAAATATTTGAATGAAAACTATTGTCAGCTAAAATATTTACTTAAGCATTCGGTGAGACCCCCGCTCCTCTATTCTTAGTAGCTTATGGAATATATCTCAATATGGGAAAGTTAACAACTGAAGACCAGTGAAGAATATATTTTTCTAATAAATATAATCTTTTTGTAATCTTTGCCAAATGACAATTCTTATCCATTTTATAGTACAATGCTTAATGCGTATGTTGAATCTTTAGCACCGAATCTAGTACCGACTGTGCTGACATATGCTGTATGTATTTATGAAAGCTTGTGTGTTTTGTAGTTGTATTTTTAATATATGCACATATTGTACGTGTATATTTTGATGTCGTAAAAGTTCATATATGTATGTGTATAATCGTGTATATTACATATGTATATATGCATATCTATTTATGTTTGTTTATAGTTTTATATCATAGTTAAGTTGTATGTCTGTATGTATGTATATGCTTGTTAAAATATTTAACTTATGGCTTTTGTTTATTTTTAATGGAGAAACTTTTTATATACAAATCTTGTCTGATGCTGTTACATGTGACTGCATGTTGTGTAGTTGCCTGCAGATTTCGTTTTAATTTTTTTTATATATATGTATATTTTTTTTGGCAATACATTTTTTATTGTTGAGTTTTTTAAGGTTATTTTCGGTTCTTTTTATTAATTTCTTAATTAGGTACATCTATAATGATTATATAAGTTTTTTTTTTTAAATTTGATTTTGTTCAATTTGAAAATAACTTCATAAACTATTGAATTGATTTATCATAAAATTTTTGTTTCGATTTTAGTTTAGTTTATCTACAAAATGACTCGAAAATAGTTTATTTTAAAATTCATACAGTGTGTGGAGAAAAAAAATAACAAGTATGTCAGATAAAATTTGAGAAAGTAAAAGTTTTCGTAAAAAAAAAAATTATTCCATTCTAGGAATTGTTAAATATTTTTAAAAACAACTTTTTTCTCTTGGCTTATAGATATTAAATTAAAGAACAGTTCTTATTATTTTCGATTAAGTTTATTAATAATGTCTCTTTTTAGGTGGCAATTTAAGAAGGGAAAGGAAAGTAGGAAATTCTAAAACAGATATTGTTGTTGGGGAATATTATTTTATCTCGTTCCTTAGTAATCTGCAAAGATTTCGGAATTACATAAGAAAAATCAAGTATTTTCTTGATACTGAAATCATCGTTACACACCGTAGAACTTGACATCATAAAAAGTAAAACCGAATACTCACTGTTTCTTGAATTTCACATCTCTTGTTCTGTTTAAAGGAATTTTTATAATTTGAAAAGGAAAAATTATTACAATATTAAATATGGATATCAAATGAAAATCTTTGCATTAAGAACAACAATATTTGTTTTAATTTTTACTTTGAAAAAAATTATTCCTTAAGACCTAGAAAATTTAAGGACAAGATGCAACACTATAATTTATTATGACCTATACCACTATGTGGTCAAGGTAAAATGAGTTTATGCTGATGTTTGCCACTACCAAAAATATTTGATCTAGACTTATCTTTTATTGCACTCAGAGTCGATTTTGCGATGTCTGTCCGTCCGTCAGTCTGTGTGTAAACCTTGTAATCTAACTACAGAACGCCAATATGAATATATTTTGATGAAATTTGAGATATAAGCTACTTTCGGCCATATTGTAAACACTATGGAAATCGGTGAAAATCGGTTCACGTTCATACCTAATCACCATACTAATGACCCCTATGAGATCGGCTTAAATTGCCATAATATCCAAATTGTCTTATAGATTGCGGTCAAATTGGGTTTGTGTATGTTTTTTGCATCCATTTATCATTAGTCCAAAAAAAAAAAAAACTCTATAGGACAATCCTTAGTCATAGTCCTCATATGAAGCTGATCCCTGACCTTCACTTAAATCTATTAAAAAAAACCAAAAATGTTTAGGGTTGAATGATGGTAGGATGGTCACCTTAAAACTTTAAATCTTTGGTGACAGAAATTCAATAATGGGTTTGGATTTTTCACACCTAGGTGGCGCTAATGTCATTATTAATCACATTTTTATGATATTCTCAAACGCAGAGAGCAGTTTATACAATATCGTTATGTTTTTTTTATCGTTGTAAACTGTCTTGCACTTTATTTCTTCGCGGTTAGAAATCGATCTTTGAACCGTATTTAAATTTGTTGGTTTATTTTTTAACAACATTGTTTTTATTTAATAAAAAGGAAAGTATTTCATTCACCGTAGAAAAATTCAAAATATAAAAACCTGTTGTTTTTTTTTGATGTGTAAACATCCATACGCGCATGGGGTAAATTTCTATTTCACAATACAATCACAAAAACAGCGTAACATGTAACGCGTAAGAAAAAATCGGTGTGACTTATGATTGTATTGGTGAAAAAAATATGATATGCAATAACCTATTTGAAAATAAAGAATGAAAAATAAAAAACTGAAAACGAAAAATGAAAAATAAAAAATGAAAAATGGAAAATGAAAAATTAAAAATGAGAAATGAAAAATTAAAAAGGAAAAATGAAAAATAAAATAAAAAAATGAAATATAAAAAGTTAAAAATCAAAAATAAAAAATGAAAAATGAAAAATAATAAATGAAAAATAAAAAATGAAAATTGAAAACTGAAAAATGAAAAATTAAAAAAAAAAAAATTAAAAACAAAAAATGAAAAATAAAAAATGAAAAATAAAAAATGAAAAATAGAAAATGAAAAAGAAGAAATAAAAAATGAAAAATGAAAAATAAAATATGAAAAATTAATCAAGAAAAATGAAAAACGAAAAATGCAAAAATTAAAAATTAAAAATGAAATATGAAAAATAAAAAACGAATAATAAAAAATTAACCAGCCTATATAATAATAAATATTTTTATATTAGCAGAGGCCCTGCAGTTGATTGCTATAATTGATACATAGGTCACGCTCTATGTTTGATTTTAAAAAATGCCACATTTAATTTAAATACTAGATGTTTACATATCTCCCCTGTGATCGGACTCACATGATTTTTTCTTATTTGTTATTTTTCAAGCTTCGGTGGTTCCAAATTCCTTGACCAAACCTTCACCCTTACCTATCAGAAAAAAGGAAGCCATTTGGATTTTTTAAGATGATGACAGATTTTTCTCAAATTTGGTTTGTATATGTTTTTGTAAAAAATAAATGACCTTAGCAAATATGGTCAGGATCGGTCCATTTATCGACCTAGTCCCCATATAAATATAGCATCAGAGGAAAAAAATTAATTACAATGGCACTCAAATTTTGTGTATGTTTTTTTTTAGCTATCCAATTAGTTAGACCTAACAAATAGGATCTCTAAACGCATGGTATAGGGTATCATGTAGTCGATCGAGACCGACTACAATTTCCTTACTTGTTTTTAATTATTTATGTATAGAAAATTATAAGATTTCCAAGATTTGATTACTGAAACTTTAAAAAAATTTCCTTGATGATGTTAACTACTTTTATCTGTAATCTGAGTTTTTTTATGGAATGAATGAACTGAAAATGAGATATATAGTGAGTTAGTAACAGAACACACTTCTTCAATATATAATGAGAATAAATCAGATGTTATATGATGGACATTGGAACTTTAATAATGCAGATATATCTAATGCCTTTTGATTAAACACAACTGTATAAATGAAGTAACGCTTTTTTTGTTTAAACTTTTGCTTTTTTTTATAGTTAGTTTTTGTTTTTGTCTTACCAAAAAATATAGAAATACATATGTATGTTATCGTATAATACGTTGGACTTATATATACTTATTTACTTATATAGTGTTAAAACTGTGTTTTCTTTTCTTTTGTTATATTTACTAATTTTCTTCAATGAATTCTTAAGATAGTTTACTAGTTGGTAATGGGGTTAATTTTTGGGGGGGTGAGGGGTGATGTTTTGTTAGAGGGGATATATAATCAGTTCCATTTTATTTATTATAGGGATGATTTCCATCTGGATTACGCAATAATGTACTATTTTGACTTCCAGTCATTTGTTCATGATTGCTTAACATTTTTTCGGTTTCTTGTCGACTGTTCGCCATGATGCGGCGTATTGTTGGTGCGCAGGGTGTACGTCATAGGCGAGTGTCCTGCGCATGTTCATGTCAAACTTGACCATGGGCATTCATGTGCATGGCTTCGGTATCGGTTGGAGGTGTTCCTGCACTTAACTGAGCTGTCGGATAGTACTGCAACGAGGCACAATTCAAGTACTGTATTAGTGTTAAAAGAGTGTTAGAATAAATGCTTTCAAATTGTATATAAATATATATATTTTTTAATTAAATAGTAAAGTAAGTAAATTTAATATCAACTAAAGTACTTAATACATTTAGGGATTATGTTTCGATGTTTTTAAGGAATATAGTTAAAGTTACAGTAGGAAGTGACTTGATTTAATGGTAATTAGTTCATAAAACAATATCATGATAAAATCTCATGATACACTGTACAACAGATAATCTGGGGGAGGGGGGGGGCGGGTAAGTTCCATGTCTGGGTGAAAGCACTAGGACAGTATAGTAAAAATTTTATAGGGTTTAGCGTTTTCAGGCCAAACTTTTTTATATTATTTCCTTTTATATATATCTTATCAGCTAAGAACCATTAATGATTTCTCATTTCATTCTTCAGTAAACAGCTTCAGCAAATCAAGTTGGATTAATTTTATCGAATGAAAACTTTAAAAAAAATTAAATTTTTCCCCCTTTTTTGGATAATTTTTGTAAATAACATAATAAATGGAAGAGATACATATAAACTGTAGCATATATAGTACAAACTGGAATAGAAACGCACACAATGAAGGTCTCGTATCTAAAAACTATTAAAACACACAAAAAACAGTAATATTTTGTGTAAGTGACTTGTTTAACTGAGCATGTTCTAGCATTGAAGTGAAGTAGAGTTGGTTGATCGATATGTAGAGCAACAATATTTGATTTTCCATGCAAACTGTTTAGAATGCACATCGGTTCGGTACAGTACAGTACGATTTCACTCATATATTTGTAATTATACTATGAATAATTTAAAATTAAAATAGAGAGGAATGAACACCACCCAAAATTCAAAAATACCAAAAATATTAAAAATATCAAAAATAGTAAATATCTCAAAAATATCAAAAATGTCAAAAATATCAAAAATATCAAAAATATCAAAAATATCAAAAATATCAAAAATATCAAAAATATCAAAAATATCAAAAATATCAAAAATATTAAAAAAATAAAAAATACCAAATATATAAAAAATATCAAAAATATCAAAAATATTAAAAAATAAAAAATATCAAAAATATTAAAAAATAAAAAATATCAAAAATATAAAAAATATCAAAAATATCAAAAATATCAAAAATGTCAAAAATATCAAAAATATCAAAAATGTCAAAAATATCAAATATATAAAAAATATCAAAAATATTAAAATATCAAAAATATCAAAAATGTCAAAAATATCAAAAATATCAAAAAAATCAAAAATATCAAAAATATCAAAAATATCAAAAATATCAAAAATATCAAAAATATCAAAAATATCAAAAATATCAAAAATATCAAAAATATCAAAAATATCAAAAATATCAAAAATATTAAAAATACAAATATTATCAAAATAACCAAAAATATTAAAAAAAAATAAAAAATATCAAAAATATCAAAAATATTAAAAAAATAAAAAATATCAAAAATATTAAAAAAATAAAAAATATCAAAAATATTAAAAATATCAACAATATCAAAAATATCAAAAATATTAAAAAAATAAAAAATATCAAAAATATCAAAAATATTAATAAAATAAAAAATATCAAAAATATAAAAAATATCAAAAATATCAAAAATATTAAAAAATAAAAAATATCAAAAATATCAAAAATATTAAAAAATAAAAATATCAAAAATATAAAAAATATCAAAAATATTAAAAAAATAAAAAATATCAAAAATATCAAAAAAAATCAAATATATCAAAAATATTAAAAAAATAAAAAATATCAAAAATATCAAAAATATCAAAAATATCAAAAAAATTTCAAAAAAATATCAAAAATATCAAAAATATTAAAAAAATAAAAAATATCAAAAATATCAAAAATATTAATAATATAAAAAATATCAAAATATCAATCCAAAATCTTCACATGTTTAGTTTGTAAGCACATACTTTGTATTAAATAACACAAGTCTTAAATAATGTTCAAACCAAACAAATAAACCTTTATTTAATAAGAAGCTACCCAACATTATCTTTCACTTCATGGGGATCCTGCCATTGTACGTATGAGTGATATTTTCACTATAAATACTTTAGCCACAATTTCTCTGATGAACGAAATAAGAAATCATTAATGGCTCTTGCGTTATAGCTAAAAAAAAAAAAATAAGCAAACACACATAAAGATAAGGAAAAAAATAAGAAAGACCCGAGAACGTTAAGCCGTTTGGAAGATTTGGAAAAATGGGCTAGAGCTTTCATCTTGCCTTGGAAAACCTCAGCCCCCAGATAACGAACCCGAAAAAGTTTCACAATGTAATAGCTGGTAAAGGCTTTATATGAGAAACTAGTCTGACTCAAACTGCATAACAGTTATGAATTTTACAAAATATATCGCACCTGTACCTCTAAAGTGAGTCAACTCAAAATTTTTCAATTTTCATTTTTGCAAGAAAACGATACGCAGTGGTCATATCTATCCACTGTAAAAATCTTACATCGATTTTTCTAGTCTTTCAAAAAAAAAAAAAAAAAAAAAAAAATACAGTTGTAACACTCTTTGTGTTATAAGAGTAGCTTCTTTAGAATCCACTAAAAAGACATATTTTGAGTTCCACCCAAAAAACTTGTTATTTTTGATGATCACTGAAAAAATTACAAAAACAACTACTGTTGTATACTTATTATTCGCAATTCTTTACAATGAAACAACTGTTTTTAAATTTTATAGTAAATATTAAATAAAACCGTTTTTGCCTCTACTGAAAATTTGTAAATTTTGAGTTGACTCACTTAAGAGGTACAAGTGCGATATGTTGTCTTCTTTTCTATCACACAAAATAATTAAAAGTTAAATTTCAGTTATCATAACAATAGTTAGCTACTGTCTGAAAAACCGCGTTAACAAAACATTGAAATAACTTTAATGTATACACTAGGGCGGGTCGATTTAGAAATCGCTCAAGTGGTAAGGAAAATCGTATTCTAGGGATCAAAATAAGAGTCCAAATGTATGATAGACCCCCACTAGCTTTGAAGGGCTGACCCACCCATGCCAGTGGCACACACCCTGGAGACATCCCCATACAAACATTTAAAAAAATCACCATGTTTAGAATTGGGCTGACTATGTTTGATTTAATATTATAATTAACACTCATACGTATTCGTATCTTCTATTCTGCTAATAAATAATAATCACACGCCTTGACTATGTTATGTTATTCAAAGAGATCGATCGGATGAGGGTAAATAACTTTTAGATCACTCCGTGACTCTGCGTGACTACCCCAAAATTAATCTGTAGTCACAACAAGACTATGAGATCAATTGCATGAAGGGGAATGGGGTTGCCCCATGGCAGACATACAGACAGATAGACAGTCAGGTCAAAAGTCAGAACATCAGAATTCGTTTTAGAGGTATGGTTCCTTGGGCAAAGTTTCTTATTTTGATCCCTAGAATATGATTTTCCTTGTCACTTTAGCGATTTTTTTGCCACCCTACAAATCGACGCGCCCTCGTATACACCTCATTTCGTATAAGTGCTCGTATACTGTTCAGTTATTGCTCATACGCAATACTAAATTCTTCTTTACTTGGTGTATAAATATGTGTATTTGTCGCTATTACTGTACACTCAGGTCTCTTATAACGCGGCAGATGTGTTTCAAATAAAGTCGCACAAACCGAAATTTAAATTATAGTGTTTTAGTGCACCAGCAAAGCACAAAAAAAGACAACTAAAATTATTATTTTCTTAAATTTGTTTCATTTAATATTTAAGTTTTTAAATGTAACATAAACAAATACAAAAAGTTATTACAAACAGAAATATTGCGAAAGAAAAATTTTTTATGTTTTAATTAAATTAAATTATACATAAAAGAAAATAAATTATAAATTCATAACGAAGTATAAATTTAAATCGATATTCAATTGATTTTAAGCATTCACGTTAAAAATACAAGTAAACAACACTTAAGGAAACAATTAAATTGTGATCATATGGAATATTATCACGTTCACCACTCGATTAGTTTACGCTTTTGTTGAGTTAGGGCGATTTCACAGTATTGACTTTCTGCTTTGTTTTAAAAAAAAATTTGAAATCGGACTTTGGAATTATTATCTTATTATCTGTTTCTTAAGTTCGCGATATCCGGAAAAAATGTTATTCAATCCACGATGAAAAAATTTGGTTTTCTAATTTACTTACTGTGGCTAAAATTTTCAATGTCAACTTGGACCGCCATCGTTATTTAGTGGTTCATCAATAAAAAGCTCATCGAGTGCGTCTCGTTTAAGTGCTTCAAAACCTTCACCTCTAATTTGATGAGCCGAAATTTCAGTATCTGTATATATTTGGAAGTAATTCCTTGATCTGAGGCTGAATAATGCTGCTTATATTAGTTGGAATAAATTCAACCTCAATATTAGGATAACGAGAATGACCAGGCACATTGTTTACAATTTCAAATTCGAGATCTTTTCTTTCATGTTGACTTCAACTTCTGGTATAAAGCCTTTATGGAAATAATCAGGAAATATAGAAGTACTAACCCATAGTTTAGTGTTAGCCATCCAAATTTTTGTTCCTAAGTAAACATGGTTTTAAAAATCGATTTGCCGGTAGGGGTTTTAGCATTTGATCTCCTGATACACTTCTGCACATTAAAAATATTACCGTACCTTTGAATACTTTAAATCCACTTTTATTTTCAGACTTTGCGATATAAGATCTACTTGGGATTTTATTCCAAAATAAAGACGAAATCTCGTCTGCATTAAAAAATTGCTTATGCGGCTTTGCCAGTTATTTAAATATTGTGTAGACCATGCCTATTTAAAAATCTTGCTGGTCATCCTTTACTTGTCGAAGGCTGTTTTTTAGTAGGCGTAGAAGGTCCCAATGTCCTAACTTCTCGTAAAACCTAAAAGTTTTTCACTTGCAGAAATTTTTTTCTTGGTTAAGTCTTCAATTCATATTATTGAAACTGTGTCTTTTGAGTACGATGAATATTTTGCTCATACTTTTATATCAGAAACAACCAATTTTCGTATAGAGACCTTAATTTTGTTTATAGCTCGAATATGTGATTCGACTAGTTTAATATGCTTTCCTATTTCTTTCTCCTTTTTGAATTTTATCTAACATTTCTATCTCGTTTCTAATGAAATTATTTGTAATTTTGTCTTATAAAAACTTTATACTCGTATTTTATTTCAACAGAAAAGTAAAAATATGTATTCTTAATTTTAAAATTACTATTTTCACTTAATAAAATTATATTAAAAACCAAATTGAGATCTAGCGCTGTTACCCAAACAAGTTCAATAACCGATTTGTAACTTGTCGAAAACTTGTTGCATTTTCGACTACAAACAAATCTATGAAGGGGAGTACCCAAATTATAAATCATAAATGCATACATAATACTAATGAAAACTTGTTAATGTAAAACGTGTTTTATAAACAAAAATTCCGTCATAAAACGAGACCTGAGTGTCCTTAATTTCAAAAGTTTATAGCAAAATATACAGCAACTTTAATGGAAACTATTGACATAACAATCTCCCAATAACATTGAAATATATTCATACCACTAGTACGACTATGTCCGTCAGTGTATAAAGTGCATATAGCACTTGCAAATGACTTTTGTAACACCAAAAATCAAATTCAGCATTCAAAGGGAAAGTAAAATAACAAAAATAACAACAAAAAGTAAACAATTAGATGGGTGTGTTTGTATGTATATGTGTATGCATATAAACTCTCAAATTGAATCTACATTTTTGAATGAAAACTCTCTGGCAGTGTGGAAGTAAAGACCAAATAAGAATTCGGTGCTGATGTTCTTCGACTACAACACATGTCAGTAGAAAGTAATGGTCATTTGAATGGTAGAATACGTATTACCATAAACAATATTACCAGAGACTTTGTTTTGGGCAATTGGGCATTGAATAAAGTTCAGAATACAAAAACTCATAACAGAAGCATCAATTTTCGAAACTGTATGCACACACTATCAACTAAACTGTTTGGCCATGTAACAACATTGCAAATCATTTGATATATAGTTGTTGGTGTTATTGCTGTTTGAGATTTGATTTCTTGCAGTAAATGTTTTGGAATACTCGAAATAATTGAGTGCTCTGTGTTCAAATAAGTAAGTTTTGCAGTGAGAACAAAGGAAATCAATAACAATTTGTTTCGATGTTGGTAGACATTTAATATTTTAAGTTTTGCACCAGACGATATATCTAAAAATACATAACACAGTAACACAAAAAGCGCTAAAATGCACTAAATTAGAGTGAAATGAAAAGCAGTAAAAAGCCTCCCAGTATTACATGTTACCTTTTAAATGAATATCAATACACGTGGAAAATTTCTATTACAACTGTTTATTTTTAAATAAAAATCTAACATATCATGTCCTCATTTTCAGTCCATAGTTTTGTTTTTATATAAAATTTTAATTTTTTAATTAATATTTGTAGAACTATTTGATGGAATTAATTAATCGCATCTCTAGCGCAGCATTATGTTTTAATTTCTAGTCCATATTAAATATGGATTAAAGAATTAACGGAACTATTTGTTAAAGAATTTTAAGAAATCAATTTCACTGAAACATGATATTTTTAAAAATAAAATATTAATTGACCTACTTATTTGAATTCTAAATAAATCACTTCTGTCTTACGTAGTTCCAAATTATTATAAGGATTTTCATACTCTTTGATTTCGGGCTTACCAGCAGTGAAATCAACAGCTGAACCTAGTAATGCCAAAAAAGGTTGGCTAAAAAGGCAGCAAATAAATGCGACAAATAAGCTGGATAAAAGACTGGATTTTTAAAAAGTGACAAAACTTAAAAACTTCATCAGCTACAATAAATTAAGTATAAAAAAAGTTATGATATAAATGGATCTAATGTGATTAAAAAATTTTTTTAAATTATTTATCTATTTATTTCTATTATTATAATTATTATATAATAATTGTATTATTATTACAAATAAACAAAAAATAATTTTTCAACATTTCTATAGAAAAAAGTGATTATTTTCTTGAGGTCAACATATTGTGGGTATTACAGTATTGAGGGTATGAAATTTTAGTTGGGTATGTTACATACCGTCGGCAAGGTTAATTTATCTAGTTTTTCAGTATATGTTGTATTTTTAAGGTTTTATAAACACTTACACACTAACAGGAAAAAAAATTCAAATTAGTGTATAGGTTAAAATTCGAAAAACCGTTGCCTTGGGTTACAAATGATTTTTTTTTTTGATAGATAGCCCACTCGCATCCCACTAAGCGACCAAGACGCTCTTAGAGGAAAAAACCTAATCTTTCTTTTGAGCAAGAAAAATTTCATTTTTTAAATAGAAGGCAAAAAAGTTTTTGATTTTGCAAAAAAATTCAAAAAAATTTTCTTATTTTTAAAATTTTTTTTTTTCAAAAGACTGAAGAAAGAGCTATGTAAACTATTTGGAATAAATTTCGCTAAGAACAATAGGTAAAAAGTTATATGGTTGAGAAAAAACACCTGTTTGGTCAAAATGTCAAATTTCGACCCCCTCTAACTTAGAGAGTTCTGGACCGATCTTGTGGACCGAAAAATTGTGTCTAAAGTGCTATCCAATAGGACTAACCTTGATGCAAATTTCATCCCGATCGGAAGACATTGGTTTCAAAAGCTGGATGACTTGACATGACATCTAAATAATTACCATACGCCCTGAATGTTTTATATATTTCAAAGAATGTATAAATCAATAAAATGAGCCCAACTTGATTTGCTGAAGCTATTTGCTGAATAATTAAATGAGAAATCATCAATGGTTCTTGATTTATAGCTGAAGAACTAAGCAAACAAACATTAAAATAAGGAAAAAAAATATAAAATGTCATAAATAAAAGGTTTGCCCTGAGAATACCAAACTTTTTGGAGATTTTACTACGCTGGCCTAGCTCTATCAATCTGACTTGGAATATCTCACTCCCCAGAATGGCTGTTGTGCAGCGTAATTATTTGAGGGCATTTGATTAATCAAAAAACTAATTAAAATTTTTTTGCTACAACGTGTGAAGTAACTTAATTAAATTTATGCTAATATATTATTAGGCTTTATGAAATAGAGAAAGAAAATTTCTCCTCTGTAAAATATATTTAAATTTCAGCTTAAGCATTTGGAGACCACCCTTCTGCACAGGTCCTTCGTGAATTTATTACTGACTCAGATTATTACTCCAGATTTTTAAAACTAGTTTGCCTTTTCGTTCTTCGCTACGAGTTAACGAGACTTATTTGTATTATACAATTAAAACAACGCTTGCTCATATACAAGATTTTTGGTTTTTATTCGGTATAAAAATTATAAAATTTTTCGGCGTTCCTACTATGGAGCAAGCTACATGTAGCTAGCTGTTCGTAAGAAAAAGACTTAACTTTTGATTTAAAATAGTATTTGGCAATTTTTTATTTTAGCGATTTTTATTTTTTTTTAGCGACTTTTATTTTGGCGATTTTCGGTTTTTAAGATTTTTTGTTTTGCTGATTTTTGATTTTGAAAACTTTTTTTTTTTTTTGGCGATTTTTGTTTTTCACGATTTTCGGTTTTCGCGATTTTTGATTTTGTCGATTTTTGAATTTACCGATTCCGCCCATACTTTCTGCGACTAATCTCGTTGATAATTAGTGTACTTGTCTAAGGTGTCAAGACTGTCGCTTGACCAGCACGTCCATAACTATTAACCCGCCCATTTTCGATCTGACTACACACATTAATATCTAACTGACTCGTACAAAGTGTAAAGGCTTTTCCTTTTATAGTACTTCAGTTATATGATATTATTTATATGGTTGATGACAATGTTCCGACCACGCCCATTTTTTGTTTGACTAATCACATGAATAACTTATGGGCTCACAAAAAGTCCCAACGCTCCTGTTACATTAATATTAATAAGAGGTGACCCTACACAAATTTGCAAAGTTCGCCCATATATATGGTATTAAACAATCATTTTGTATGGGTGGTGGCACGACCTTTAAAAAACCTAAAAACAATTTATGGCCTATAGTTCCTTTCAGATACAGAATAAGACTCTATAAAAATTTCAGGAAGTTCAGTTTAATGGTTTAGCCTCCTATAAGCTGCAAACAAACAAACATACAATATATACATAGATAGAAGATAAAATTGTTTTATTTTTTTTTTTTAAATTATGTTTTGTATTCAAAACGAAATCAAAATTAAAGTGATAAAAATAATTTCCTTTTTATCTTAAATAAATAGAAATTCCATTTCTATTTTACTTTTTAATAATCCCTTGGGTTGGGCAAAAGAGACGAAAAAAAACTTTTTTGTAGCTTTCATCTTAAAATAAAATATATGGAAAAACAATATAATAAAAAAAAAGAAGAAGAGAATTTGTTTGGAGGCAATCATACGGGTAAAAGTTTCAGATATTTCTTTTGTATTTTTCTTATATAGAAAATGAGAAATCTATTTACTACCGTTGTTGATTGTATAGAGAAAAAAAAAGTTTGAGAAGTAACATTGAATTGTGTTATCGAAACATAAACTATTTACACTTTTTTGTTTACTGTTTATTGATAACCGCACGAACTACACAAAGAAAACTAATCAAGTACTTTAGTGAAAATATTGAAAAGAGCAACAACTAAAACAATGGCTTTAGGTAAAGTAAAAAGTAGTTTGAGCTGGTACTTACCCCAACGCGTCCATTGTCATAATCTCTACTCGCTTGAATTGTCAATTTTGCTTTGGAATGCATGGCATCCGACAGTGAGTTTCTTTGATGTGTTGACGATGATGTAGAACCTAACATCGAACCATTTATTTTCGCTGCTGCTGCTGATGATGACGACGATTTACTGCGAAAGCAAAATTCTATAATGGCCACAAAGACTGCCACCAGTAGACCGCCGATCAGTATGTAAAAAATGCCAGCTACATTGCTCAGCGATAATTCATTATGTGATGTTTCCTGATTGTCCTTGTTGAGGTTGCATTCGGTTTTGTCGTACCACCATTTATTGCGCAATTTTATCAGTTCACCATTTTCCTTTAGCGAGAGTACAGCTAAATTAATTGGATCCCTGGGAAATGTAGTCAACGTGGTAAAGACAATATGAAAATTATTGTAAAAGTTTTTAGTCGACGTTGTCGACGTCATTATTGTTATGGAACATCGAGCAATGCATGAATAAAGTCATTTTTTTTTTAAATACATAAACAAGGTAATAATGATGTTTTTGACGATGATTATGATGATGATGATGATGATGCCGATGATGACAATGAAAACAAAAAAAAATACCATGAAAATGATAAATAATAATGGGTTTTGTTGAACAATTCAGTACATTCAGAGTCATGTTATTAGTGCGGTCACAGTAGTTATGTTGACAATACACATATGAATTTATGATTTTTATTTCCATTCCAGGCAGCCGTGTGACACAGCATTGCAAGAAATAATAAAAAAAAAGCCAGCATTTTGTGATGATTTGTTATTGAAGGCGTTAATTTTACACAGGAATTTCAAATAAAATTTCTACGAATCGTGGAATGAATGAAACGAGAAAGAATTCTTATTTGAATTGATGTGCCTTGTACATGTGACAAAATAGCAAGAGAAGAATTTACAATAATACAAAAATTCCAACACAAAACTAAATGCATTAATCTTCTTTCATTGAAACACTCAGGCCAGGCCGACCAGTGAGTGTGGCATTAAAAGAATTGTCTTTATATCGTAGAATATTGTGTTGTCTATCTAGAAAAGACATACAACATACAGGCACACAAATGGCCTACACTAGAATATGTAAAATATTAAGCATAACACAAGACAAGATCCAGTGTTGCGAATATTTGTTATGGAATACGAGTGGTAGTTAAATGTATGGAATCATTTTTCTTCCTATTTTTTTCTTATAACTTCGAAGTCATTGCAGATGTCTTCATAAAATCTGGCGGTGAATTGCCGCATTCGATGTCGAGTAAAATCTATATAATTCTGTATTTAGGTAATTTACATATTTAAGAATTTTGAATATTTCGTAATTTTGAAGAAATCCTTACAATCTAAAGTTATCAGCAAAAAAAAAAAACGTTTTTTCAACTAAGTAATTTTTAAACCGATTTTAAATTTTGGAATGGTTTTAGAAAGACGAATAATATACATATATATATACATATATAAGAGTGGGCTTTAAAAATTAAAATGGCATTTTGAGGTCGGGTTCCAGTGGGTTTCTTTTCAATATAAAACAAAAAAAATTTGAAGTTTGGGGGCAATCTGATTAAGATTGTCCAGATTTTACAAAAATTTCAATCTACAGTTTAATTTCTTCAACAAGTTGTTATATCCATCAATTTCAGTATTAAATTGTTTTTTCAAAAAGCTATATAACTTCAAAATCGAATAAAAACTTGCCGAGAAATAACAAATGCCACAGGCCACTTTTGTGCCAAAAATCACATGACATTTGACGGGAGTTTTTTCATGTTGAAGAAATTGATTAGAGTAATATTTTTTTTTTTTGGTATCTATACTCATTATAACTCAGATATGAAGTATTGTTTTATTATCACGTTGTTAACCTATTGCGCAATGCTAACGAAAGTGAGTAATTTTTTGATAAAAATTTGAAAGCTCCTTTTTCAAGGTTAAAAAATTTTCTTAAACTAAATTTAAAAACATTGGATCTGGCACTATAAGGTTTTGTTAAATAAATGTTGGAGATTAACTGTGTGAATTCTTAGGTAAAGCCCTCTGATGTAGTAATACCCCCCAATTGAGAGTATTGGTTTGATGAATACAGAAGACAAAAAAATCGTGTGAGCCCGATCACAAGGGAGATGTGTTAACATCTAGTAATTAAAGATTTTTTATGCCACTTTTTTAAAAGCAAACAGAATGCGTCATCTATCACTTATAGAAATCAACTGCAGGGGCTTTGCTAATATAAAAATATTTATTATTATTTATTATTTCAACTGTTTAATTTTTAATTTTTCATATACCTTTTTCATTTTTTATTTTTCATTTCTCATTATTAATTTTTTTTTAATTTTTCATCTTTTAATTTTCATTTTTTATTTTTCATTTTTAATTTTTTTATTTCTCATATTTTCTTTTTCGTTCTTCGTTTTTAATTTTTAATTTTTCATTTTTAATTTTTTATTGTTTTTTTCATTCTTTATTTTTTATTTTTCATTTTTCTTTTTCCATTTTTTATTATTTATTATTTAAGCTGGTTAATTTTAAATCTTTCATGGAGTCGAAGGGCACAGATGCTAGCACTCTTTTCAAAATTTATTATATAGTATCATTTATTGTATTGTATAATACTAATAAAATAAAAAATAAAAATAAAAAATAATTTTTCATATTTCGTTTTATATTTTTATTTTTTATTTTTCATTTGTCATTATTAATTTTTTTTTTATCTTCAATTTTTTAATTTTCGTTTTTTATTTTTCATTTCTTATTTTTCATTTTCCATTTAAAATTTTTCACTTTTCATTCTAAATTTTTTATTTTTCATTTTTAATTTTTTATTTTTTATTTTTTATTTTTAGTTTCTCATTTTTCATTTTCCATTTTTAATTTTTTATTTTTCATTTTTCGTCTTTTATTTTTTTTCATATTCTTTTTTCATTTTTCGGTTTTTATTTTTCATTTTTAATTTTTCATTTTTCATTTTCCATTTTTCATTTTTCATTTTTAATTTTTCATATTTAATTTTCATTTTTCATTATTCATTTTTCATTTTTCATTTTTCATATTTCATTTTTCATTTTTCATTTTTCATTTTTCATTTTTCATTTTTCATTTTTCATTTTTCATTTTTCATTTTTCATTTTTCATTTTTAATTTTTAATTTTTAATTTTTTATTTTTTATTTTTTATTATTTATTTTTTATATTTTATTTTTAATTTTTTTTTTATTTTTCGTTTTTCATTTTTCAGTTTTAATTTTTAATTTTTAATTTTTTATTTTTTTAATTTTTAATTTTTCATTTTTAAGGAAAAAATATTTCAAAAATTTTTAATATGTAAAATTGGTCCACTGCAGTATCGTGAAGTTTTTTATAAAATCTAAATTGATTTTATTTTCTATTCATCTCATCAGCAAGCAGATTTTGTGATGTATTGCTAGAAAATTCTGTCCGTCGGGATATGCTACTGAACATATTTGTGTGTTGAATACTCACTTGAGTGGTGATCCGATTGGAGTGGCAATACCAAATCCCTTTGTGTCTAGGTTTCTGCCAACTTTCATTGTGTCGCATGGTTCTCGTGCGTTAACATACTCATTCTTGGGTGATTCAACTAGTAGAGCATATTTGCCTTTTGATGTTCTAACACGTCTTATGCCTTCATCGTATGTGCTAACAAAGACATGCTTCCGTGAGTTCATATACTCCCACATTTTATTGTGTAAGCCGATTTGGGATCTCTGCAATTAAAGAAAGGATACCAAAATAAAAACTATAATGTTTACTTAACTTGCACACCACCACATCGGACATATAAATTACAGCATCGTTTTATTTAAGGCTCTTGAGTTTTAATGAATGTGTTAGTAGGCAGTCATATTTTAACCACCGTACTTAGGTCTACTTCATATTTTACTTACAAGAGTGTCAGTTGTAAAAAAAATGCCAACATGTTGTATGCCAATAATATGGAAATGAAAATATGTGTGTTTGTGTGTGTGTGTGCGTGGGAGTCAGTCTGTGTATATGTATATATCTTAACATAAACATGAGCAGCAAATATCAGAAATAAGCATATTTTTCACTTTGATGATTACAGAAGATGAAAGAAAAAAAAAATAGCAATCAGAATAAAGAAAACAAATACAAAATTAAAAAAAAGGTTTCTTTTGAAAGCCATCCCATCTTACTTTCATCCATACAATAATTTCATACAAACACATAAGGCCACAAATAAAAAGAACATTACGTTCATTTAACTTGCATGCAAGTATGTGTTTCACATATAGAATTCAGAAAATCACACAAAAGCTCATACCTTGTAAGTGTGAGCATTCTACAAAAGATGTTAAGGAGTACAGAACCAAAAAAAAAAGAAGGCAAAAAAGCTTAAACGACAAGAAAAATTTGAACTTAAAAATTCCATAGGATTTTAATAAATTGCTTGATTTTATAAACAGCCATGAGTTGTATTTTTCATGTGTGCATGTGTTCATACTGTTCGGATTAATTTCGTAAATTGCTCTTATATTTCTAACTACATACTGCTTCCCTTCAGCAGACACACACACATAATAATGTTAACTAATGTGTATGTATAGAACGGAAACTGCCATTTTACTACTACTACTACGATTACTACTTCTACTACTGCTACTACTAAATATAAGCGGATGTTCTTGTTTGTGCTTGGTTTGACAAGCAAATTAAATTAAAATGATCCTCAATGCTTTTGTGATGCGAGAAGATTTAATTCTTCTTTAAGTGTTCATTTTTCGTTCGTTAAAAGTGTTTGTGTGTGAAAAGAAGAAGGCTTGTGTACCTTTATACGTCATAACACTATTTGGTCAGGGTATAATGACTTTGTGCTGATGCTTATAACTACCACAAATATTTCACCTAGACCCAGTTTTTATTATACGGGTCAACTCAGAAGCACTTTCTGAGTCGATTTAGCAATGTCCGTCCGTCCGTCTGTCCGTCTTTGTGTCCATGTGAACCTTGTAATCAAACTACAGTTGGCAAATACGAATACGTTTTGATGAAATTTTGCATATTAGCTTCTCTCGGCCATAGGATCAACGCTGTTGAAATTGGTGAAAATTGGTTCATGTTCAAACCTTGTCCTCATAAAAAGACTCCTATGAGAGTGACTTAAATTGCCATAATATTCAAACTATCATTTAGATCTCGGTCAAAATGGGTTTGTGTATATTTATTACAATCATTTATCAGTAGCCCCCACACGAAGCTGATTCCCGATCTTCACTTATATCTATCAAAAAATAAATATATTCCACACATTTCTCTCAAATTTGGTTTGTATATGTTATTACAAAAATTAAGTGACCATACTACTATGATCAAGGTCAGTCTATTTTTGACCTAGTCCCCATGTAAATATAGCATCCAATACGAAATGTTTCATATTCGAAGGCAAAAAAAATTAATGACAATGCCACTCAAATTTTGTTTATGCTTATTTTCTATATCTAATTAGTTGGACCTAAGAGATAGGGTCTCTAAATGCATGGTATAGGGTATTGTGTAGTCAGTCTAGACTATAATTTTCTTACTTTTTTTCTTTTAGTTTTCTTTAAGGAAAGTTTTTCTTTTGCAAATATCTTTAAATAATATCTAAGGCGGCTAGTTCTTTACAGCAAAAGTTGACTGCATATTTGAGATTATTATGCTAATTAGTTCATTCATTTACAAGTATTATATCGTATAAAATATTTATATATTGTTTTACAACATAATATCGCTTTACTTTAATTGGGTTTTTTTAATGCAATTATGATGTCTTGCGATATAATGAATAGTGATCGTGAATTATCGAAGTTATTTAAGATAATTGCTAATTATCTTCTCTATATTTTATTTAATATATTTAATTTTCTTTCAGAATTGTAAAATTTATATAATATAAAAGTGAAATCAGATGGAAATTTTCTTTTGAAATTTGGTTTTGTATTTTTATTTATTTATTTCTGTGATTTCCCATAAAGAAAAATTTATAATCTTATAACACAGTGCAACATCCATTCTGGGGGTTGAGAAATTCCAAATCATGGTGAAAGTTCTATGGCATTGTAATGGGCTCTCTAAAGGGTTTGGCGATCTCAGGTGGAACTTATGATCATTTATATTATTTCCTTATCTTGATGTTTGTTTGCTTAGTCTTTCAGCTATATCTCAAGATCCATTGATGATTTCTAAGTCATTCTGGAGCAAATAGCTTCAACAAATCACGTTGGACTAATATCATCGAATGAAATCTTAAAATTTTAATTTTTCCCCTTTCTAATAAATTTTTTGAATAGCATAATATATTTAGGAAACATGATTATTATTTATTATAGAGTAGAAGAGATGTATACGTATAAGTGATATTAATTCGAGCATATATCAGCCTTTTTTTTCATAATATTTTTCACGTAAAAAATTATATATTTAAACCTTACCTACAATTTTGCTGAATACCGAAATGAAAAATCATCAAAGGTCTTAAGTTATAGCTGAAAAACTAAACTAACAAATATCAAAATAAGGAAAAACATATGAAAGATCATAAAAGAGTGTAGTATATAATTTTGCTTACATTTTTTTTGCTTACATTTTATATCATGTCTTCTAGTGGTGCACATAACAACGAGTCAGGCATACAGATATGTTAGTTAAGTGTGCTCAATTTTATATAAGTACTAAAGTGTTTCCATGTTTAAAAAATCTTAATTAAAATCCTCAAGGAAAGTGTTTTCGAGTAGTACAAATTCCGATCAACTTTTCGAATATTAAGAACATATCTAGGTATTTCATTGGGAGTGGACTCAAGTTTTTTACAAGTCTTACGGAAAATATTGTATTTGCTGGGCTGAGAACAATTTATTAAATACTGGTCTTTATAATAGTTATATAAATAAAAAGAAAACTAACTTCAAGCTGAATAAAAAATCATTCTATAATTTTGTAAGTTCTAAAAAAAGATCTCACGAATTTCCGCCTCTTATGAAATTTAAAAACTATGAATCTGATGATGATGTGCCTATAAGTAACATGTTTGTTGACTTTTTTACTGCAACTTATTCAGACGGCCAATATGATAACTCTAGTTGTAAATCTGATGTAAAAAACTATAGAGGAATTGCCAAACTTAGTTCAATTCCCAAACTTTTCGAGAAATTCATCACAGACTACCTGAGCCATAAGGTATCAACTTTAATATCCCCGTTTCAGCATGGCTTTCGGAAGGGTTGCTTAACTATAACTCATCTTTTACAATTAACTACTTTAGTCAACCGAAGATTTGTAAATAGTAAACAGCGACTTTAGCATGGCATTTGATAAAGTTAATCATAATCTTCATCTAAAAAAATTAAATTTGTTGGGGTTTACTCCTAATGGTCGAAAATGGATCTAGTCTTACTTATATGATAGACGGCTGAATGTTAAACATAAAAATAAAACATCTAAAACTATAAATGTCATTTCAGGAGTTCCGCAAGGCAGCCATCTGGGTCCAATTCTTTTTTCCTTATTTATAAACGATGTCCTGAACACTATTAAATTTGGCAATATATTAATGTGTGCTGATGATGTTAAAATCTTCCTCACTTACAATGAAAAGAGTGATCTCTTATATCTACAGATGGACATCGATAACTTCTATACATGGTACAATATAAACTTAACGGAAGTGAATATGAAAACATGTAAATACATGCGATTTTCAAGATGAAACTCTATAAATGTAAACTACTCCTTGGGTGGACAACCGTTGGTAGCAGTTCATACCTTTCTGGATCTGGAGATTTTGTTTGATGCAAAACTGAGTTTCATTTCACACATCAATATGATGATGTACTTGGTTCTATTAAGTGATGGGCCAAGGAATTTACTGATCCCTATATCACTAAACAGTTATATACATCCCTCAAAGAAACCTATACTTGAACATGGCTCAATAATCTGGGATCCTTTATACAGTATCCACGTAGATCATTTTGAATCCATTCAAAAACAATTTCTTCTGTTCTGATTGCGGTGGTTTTCCTGGAATCCGATAACAAATTTTTTATCTTATGCCAGTAGATAAGCGTTAATTTAATTGCCAACACTTAAGAGCCGTAGAACCAAGCTGAATGTGTTGTTTTTACTAAATCTGATTAATGATGATATATCGTCAAAATTCTTATTACGCAATATTTCATTTAAAAATTTTTCAACTATAAGAAATTAATTAAAGCCATAATTTTTTTTTTTTTGGTTTCTATACCTATAAATACTCAGAAATGAAGTATTGCTTTATGACTGCGTTTTTAACCTATTGTGCAATGAGACCAAGATGGAAAATTGTACGATAAAATTTTGAAAACTCCTTTTTTAAGTTTTAAAAAATTTTTTTAAAGAAAATTTCAAAAAATGGATATGGCACACAAAAGTTTTGTTAAATATATGTTAGAGATTAACTGTATGAAGTTTTAAGTGAATTCATTTCCCAGAATTTTTTACAAGGATTTTTTTTTTCGGATTTCGAGAAAAATAAGATTTTTGTGAAATATTCAGTAAATCTACTCTTTCTTAATGTTATGTTTTACCTTAATAGCCTAGGGTATTGGAAAAAAATAATATGACCCCATTACCCCTTCTGCGCTAGTGGGGTCACATATGACTTCAGGCTAATAATAGACAATTCATTCGAAAAATTCAAATATTTTGTAAGTGCTGTTGTGTTACTTAAAATATTACAAAATTTTTATGACATTTTTAAATAAAGAATACCGAAAACGAGTACTTTGGGCTCCACTAGGTACCAGAATGGAGAAAAATGGAGACCGGATTTATGACATATTAAAATAAATACTTAAAAATAATGTATTGTTCTAGCAAACTAGATCATTCACGTATATGATGAAAAAGTATTGTTTGCAAAAACTGACTGGCTATGATCAAACAGATATGAAAACAACAAATGAATATACCTGGGAGAGAAGTTAAACATTTTGTGAAATTTAAAGCAAATGTTTAAAAATTCACTGATGTCGTTTACTTTTGATGGTTCTAAAAAAAAACCAAAATGAAAGCAATTTTTTTTTCACTACTGCCAACATCCAGACGTCAGGTCGGGTTATTCTGAACCACCCTCCTGTTAATTTTTGGCATGCAGTGTTTATCTGATGTTATTTTTAAATGGACCATATAAAAACGAAATTAAAAAAAAATATATGTAATATTTTTGTTTTTTATATATTTATGTGCAGATCGGTAATCACCTTTGTATGGTAGGGCTATGACTAAAAATGATTGTAGAGAGTTTGTTTTTGGAATGGTGATTATTTGTTCAGTTAAAGATTATATAAAAAAAAGACGAATTTTTTGACTTAAATTGAATGATATCGATATAGGTCGTATGTGGGTACTCCACATAATTTTCAGCGCTGAATATTTTGGGCCATTTTAAATATAGGAAAGTCAAAGATTCGTCGATTTGTGCAATTATTTCATCAATTTTCTCCCAAAGAGGTGAAAAAATCCACACAAATGCATCAAAACATCCCCTGGCAGCTGGTTAAAATAAAATTAAATGTGAAAAATGGATTCCCCGGCCCAAGAAACCCTCCGGTATACACATTTTTAATAATTGTTTTACATTTGAAATGAGTATTATGGAAAATATAATGAAAATATCTTCATCGAAATTTTCCTTTGGAAAATATATTTGTTATGGTCCATAGTACCAGAATGGCGTTGAACCCATGGAGATTTTTTCGGCCCCCTACAATTTGCCCCACCCTAATATATATATATATTAATGAAAATCTGGATCTTGCGACAATTTTAGTCGGTCTGATGGTGGTGACTTTAAAGTGCAACAATTTTCACCAATTTCAATAGTCTTCGTCCCATCGCTGATTGGAACTATCTTTATTATTTTTTCGGCATTTTTGTTTAGACAAAAACAAAGCGAGTGGCTTTCGAGCGATTACTCAATTGATCTTGTTAATCCATCCTTTTGTGATTTTAATGATATTATCATGCCACCATATTGCAGGAATTATAAACGCCAGACGTTCAATATATCGAATATTTCTTAGATTAGTAAGATATATATTTTCCAGGGGATGGAGAAAATAAATTTTTTGGTTATATTTCAAATTAAAGCCATATGAGCTTCAATCTATTCAAAAAAGATCGCTATTTTTATTGTTACAAATCTGTAGGCCAAAAATTTCCTATGTTTTCACGGAAAAGTTATATGAATTGATGACACTAAAGGATCACTTTTCACTAAAGTATCAATCTCAACATCCAATTCAGCAACTTGCATAAAAATTACTAGTTTAACATCTGTCTGTAGGGGCTACCAATAAATTAGTATTCGAGAATTATGGCTTTCCAAATTATTTCTGAGATCAAAACATCCATCGTCTAAGACATCCATGATTATACCGTTCGCAAATATCAAATGCTTTGTTATGATGAAGTAGGAAGCCTGATTGCCTTGTTGTCAATAATCATTATTAGTAATATGTTTGATAATGATAATTTTTTCATGTTTTCAACTTTGCTGTAAAAAATATTAAAATAATTTTTCAAAATGTATGATAAATGCAGCATTATATTTAATTGCTTGATAGCTTGTAAATCCATATTCTTATACAACTAAAATAGAAAGAGTTTTAGTGAGGGAAAAAAATGTCTATTTGAAGTTGTATTAGGGATATTCGTGCTAGATTCATTGATTTTATTTTCATTTATTTTTTCCAATCGCAATTTCACGTATAGAGTTCATCCTGTTCCTTTATATCACTATTTATTTTTCCAACTGCTAAAAGCCAAATATTTAAAAATTGTGTTCAAATAAAGCTCCAAAAACAATTTTTATTATTGCTATAATTTAAATTTTTTTTTTTTATAAAAAGCTGAAATTTATTTTTTGGTACACAATTTTCTTATATTTTTGACTGAAATTTTTATAAACACAGTAATGAGAAAAGCACAATTATAGTGATGACAGTGAGCATCAACAAATATTAGTTATTAAGATGTTCTTTTCCAAGCTAAAAATCATATGATGATTATTTTTGACATTTGGCACAAACTCTCAATCCATTTGTCATACTAAAGGCCTTAACTTTTAGCTAAACTGCCGTGAAAGATAGCCGTAATTAAATTAACCCACCTTTGTGAGCCTCTTGTTATTTTCTTTATTAAATCTAGAGGCCAACATTTCTTAGCAGAGGCACGAAGTAAACCCATTCGTTCATTAAAAAGTTTTTTCCTGTGATTTTGGAAAAATTTTCTTATGGGCTTAAAATAAATCATTGAAAACTGAATTAGGAATCCGCTTTTATGGGGCTTAATGTATATATAGACCTTTCATCAATCCGTTTATACTGGCTCATAGTATTTTAAATTTACCCAATTTATATTTTAGCAGGCCTTCGCAGAATGTTTAATTTATTGATTAAATAAAACTCACAAATGTACATAATCTAGTTGTGAAACGGACATACTGAAAACTAAACACAAAATGATTGTCATTGAAGTGAATTCAACATACAAACAGACAATGTTTGATTATGTAAATAAAACATGAAATTTGTTTGGATAAATATGTGTATAAAGCATGTCATTGGATTGTTATCACTTCTGCTGTCAACAACTTGGCTACATGTGACAACAACAAGGGTGTTGATAATAGTGGAAAATTTTTTAAAATAAAGAAAGCAACACATTCGTTAACGCAATTTTTTTTTTTTGGTTGTGCTTATTTTGTAAGGTTTTTATTGTTACAACTTTATTAAGTATTTTCAAAACTGGAGCTATTGGAATGAGAAATATGGAATAATGTATTGAATTTTGAGCTTAAAGCCATATTAGGGCCCTTTGAGACCATCTCGAATTCCCTTTAGTTCAGCTTGTATTATATTAAAATGTGATATATTTTATATCATTGTTATCGGTGTATGGTTTTTTTTTTTTGCCACAAAGACACCTGTTATAGCCAATTGCATTAATAAAAAAATTTGAATTTCCTTAGAAAAACCTCAAGCCTAACAATGAAAAGCAAAGAACTAAAATATGAAATATGAATGCTAAGAATCAAAATTAAAAATGAAAAACATAAATTAAAGAGAGACAATGGAAATGCATGTCCTTGACAACATCAGTAATATACACAAATAAACGGAGTGGGTCCTTTAAAAGTCACAACAAACACAAATTTGTTTAAAATTTTGAAAATAATTAAAAAATATTGTACTGTTATAAACACATCACATATAGAATTATAGAATTTTTCATAGACAACGTATTTATATTTTTTTATAACTGTTAGCTGAAATCAAAGGTCAGTAACTTTACTTCTTGAGCCATTTAAATATTCGGTTATTATTAAAATCTTGAAATTTTTCATATACAATTATATATTTAGGGCTTTGAAACAGGGTGTCTTTAAAATTATAAAATAACATTTTCTTGTTAAAAAAAAAAAAATAAATTGGATTGCAACAACTATTTTGTGGGCAGTCTTTAGTAACATCTATTCAGTTTAGTAAAACTATATAGGCTTTTGAGATACGTGTTACGTGTCAGAGCATACATTAACTGGGAGCAGAGATTGTCGTATGCATTTCCTTGTCAAAACTAATTGCTCAGCACATCAGTCAAATGTCACAGCAACACAAATTATTGCACTGCGCTCTACAAACATTCCAATTCTACTGCTACTAATGGAATATAAAAATAAACCATGCTTGATTGTATATAAAGAAAATTATTTTGTATGGAATGACAGCACTAAATAAGCAAGAAAATATTTTGATTGTGATTTTTAAGGCAAGTGACAGTAAGACAGGCAGATAGTAGTATTCGTTTTGTACACTGATAGTTATACAATTTATGTGTGTACCTTTCATCGTGTGCATAGTTTATTGTTGTTGATATGATAACTTACTCTAAAGAAATCCCATGTTGAACCATGCAGCAGCGTACCATATTGTACCTCTGTTTGCATGGCTAAATCCTCAGGTGAATTGATGGGCGTAACCATGCGTTCAACAGTGAGAAATGCAGCCAAATTGGCTGTATACGATGATATGAGTATGAGTGTAAAGAACCACCATACGGCCCCAACAATGCGACCAGATATTGATCTTGGTGAAACATCGCAGCCCTGTTGCATAAAAGCGGCCAATGAAAACCAAAATGAATTTAAAATACTGAAATCGTTAACGGCAGCTGCAGCTGCAGATGCAGATGTCATGTTAGAGCCATTGGCACCTGGTACACCAGGCGTTACAGCTGTCATAGGTCCAGGTACAGGAACACCACCAATGATTCCAGGTGGCTGTTGATTGGACAGTTGATCATGATGTGTGTGTGTATCTAAAAAAAAAAGAAAACGAAGAAGAAGAAGACGAGAAGAAAAAATGTATAATAATTAAAATGAATAAAAAAGAAAATTTGTTTTCAATTCATGTGTGTTCTAGATTTCCGTTTTTATTTCAATAGACAGTTACAACCAGAACAGCGTGAACAACAGCAACATTGAATGATGCCAACATTTCTATGAAAATAAATAAAGCACGTCTTTTTTTTTTGCATTGTTCACATACATGTTCCTTTTTTCTACTTTGGTATTTTTATTTTTTTTCGCATTGAAATGCATCATATGAGAAATCTTCGTTAAAAAAACAAACACATACGAGTATCTATGTGAGCATAGGTTAGTATTCAACACATGTGTACTGACAGTGGGATAAGACAAAACAATAGTTTGACTAAAATTAAGTAAAAAATGGCTTGTATTGTTTCAGTTATAATAAGTAATCATTTTCGTCAAAAATTTTTATATTACTTTTCTTTTATATTTGAAATCAAAATAAAAATAATAAAAATTTTATATATTACGCTGTGAAACAATTTCGGGTCACAGTCTGGGGGGTGGGATATTCCAATTCAACTTAAAAGTTCTAGGCCATCATAATGAAATCTTCAAAAAGTTTGGCGTTTTATTTGCCTTTCTTATGGCCTTTTATATTGTTTCCATACCTTGATGTTTGCTTGCTTAATTTTTCAGCTATAACTCAAGAATTATTGATGACTTCTCATTTCATTCTACTGGAAAATTTTAGCTAAGGCTTAAATAAATAATAATTATTAGAATACCTACAGTCGCTTATTTTTTGCAGATAAATTTTATATGTTTAAAAATATATATTTAAAAATTTTGTTCTGAAAATACAAAAACGATTTATGTGGTTTAGTTAATAATTATGCGTTTTTTATATTTACAAAAAAAAAAAAAAAATATTTGCTTTAAGTTCTCTAGAAACTCAAAACACAAAATAAGGTACAAAATTCAGGTCACAGCTTAAATGATGCAATTTTAAAAAACATTAAATAAAAAAGGATGTACTGTAATTTTAAAATATTTTTCGATTGCTTAGTATTTAATAGGATATCATTTATTATCTATAATCGCTTGAAGTCTTTTCAGCATAGAGTCCACTACCTTTTTTTTTATAATCGGGATCTATTTTTATCCCGCTCGTTTTGCAACACCTTTTTTGAGGTAGATTTGTTTTGAATATCGTATTTTCGAATATTTGTCTTCAGTATTGACCACAAATTTTCAATCACGTTTAAGTCAAGTGATTGTGCTGGAGTTTGAACTATATGCGGGCATTTCCATATTAACCAAGTCTGTACTAATGGTGATTTGTGCTTAGGGTCATTATCTTGGTAGAAGCGAAAGGCGTCCTCAATTTGCAATTTCGGCGCTCTTTGAATTAGATTTTCTTGGAGAAGCTTCAAATACATGTTTTTATCCATATTCCCTACGATAAAGGCCAAGTTACCTACTCCATTTGAAGACATGCATCATCAAACCATAGCATTTCCACCACCGTGTTTCATAGTGTCACGTAAATTGTGAGGTTTGAGCTCAGTATTAACTTTGCGCCAAATGTAGGGTCTTTCATCTGGTCCAAATATATTAACTTTCACTTTATCGGCAAAAATTACAGTTCTCCAAAATGCTGGACTCTTTTTTAAATGGTCAGGTGCAAACTGCAGCCATTCTACTCTATTGTTTTCATTTATAAATTGTTTGTTTCGAGGAATTCGCCCATTAAAATCAGCGTCCCTCAATATTCTGTGAATTGTATCAGGATGACATGTCTTTCCCAAATATTTTTCGGCCATAAGTCAGCTTCGGAGCGCTTGTTGCTGGATTTTTACGAATTTGTTGCACTAACCACTTAGAACCACTTTCAGTAAAAATTTTATTTGGAGCTTGTCTACCCTTGTTTTCGACAAGATTCTCACCTATGTAAATAGCGTTTTATATGCTGAACTGTTGAAGAGCTTAAATTAACCATTTCAGCAATTTTCCGTGGAGTGTGCCCATTCTTATAGTGCTTTAATACTAACTCACGCATTTCAATGGATGTACGCGGTGCCATGGTTGAAAAAATTCACTTATTTTTATTTTTTTTAATTCAGTCAACAATACATTTAGAAATGATTGCAGATAATAATTTTAAAATCTTAAGCTGAAAACAACAACAATGATACCTATAATAAAAACTGCATCATTTAAGCTGTGACATGTTTTTGTTTTTGTTTTTTTGTTAAATAAAATTACAACACTATAATATACTGAACCACATTCTTTGTTTTTGTATTTTTAGAACAAAATTTTTAAATATATTAAATATATTGAGGTATGTTTGATTTATTATTAAAAATATCACTCATACGCGTACGTTAGGGTGGCTCTTCATTATAAGTATGAAGGGAAAAAAGTGTTCGAATTTAAGGTCTCACTCCCTAGAAATATGCAAATAGCAAAAAATAAAAACAAGAAAAACTGAGAACTACAAAGTTTGCGTCAATCAAAAAATATTTAGAGGTGCCTCAACGCGACTGAAAATTTCAAATGTGTTTATTTGGGGAAAATATGACCTTTTTTCAGATTTTAGGAAAGTTTCGTTCTATAGTTTAATTTTTTCCACAAGTTGTTATATGAATCAATATCAATACTAAATTATTGGAAAATAAAATTGGGCGGGAAAAAAATTTTGCCATATTTGACCGATTTTTATGATTTGATGATTATAATGTTTTTATAATTTGACGTCATTAACTCATTAGGGCTTGGCGCCACAAATGACCCCATGCTAGTATAGGACGATTAAGTAAAAAAATTCAAATATTTTGCAAATACTGCTGAATTTCGGATCATTTTAACCCTAAGAGCACATAAGGGTAAGTTTTCGTAAAATATAGCACAATTTTATTTCCCAACCCATAATAGGGGTTTCATCTAGTTTACTAGAACAATTATTGTGTTTACATATGCCAAAATTAAAAGTTTGGCCTCGCAAAATAGTGGGTTAACGTTGTTCGATTTATTCTAAGTTTTTAGCACGGAAGAATTACACATTTGGTTATTCTATTTTAAGCGTCACATCTAAAAATTCAACAGCACTTACAAAATATTTGATTTTTTTGAATAAATTGTCTTTTATTAGTTTGGTATCATATGTGGCCCCAAGCCCAAAAGGGATAATGGGGTCACATAATTTTTTTCCGAAACCCTCGGCTATTAAGATAACATGTAACATTTAAAAGTAGAAAACTGGTAAGTTTTTGATACAAATTATTTAGAAAGAATATATTTACTGAATATTTCACAAAAAACTAATTTTTCTCGAAATCCGCAAAAAAAAAAAATTGTTTGTAAAAAAATTCTGGCAGAGGAATTTACTTAAATCTCCACACAGCTAATGTCTAAAACATCTGTAACAAAAGTTTAAAGTGCCAGATCGATTTTTTAAAATTTTGTTTAAGAATATATTTAAAAACTTAAAAAAGGAGTTTTCAAAATTAGGTTTCATTTCGCAATACGTTAACAAAGTGGTAATAAAACAATATTTCATATCTGAGTACTTAAGGCATAGTGACCAAAAAAAAATTATGGCTTTAATCATTTTTGTTAAAGAAATGTTCATCACATTTCTTGACCTAGAGTTTTTTTGGCACAAAAGTGGTCTGGGGCAATTGTTATTTCTTGGCGAGTTTTTATTCGATTTTGAATTATACAGCTTTTTTAAAAGAAAATTTAGTACTGATATCGATTCATATAAAAACTTGTCGAAAAAATTAAATTAAAATATAGAAATAAATTTTCGTAAAATCTGAAAAAAGTCATATTTTCCCGATATAAACTCACTTGGAATTTTCAATCGCGTTGAGGCACCTCAAAATTTTTTTTGATTTACCCAAAACTTTGTATTTCTCAGTTTTTTTGCTATTCGCATATTTCACACTGGCTTGCATTTTCCCACCCCAAATGGCTATTGCAATTAATTATTTCTAATGTTCTGCGATATCTTCTGACATACTTTTTTTCACACTAAATATTTTCGAGTTACCTTTAAATTGTAAAACTAATGGAATGTAATATTAAATATCTCTGAATTAGTGTAAGATGTGCCAAAAGTGAGATTATGACATCATGTGTTTAAGTCAGTTTTGGATATAGATTTTCTATATCATACCGGTTATCTGAAAGTTTATGAAGCTTATATAACTTATCGCCCTTCATATTCATAAATGAGAATTCATCACAAGTGAACTTAACATTAGATATTCATAGGACCGAAATTGGCTTTTATGAATCTTGTGAAATACATACATTTTGAGTGAACTGTTTTTACTAGTATTTTTTTTTTAATATTTCTTTTATTATCAATTTAAACTCTTAAGACCGTATGCGAAAAATTGAAGTGTACTTCAAGTGGACTTTATAAATAAATTTTGTATTAAAGACATATAATTAAGTCTACTTGAAGCACACTTTTTGCATACGGCCCTTAATATTTAATATATAAGAAGTTTAAAGAAAATTCTTAACACAGGTATATCCCTTAAATTTTTCAACAAGCATTATTTGGATTTTTTATTTTGATCAAATGAGCTCTGACAAATCTGCTAGTTTTTATGCTTAATGCCCGATTTGGCATTTTATCATTTGTTATTTAATCGATTTAAATAAGTGGTAAGCACGTGATAATACTATTAGATATTTTCAACGAAACCCAACTTGTTTCTACAGAATGTTGGCGAAAGAATCATAGATCTGCCATCAAACTTTTCCAATATTATTAGAAAGTATTAGGCAAGTTTTATCATTACTAGGAGATCTGAATCGGGAAGAAAGAATTTGGAAATATATAATATATTGAAGAGAGTTTCCATTATTTCCGGTAGAAAAGTAGATAGGTTTGGTTAGTGCTCGGACTATTTGATGCGGAAAATTAAATCCAGTGTAGATTTAAAAATAGAGGTCAAAAACCGAGCAGGGAAATTGAAATCATGATTTATAAAAAGAAATGCTGCTGCTTAATGAACGACGAAACGCATGTGCTGGAAGATTTTTTGTAACTTCCGGGGCAAAATTCTTGAGGAATCGTTGAAGATAAGGTTAAGACCCAAAAGCAGACGAAGTGTACAAATAACGTTATGCAGCTGAGGCAAAAGGAGTCATTTGCTACAACGGACTCTCTAAATACAGAAGATTATATTGCGGTGTGTTTGCCAAAAGGACTCCTTCCTTTCATAAGCCAACACAATGTGCCCACATATTTTTGGTCCGATAAGGCATTCTATCACTACGTGAAGCTCTTGAGCGTTAAAAGAATAATTACGTGTTTTTTTTGCCAAGGGAACAAAATCCTCAAAACTCTCCGCAGCTTTGGCCAGTGGAAGGATACTGGGCTCTTGTGAAAACGAAATTGAAAAGCAAAAAATTGTGTCCTAAAATTTGGAAGATTTTAAACGGAAATTACCTGTTCCAAAAAAGTGACAAAAATCACTATAAATTTCCTAACAGAGAGGTCCAAAAAGGCCTATAAATTCTTAAGTAGTGATTAGATCTAAAAAAAAATCTCTTTTTCTCTAAGCCACAATATAATTTCAATTAAACAAAAAATCAAAACTCTTGCGTGTTCGGATTTTTCGCTCTGACATCTTACGAGTTTTGTATAATTTTATTTTGTTTATTTCAATATTCTTGCTGTCCAATTTTGCTAGTGGTGGTACAGTTATCTTTTGCTACCATTTATTTTTGTGTTTTATTTTGTTTGCCTCTTTTTATAATACAGCATCGACAACAATAACAACAACTACTACTATAACCACTATGTTGTTATGTTACAGTAGTATGTGGAGCTATTTGAGGGTTGTGCCTTTTTATTCCTCCTGACTACATACGTATGTAACTTTTTTCTGGGGAATTTATTCGACGTTTTTTCTATATACACACAGAGAGATGTGTTTCGCTATGCGTTTGTTGCTTTTTATTTCGAGGTTATCATGATGGTTGGCATACAAAAAAGCGACGTTCTTATAGTTTATTTTTTTGCAAGCCTTACGCAAAAATTAAATTAAAGCATACATCCATTCTATCATTATATACATGTTTGTGTATGTATAAGTCTATATAATTTAAGAAGAATATATGGGTGTGTGTGTGCAGCACATTTTTTAGATAGTATAAATATGTAAACACGCATACCAGCATAAGTTTTGTAATTCTTTTTAGATATGGTTGATTTAAATTCTAGATATGTATATTTCATCACTTTCGTTATTTTTGCATTTGTAATAAATGTTTATGCCTTGAGCCAAATGCTTACACTGTTTTCTTAGATATGATTTTAGATGTTGCACGCAAAATAAAAACTACATTTTCAGGGATTTCTATTCATAACTTCTTACGGAAACACTATTTGCTATAAAAAAGAGTTTGTCATTTTCTCAAACACTAAGCCATTTATATATATTGTGTCGTACAGAAGAAAAAACGTTTAATTTAATAAGATCAATAACTAATAAGTATGTAGTGAATAGTTTGAAACAATTCTGTTTCTGACACTCTGATTACACATGATACTAACTGAAATTATGTAAAGTACTTGAGACATAAAATAAAACAAAATAAAATAAAATAAAATAAAATAAAATAAAATACAATAAAATAAAATAAAATAAAATAAAATAAAATAAAATAAAATAAAATAAAATAAAATAAAATAAAATAAAATAAAATAAAATAAAATAAAATAAAATAAAATAAAATAAAATAAAATAAAATAAAATAAAATAAAATAAAATAAAATAAAATAAAATAAAATAAAATAAAATAAAATAAAATAAAATAAAATAAAATAAAATAAAATAAAATAAAATAAAATAAAATAAAATAAAATAAATTAAAATATAAATAAAATAAAATAAAATAAAATAAAATAAAATAAAATAAAATAAAATAAAGTAAAATAAAATAAAATAAAATAAAATAAAATAAAATAAAATAAAATAAAATAAAATAAAGTAAAATAAAATAAAATAAAATAAAATAAAATAACATAAAATAAAATAAAATAAAATAAAATAAAATAAAATTAAATAAAATAAAATAAAATAAAATACAATAAAATAAAATAAAACAAAATAAAATATAATAAAATAAAAAAAATAAAATAAAATAAAATAAAATAAAATAAAATAAAATAAAATAAAATAAAATAAAATATAATAAAATAAAATAAATTAAAATATAAATAAAATAAAAGAAAATAAAATAAAATAAAGTAAAATAAAATAAAATAAAATAAAATAAAATAAAATAAAATAAAATAAAATAAAATAAAATAAAATAAAATAAAATAAAATAAAATAAAATAAAATAAAATAAAATAAAATAAAATAAAATAAAATAAAATAAAATAAAGTAAAATAAAATAAAATAAAAAAAAATAAAATAAAATAAAATAAAATAAGATAAAACAAAATACAATAAAAAAAAAAAAAAAAATAAAATAAAATAAAATAAAATAAAATAAAATAATATAAAATAAGATAAAATAAAATAAAATAAATTAATATAAAATAAAATAAAATAAAAAATTAAAATTAAATAAAATAAAATAAAATAAAATAAAATAAAATAAAATCAAATAAAAAAAATATAAATAAAATATAAATAAAATAAAATAAAATAAAATAAAATATAAATAAAATAAAATATAAATTAAAAAATAAACAAAACAAGTAAGAGTGTTAAATGTACCTGTGCCGAATTTTGGAAACCCCCGTTTATATTAATATCTGGATTTATTGCACTATTTATAATAAATGTAGGCAAAATATTTCAAAAAATAAACAATTTGATATACATAGTACTAAATTATTATTACAAACACACTGAAGTTTTAAAATTTTTTACGGGAGAATTAATATTTGACATATGTTGGCACGATGACATCCGATTTACTCCATTTTCTGCAGCCGTCTGCTCGAGATATTGATAAATGGCTAAAGACAGAAGAATGGACATCGCTAAGTCGAGTTGTTATAAGGATCAAGAATATAGGTGACTTACGAGGTTGCAAATGCATTTCTCAATGCGTTACAAACGGAATAACAAACTGATATATATCCTCTGCACAGTGGTGTAGAAGTTATAAAAAATTAAATTAAATAAAAAAAAATTTTTTTGACAAGTAAAATATTTAAATATCTATTTATTAACTTCTTTGAATTTCGATATCAGTTTTAAATAAAATGGGAGAGTTTAGGAAATTTATACATTTTCATATAAGGCAAAGAATAATGTTCTTTAATAACATCTTCCAAAAAATGTTCGTTAATAAAAAGCTCTATTTGGAAACAAGAATTTCTATTCAATGAAAACAATACAATTAGAAAAAATATTGTATGAAATAACTGATTATTCAGTTAAAAAGGAGGCAAATAGATAAGGAGAATGGATCAACTAAAAAAATATATAAGAATGTTTTCAAAATCTACTCGATCGGAATAAGCTTGTTTGTAGTTCTCTTAAAAATTATATAGAATAAGGAAAAGAATCACCTATGATGGCTATTAACTTAACGAAGACATCCTGTTTTATATTTTAAAGTATTTTTAAGTCAAATAATTAATGTCTTTTCTAAAAAGAAATCCCAAATTTTTAATGGTTTTTTCACATACCTGTTTGATATTGGACAATACGCCACTCGTATGGTGAAAATCGAGATACGAAGAATAACACAATACTAACTCCAATGTAGCTGAATATGACGCTGACCTGCAAGAGAATAAAAAACAATTATAAAATAAAAATCTAACACATTTTGAAACATTTATTTGATACAAAACAAGTAAGAAAATTATAGTCGCTCTAGACCGACTAGACGATATCCTGTACCATGCGTTTAGCGGCCCTATCTTTTAGGTCCAACTAGTTACATATAAAAAATAAACATAAACGTAATTTGAGTGGCATTTTTATTATTTTTTTTTAACTTCGGATATGAAAATGTTCATATTGGATGCTGTATTTATATGGGGACTAGGTCGAAAAATGGACCGATCATGATCATATGTGGTAAGGTCACTTATATTTTTGCAAGAACATATACAAATCCAATTTGAGAAAAAACTGTGCAATATTTTTGTTTTTTGAAAGATTTAAATGAAGATCTGGAATCAGCATCATATCGGGGCTATAACTAAGGATTGTCCTATATGTTTTATTTTTGGACTACAAATAAATGGATGTAATAAACATACATAAACCCAATTTGACCGAGAGCTATATGATAATTTGTATATTATGGCAATTAAAGTCGATCTCATAGTGGTCGTTTGCCTGGGGACTAGGTCTGAACGTGAACCAATTTTCACTAATTTCAATAGCGATTATCCTATGACCGGTAGAAGCCTATAAATTAATTTTAATCAAAATATGTTCATATTTGCGAACTGTAGTTTGATTACAAGGTTTATATGGGCACACAGACGGACAGACGGACGGACGGACGGACATCGCTAAATCAACTCAGAATGCTAAGTGATTTTAAGTCGATCGGTATAATTAAAGATGGGTCTAGATAAAATTTTTTGGGTAGTTTCAAACATCAGCACAATGTCATCATACCCTAACCACATAGTGGTATAGGGTATAAAAACTAAATATGAACTACAAACTGTTCATATATTTTTGTTGATCTATAACTGTTGAAATAAGAGTTAAGGTCGAAGGCTGTCCCAGAACAACCCGATATGACAAAGAAACCCCAATAAATTTCGGAAAAATTTTCTTTATTTTTCAACAGAATCTCTTTTTAACGCGATACACTTTTCCCAGCGGTATTCAATAGCTTCGATACGCTGTTTATAGTAAGAACTGTCTAGTCCAGCGATGGCGAACCTATGACCCACGGGTCACACACTGACCCACGCAACAATTTTAAGTGACCCACGAGTTGTTTTGTTTTTTCAAACCAATCCTAAGTTTTTTCAAACCATATTTTTAAATTCTAAGTTTTTTCAAATTGAGATATTGTTATACTCAATTAACAAATTGTGGTATTGTAGATGTATGAAGAAAACTGTGAAAATTTTGTAGTAGGTTTTGTAAAAATAACACATAAAATTCAAGCAAGAAATATTCTATAAAAAAAATGAAAAAAATTATGTGGAAAAATATGGAATTTTTTAAAATTTTTTTCCACATAATTTTTTTAATTTTTCTTCCACAGAAAAAGACACACAAATTTCTTGCTTGCATTTTATATGTTATTTTTGCAAAGCCTAATACAAAATTTACACAGTTTTCTTCGTACATCTACAATACCACAATTTGTTAATTGAGTATAACAATATCTCAGTAGGCATTGCAAAACAATTAATATTTTTTTAACTATTTATATTATATCATTTAACTTTACTTTTAACCAAACTAAAGACGTAACTTGCACATAATCTTTAAATTATTGATTCATAAAGTTTTCTTGATTTATTCAGTTTTCAATTTTCGGTAAGAAAATAAGTTTTAATAATTTGTTTCTATTTCAATTCAAATTTAACATTTTCAAATTATAAATATTAACCCTTTAGATATATTTAGCATGTCAGCGGTTAAGAAACTTCAGATGAATGATACAAGTTCAAGGCCATATCAAACAGAATGGTTTGGAAAATTCGGAGCTGTTGAGATAGATAAGAAAATTCTTTGCTTAATTTGCACGGAAAATTGTACGTCTCGTGCTTACAATGTAAAACGAAATTTTGAAAAGATACATGCAAATCGTGCTTCCTTAACAGAAGAAGAAAAAAAGAATTATTTTTTTCAAAACCTAAAAGAATATAAATCACAAGCTAATGTATTTAAAACATTTCTAATTCCTAAAAACAACATTACAGCTGCTAGTTTTCATGTAGCACATTGTATCGCACGACATGGAAAACCTCTTTCGGAAGGTGAGTTTTTAAAAGAAGCGGTTTTGGAATGTAGTGCTGCCCTATTTTCTGATTTTAAGGAAAAAGATTTGACAATAAAGCGCATTAATGAGTTGCCTATAAGCCGAAATACAATTAAATAAGATTAGATGAAAATACTTGTTCTCAAATAAATTACGATTTAAAATGTGCCGAAATGTATTCAATTGCTTTAGATGAGTGCACGAACATAAGTGGTTACCCACAACTTGCAGTTCTTGCTAGGTATAAATCAGGAAATATATTGATGGAAGAACTGGTCAAGTTAATAACATTGACAGGAGGAACTACTGGTCTTGATGTTTTTAAGGAATTCGCTGATACATTTATGAAAATGAATATTGATTTACAGAAAATTGTTTCAGTAACAACTGATGGTGCTCCTAGCATGGTTGGCAAAAATATTGGTTTTATTCAGCAATTTAAACAAAGTGTCCAACATTCTTTAATTGAATTTCAGTGCCTCATTCATCAAGAAGTCTTATGTGCAAAACAATGATTGAAAACATTTTCCAACGTAATGCCAGTTGTTACAAAAATAGTAAAGTTTATAAATGCAAGAGATCTAAATAAGCGAGAATTTGCCAAATTATTAGAGGAAATTGATTCTCAATACTCTGGGCTTTTAATGTACAATAAAGTTCGATGGCTCAGCCGTGGTCAAGTTTTAAATAGGTTTGTAGATTTATTAGAAGAAATAAAACTATTTTTGCATGAAAAAATAATGTTTTTGACGTATTATCAAATATTGAATGGCTAAATGACCTAATGTTTTCCTGTGATATCACTCATCATTTTAATGAATTAAATAAAAAACTCCAAGGACCTGGTCAAGTTGTATTAGTCATGTTTGAAAATATTAAAACGTTTATGACAAAACTTGATATATTTAGTAATGATTTGAAAATGAAAATATTGAAATATTTTCCATATCTGCAAAAACATTTCCAAGCAACTGAAAACTTTGAAAATAGTAATATTACACAGGATCATACAATTAAAAAATATTTAACTGTTATTGAGGAAATAAAACAAGCTTTTCTGGATAGATTTAATCAATTTAAGGATTTAGAAAAAACATTACACAAAATAGAATTTAATAATTTGGAATTAACCGTGTTCACTTGGTTAGGTATTGAAAATTTGGAAATGGAAGTAGCAGAATTCCAAAACAGTTTTATGTGGAAAAATAAATTTGAAAATTTAACTACAGATTTGCAAAAACAGGATTTAAAAAATATTTCTGACAATAAGAAAAAGGTATTCGAACAAAAAACTGATAATATAATATTAAAAGAAGAACTGATAATATAATATTAATACAATGAAAAAACTGGCAAATACTATTTTTAGAATGTTTGGTTCAACATATGTATGCGAAACTTTATTTTCATCCATGAATTTTATAAAATCCACGCAAAGAAATAGACTTGGTAATGAAATGACTGCCGCATGTGTAAAAGTAATGAATTCCAAGTATGAACCAAATATACATCAATTATGTGAAAATAAACAACAAGTTTCGCATTAAATGTTGTGTATATGTATAATTTTTTTGATATTAAATTTTCTTTGATTTATTATAAAATAAAAGTCATATATATAATATGTTCAAATAGTAAATAAAATCATATTTACATATATATTTGTTAAATCTTTAACCGTAGGTTGATATTACAAAAAAATAAATTCAATTTTGACTCACTTGTCAAAAAGGTTCGCCATCGCTGGTCTAGTCCATAAAATATCCATCAACAGAAGACTCAATTTCTTCATTGTTGGCAAAACTTTCACCACCGAGCCATTTTTTAAACTCTGATGTAAATCCGGTGAATAAGGTGCGTGATGGAGCAACCTGAACTTTAATTGAAGAATTTTGTCCATCGCCATGATTGATGTATGAACTGTGGCATTGTCTTGATGAAACACCACTTTATTTTTCATCAAATTCTGACTTTTTCTGAATTTCAGCAATTAAGTACTGCAATAGGTACGCATAATACGTTGATTGTTTTTCCTTTTTGTAGGTAATTAATTGAAATTATCCCACTCCCATCACAGAATGGAATTTTCTTCGCCTTCTTTGGACATGATTCTTCCATTTAAAGCTACTGGTTGTACTCTTCATTTATCCCCCGGTGTGAAGTGGTGGACTCATGTCTCATCCATGGTTACGAATCGACGAAAAATCGCTGGTTTATTACGGTGAAACATCACCAAACACTGAAACATACTGAAACATCTTTATAACGCTGTTTTTTTTTTCTATTGTGAACAAACGCGGCACTTATCACCTCCAAATTTGCGGTCAATAATCGATGTATAGCACTTTTTGAAATTCGTGTCATTTCAGCTAACTCATGCACCATAACGCAACGATCATTCAGATGCTTGTTGGGCTGATCTCAATAATTTCTTTAAGCATTTCAACTGGAATCTTTGTTTCTTGGATAAAAGTGTTGATGCTGCTGCGAAAATGGTGGAAGTAATAATAGTGCTTGGTATGCGCTTATTCATTCCATCAAAGCATATTTCGTCCAAACCTAATCAAAAATCTTGGTTTAGCCAGACTTACAGAGATGCAGTCAGATCCAGAGGGGAAACATTAAGATGTTGGCGTGAAAATTAAAATTCAGCCACTGGACTGCTACGCAAACAGAAGAGAACTGAATGTGCCAAAACACTAAGGCGCGAAAGGTTTCTTTACGATCAGCGTCTTCATGCTAAAGTTCTTTCTGCTCCTCGTGGCAGAAAGAGCTTTTGGTTATTTGATAGTTCTGCTATCCCAACTCTATTATGAATGCTCAAATATTCACTGACCTGGTTGATAAGGCTAAGCTTTTAGCTGAACTTTTTGCAAAAATTCGTTCTAATCGGTTAGCGATCAACCACGTTAATAAGTCTGCGGGGCCGGATGGTATATTAGCACTGGTTCTAAAATGGTGCTTTTCGACGCTAGTTAGCCTATTGGCCAACCTTTTCAGCCCTTAGTACCGTGAGGAAGCCTTTTTCATTTGCTGGAAGGTTGACAGTGTTCAACCAATCCCTGAAAAGGGTGAGACTACTTAACTTGAAATTTACCGAACAATTGCAATTTGCTCTGCCGTCTCAAAGGTCATGGATAGCGTGATTAATTTCCATCTTGTCAACTAAATACCTAGAGGCCAACTCACTTCTTAATGATCGACAGTATTGCTTCCCTAGAAATCGTTCTACGGGAGACCTGTTAGCATTTCTTTCTGAGCGATGTATTCGATCAATTCACAATTTGGGTGAAAGTAAATTGGATGCTCTAGATATTTCCAAGGCATTCGGTAGCGTATAGCACGGTGCGTTGATATCAAAGTTTATATCGAGTTTTTTCAGAGACCGCACAATACGTATTGTTATTGAGTTTCAGCTAATTCAGGGGTACCGATCTTTCTCCTTCTGTCCAAACTACGTTTGAACAATATAATTATTTTCTTTTTTATACCCTATACCACTATGTGGTTTGGGTATAATGACTTTGTGCTGCTGTTTGTAACAACCAAAAATATTTGACCTAGACCCATCTTTAATTATGCCGATCGAATCAGAATCACTTTCTGAGTTGATTTAACAATGTCCGTCCGTCCGTCCGTCCGTCTGTGTGTCCATGTAAAGCTTGTAATCAAACTGCAGGTCGCAAATATGAATATATTTTGATGAAATTTGGTATTTGATCTTTTATCGGCGATGGAATGAACGCTATTGAAATTGGTGAGAATCGGTCCATGTTCAGAGCTAGCCCCCATACAAATGACCCCTATGAAATCGACATAAATTGCCATAAGATCCAAATTGTCATATAGATCTTACTCAAATTGGGTTTTGTATACGTTCAATACGTCCATTAATGAGTAGTCCAAAAATGATCCCTTTGGCCCCATATAGAGCTGCTTCCCGATCTTCACTTAAATCTATTAAAAAACAAAAATATTGCATTGATTCTTCTCAGATTTTGTTTGTATATATTTTTGCAAAATACAAGAGACTTTACCAAACATGATCAGGATCGGTCCATTTTCGGACCTAGTCCCCATATAGATATAGCATCCGATATGAACTTTTTCAAATCTGCAGCCAAAAAAATTTATAAAAATCAGACTCAAATTTGGTGTTTGCTTATTTTCTATTGTCCAGTTAGTTGGGCCTAAGAGATAGGACATAGTATAGGGTATCGTATAGTCGGTATAGACCGACTATAATTTTTTTACTTGTTTTTATTATAAAATTTATATCGCTTACTTAAACTTCAAGTGTAACTTATCGATAACATTCATGAATTGTAATCTTTATTTATTAGTACTCGTTGGATTTGAGTAACTTTTTGAAACAACAAAATTTATCTAAATCCCTTCCTTTGTAAGTTTAACCGATGCTCTTTAAACATTGTACAAACACTTGGATTTATACACTTGAACGGTGAGCACATACCTTAGTTAATAAAACCCATTTTGAATTGTTACTAATTGGAGTTTGTTTTATTTCTTTAACCCTAACCCAAACTCCCTCACCTTCTAACCTGTAATCCCAATTTTTAATTTATAATTTAAACTTAGCAAGGTGCGGCTAAATTAAATTAAAATTTATTGAGGCAGCTAGAAGCTACCCTAATCTAACCACCCGAGAACTCGACGGTGCTCAACCGTTCTTATTTGGCAAAGCTGGCATCTTTAAATTATACCCTCTCTTTTCCTTATACTTCTGAACTACCTGGCTGAAAAAAATTCTACATACTCTTTCGCAGATAATAGCAGCATTTGTCATTCATATGCCTTTAATTGTAGGCTAAGGCTCTTGGAGATTGGGGGAACAAAAGGCGGATAATGAATGACGCACTCAATCAAGACCTTTAATAATCTCCGAGTTGGGTAATGCGAATAGGGTCGATTGTAATGTGCAGAAGATTCAATGATGTTTGTTGACTCATAGGGCCATGGATTCAACAATGTCATCTGTTATATGGGTGGTATAGGTATTGAGGAATCGAATAACTCTTAATGTTCTGGATATGAGCATTCAAAGTGATATTCGTAGAAATGAGCACGCTTTTCAGCGTCTTGGTTTTCTAAAACGGTGTGAAAATTAATTCACTCTATCTGCTCGTCAATGCTTATTAATGCCAGTAAGGAATCCTACTTTACTAACACGTTGGAACATCGTCGGAATGTGGGTTGCGTACCATGGGGAATGCTCTTCCGAGATTAGCGAACTCATTTCAAGCGTACGAATTTTAGTTTGGTCTAACCACTTCTCTAGTAGATAACATCCGTTTGTAGTCTATTATCCAGTTGACCGCACAACGCATTACAGAGAAGATTCAGTTATCGGTGGAATTAGCCGTATGTGGAATAAACTCCCCGCATAGGTCTTTCTTGACAATTGCAATCTAATAAAATTTAAGTCAAATATGCAAAAACACTACTCCCTCTGTCCTCCTTCCCATAACATATTTTCCTGAAATCAACACAATGCACTGCATTTCTAGGGGGCATACCCTGAGTGTAGGTTGAGCATTTTTTTGAAGCTATTGCCGCCATGTCGGGTTGTTCTGGGACCGCCCTTGTATCTCTTTTTAATATAACGTCTATTTCACGAATGATCGGTACTTGGTGCCTTTCGGTTTGCTTTATTTGGCTATAGATTGACAATTTCGTTTTGGCATATAAAAAACAATTGAAATTCGGTAGAAGTTAGATCATGCATTGATCGATATTTCGTAATTAAAATAAATTAAATGCTATTCTACATTTTGTAATTTCTCAGAAAATAACTCTCTCCAAAAATAATGATAGCCATTGGAAGGTATATAGGTATCAAAAGCGGAATTAAGAGAATTGTTCCTTTTTTAATTAAAATAGCTATAACTCTTTATCTTAGAGTTATAGTCGAATATAAATCTAACTGTTGTGAATTTCTTTCCCTCTTTTGGTCCAGTTTTTTCATACAGATTTTATTTTTTACCTTAAATCTATTTGAAAATATAGAACAAGTGAAAATATTTCTCTTTATATTAACTGTTTTCTTAAAACTTAAATATGAATTTAGTACATTCCCATTATGGAGATCTTCTCTAAATAGCCTGGTTTAGCTTTCCTTTTCGTACACCTACATAAGTAAACAGATGAAAATGTAAAACAACATGTAACAATAAATGACATTGTCAAAAGTCAAATCAACCTAGCTCAGATAGCGAAACACAAAAATTATGACTTTGTTTAAATATGTTTTGTAAATGTTCTTATGCACACTCATACATAGAGATTCGCCAACAGATGATACATGTGTAGTACGTTTTACTTATATGTATTCCTTTTTGGGGATGGGGGCAAAAAAAAGGAAAAACATATAAGTGAAACAAAATTGTTCATTTAATTTATGCCAAATTACTTGTTGTTACTTTATCTACTGTTAAATGTTTTGCTATTAGCTGTTAACGTCAGTTTCCATAGCTGTCTGTTGATATGAATAGCAAGTAGAAAACGACAAGCCCAAAACCACTATTTCCCCAAAAATAGAATGTTTACTTAGCAGCGCATACAGAATATTTTTATAGACATTTTTGTAATCCTGGGCATATGGATGCAAAGAAAGAGTACGTTTAACTGACAAATCTCATTTAGACGTATACATATTTTATATGCATACATACATAAAGGTAATAGAGACAGCAACAAATTTTGTTTGTGTTTGTATTTCTTTTTTTTTATAACAAATATTAGTAAATTTTTTGACACATATTTGACAGCAATTATTATTCCATCTAATATGATAATATAAGTAAATGTGGATATGTAGTTAAGTGGAAAATTGTCGGGTAATATGTATTTGCAAATTTTAGCATATTTTTGTGGATAACAAGCAGGTTTGAAGTATTAAATCTAATAATTTTTTTAATTAGATATTGTGTCCTCACGTGAAGGAGTCAAAATTGGTTAAATTCATTTAACTTATAAAGGATTTTTCTTTTTAATAAAACATAAACATTTCTCCTAATTAGGGCAGATGTAATATTTTCCGATATCTAATCTGTTTTATATTGAAATTCTATGAAACTAAGTGTCTGCGTAAACAATTAGATGTGAAGTGTTGTTATTATATTAGAATCCAGATTGTAAGCACGGTGATTTGCTGCTTTTATAAGCCAGAATTTTGTTATCTTAACTATATTGTATGAACTGTGTGTGTGTGTGTGTGTGTGTGTGTGTGTCTGTGTGGCTGTGTGTCTTGTTCCTATAACATAATGTTATCATATCCGTTTTCCTGATTTAATACAAAATGTTTTGTTTTGTTATTCGATATCTTTTGCTGTGGCTGCTGCTGTTGTGATTATTAATTTGCTATGCATACATATAAATTAAATGTATGAAACCTTTAAACATTTCAATTTCATACCACACCATACTTCATACCATGTAAAAGTATCATGAAGAAAAAAAAAATAATAAATTAAAAAAAATTTTTATTAAATATAAATTTACTGAATATAAGCGCTGTAGAAACCTTAAAAAACTTCGGTGATGAAAAGTATTAACCTATACCCACCTATTACTATACCCATCGATAAAACAATATTCGTAAATTTATTTATCCATATAAAAATTAACATTTTGATGGAATTTAATATAACGGCTTTTATTGGCCTTTGAAACCGGTACAAGTTAGGATGTAGTTCTCACAAAAATGTTACCTAAGGTTGTCTAAAATCTTGTTATGGATTGAGACCGAAAAATCTTAACATACATAAAATGTAGTAATACCGAAACCATTGAACCAAGTGTTGTGATCTTTTTATTTAATTGATATTATATTCGAGCTTACAAACAAAAAGGTAATATCATAAGTAAGAGAATTATATGGGTCCAGGCCGACTATAAGATACCCTATACCATGCGTTTAGAGACCCCATCTCTTAGGCCCAACTAATTAGTTATAGAAAATAAGCATAAACCAAATTCGAGCGGGATTGTTATTAATTTTGTTGCATTCGGATATGAAAAACTTCATAGGTATGCTATTTTTACATGGGGACTAGGTCGAAATATGGACCGATCCTGATCATCTTTTTAAAGCTACTTATATTTTGAAAAAACAAATACAAACCAAATTTGAGAAAAATATTTTTAATATTTTTGTTTTTTGATAGATTTAAGTGAAGATCGGGAATCAGCTTCATATGGGGCTATGACTAAGAATTGCCCTATAGGGTTTATTTTCGGACTACTGATAAATCGATATAATAAACATACACAATCCCAATTTGACTGAGATCTATATCATAATTTGGATATTATGGCAATCGATCTCATAGGGCTGAATTGTATGGGGACTAGGTCTGAATTGAGACTGATTTTCACCAATTTCAATAGCTTATGTACTAAATTTTATCAAAATATATTCATAATTGCGATCAGTAGTTTGATTATAAAGTTTACACGGACACGTAGACAGACGGACGGACGGATGATAAATGATGGTATAATAATAGTTGGGTCTAGTTAAAATATTTTTGGTTATTACAAGCATCAGTACAAAGTCAATAAACACTCACCACATAGTGGTATAGGCTATAAAAGTGTATTTGTATCAAAGTTTTTTCACTTTATTTATTTTCACTTATTTATTCATTTTGGGATCTTATCGAGGGCAGATTCCAGCCCTCGAAATTCGGGTGCATATTCTAGGAAATTTTATTTTTGCATTAAATAAAGACCATAAAGTTATGCTAATCAATTACCCTTCACTTCACAAATCAACACAAAAAACAAACTTCTTTTTATTACAAACACAGTTACAAATTTAATAAACACACACATAGCATTGTATAATTATAACATATACCACTATGTGGTTTGGGTATAATGACTTTGTGCTGCTGTTTGTAACAAACAAAAATATTCGTCCTAGAACCATCTTTAATTATACCGTTCGACTCTGAATCACTTTTTGAGTCGAAATAGCAATGTCCGTCCGTCCGTCCGTCTGTGTGTCCATGTAAACCTTGTAATCAAACTACAGGTCGCAAGTATGAATATATTTTGATGAAATTTGCTACATATGCTTTCATCGGCCGTGGGATGAACGCTGTTGAAATTGGTGATAATCGGTCCATGTTCAGACCTAGTCCCCATACAAATGACCCCTATGAAATCGACATAAATTGCCATAAGTTCCAAATTATCATATAGATCTCAGTCAAATTGGGTTTGTATATGTTTATTACATCCGTTAATCAGTAGTTCAAAAATAATCGCTATAGGAAAATTCTTAGTCATAGGCCCCACATAGAGCTGCTTCCCGATCTTCACTTAAATCTATCAAAAAACAAAAATATTGCACAGATTTTTCTCAAATTTGGTTTGTATAAGTGACTTTATGGTCAGGATCGGTCCATTTTTCGACCTAGTCCCCATATAAATATAGTATCCGATATGAACTTTTTCATATCTGCAGCGAAATTTGGTTTATGCTTATTTGCTATATCCAATTAGTTGGACCGAAGAGCTAGGGTCTCTAAACCATGGTATAGGGTATCGTATAGTCGGGCTAGACCGATTATAATTTTTTTTACTTGTTTATGTATGTGTTAGTAGCAACTTTAGATGCAATTTACTCCAAATGAAGGAAAAATTTAAAAATCTGTAAATCTGCAAAACGGCTAAAAAGAAATACCTTTCAAATAATATACGATTGGCCAAAATCGGGATAAAACGGTAGAACAAAACATCGGTCACAAGAAATCGCCTAGCCTATTATAATTTTCGATTTGATAATTTCTGATAATTTGAAGTTAATTGTCTACATTCTCAAATCAATGGATAAGAAGAACTTTCACTTTTGTTAAAATAATTACTGTTAAGTCTTGTTACAAATTCTATTATTTTCCAATATTCCGTTTCATGATGGAACATGTACGTGGGCTATCTCCAATGCTTGTTGTTTATCATTTTTTGACATTTGTTTTGAATAATTTGCAACTTTTTTAAATAACAATTTTAAGCTGCATACCAAATGGGGCATGCATAAGTTAAAATCGGTCTAATGACACTTTTGCAGAGTAGATTTGTGTTTTTTAAGTTTAGTAATCTAACCCATAAAAACAAAGTTTTAATTAAAACTCTTTATTTCCTTATGCATATGAGTTTTGAATATCTCCATGACTGTGCGTGACTGTGTGTGACTATTTTAAAATTAATCTTAGGCCACAACAAGTCTATGGACAAAGTTTCAGATCCATCGGTTGAGGGGAAGTGGGGTTTTAAATTCTCCATGACTGTGCGTGACTATGCGTGAATGTGCGTGACTATGTCAAAGTTAATCTTTTTTCACAGCAAGTTTATCGACAAAGTTTCAGATCAATCGGATAAGGGGAAATGGGATTTAAATCACTCCGTGACTGTGCGTGACTGTGCGTGACTATGTCGAAGTTGATTTTTTTTTACAGTAAGTATATCGACCAAGTTTCGGATCGATCGGATGGAGGTAAATGACATTTAGATCACTCCGTGACTGTGCGCGACCTTGCGTGACTGTGCTTGACTAAGTCAAAGTTAATCTTTTTTTCACAGCAAGTGTATGGATCAAGTTTCAGATCGATCGGATGAGGGGAAATGACATTTATATCACTCCGTGACTATGCGTGACTCTGCGGACTACCCCAAAATTAATCTGTTGTCATAACAAGACTATGGGCCAACTTTCGGATCATTGGATAAGGGGGAATGTGGTTGACCCACGACATACAGACAGACAGACAGAGATATTGAGTTAAAAGAAAGAGTTTGAAAAAGTTCTGTTTTGATTTTTCCATTTGAATTTTTAAGGCAATTTTCTTACTCTTCGAATTCTCTTTTTCCTTTTAAAATTATTTCTATTAAACTAAAAACATAATATTTTGAAAAAATAAGTAATGGATTTTTTTGTATTAAAAATAAGAGATTTTATGAACTCTACTCTTGTTTGGTCATTTTATTTTTGCTGATTCTTCAATATCATTATCAACATAGATCTTTTCAAAGCTAAAAGTACAGATTGGATCTCATCCATCATATGTATTTATCCAGCTTGCTAATCTTTTAAAGTCAAGCAAGTACGTTATAGTTCAAATATGGTTACGGAAATTACCTCCGACAAACAAACAAACACACATTACCTCTTTATTATATTAATTCTGTTTTTACGCGACCTTTTTTTACGCGAATTTGATTTAACGCGATTTCAAAAAATTACTGCATTCTGTTTTTACGCGGTTTTATTTGATTTAACGCGGTCTAAAAATTTTATAGAATTTTAAATTAAATAAAACCATAACAGGGGATTTCCCTTGTTTGTTTCTAATAAGTTCTGGTGAATGAACAATGAAAGAGGTCAGTCAAGTTTAAATGTTAAAGGTGAAAATATATTAATGGTCCGCCATCTAACGTTTTTTTTTTCAACTAGTGCTTATTTCGTGAATGGTAACACTTAGCTCATGTCTGATCTGACAGGTAATTAGTTTTATCCTTCCGCTGAACGAATACGGTTGTGCGTACGCTTGAACAATGCTGGGAAATATTGCGACATTACTTTGAAGATCATGATAATGTCGCAGAATGTGTGCGAAAATTGCGTACGGATTTTGAAAGAAGAGAAGCACCGTCAGCTCCGTATGTTCGTAATCTTGTGAAAAAAGTGAAAGAAATTGGCATCCTCATTGATAAGCCAAAGCGTGAAAAGCCAAAAACAGTACGTACACCCGAGAATATTGCTGCTGTGGCAGAAAGTGTGCGTGAAGCGCCATCAACATCAATTCACCGTCGTTCTCAAGAATTGAACATTTCGGAGGCACCATTGAGACGAACTTTGCATAAAGACCTTGGTATAACGCCATACAAAGTCCAATTGGTTCAGGAGTTGAAGCCAACTAACCATCCAATGCGTTTTCGCTTCGCTAAGTGGGCCTGCGATCGACTTACAGAAGATCCCGATTTTGCCAAAAAAATCATCTTTTCAGATGAAGCTCATTTTGATCTTGGTGGGTATGTAAACAATCTAAATTGTTGCATTTGGGGCACAGAAAACCCGCACGCATACATTGAAAAGCCGATACACCCAAAACGAGTCACTGTTTGGTGCGGATTTTGGTCCAGAGGCATGTTTGGGCCATTTTTCTTCGAAAATGAGCAAGGAGTGACCGTTACAGTCAATGGCGATCGTTAACGGGCCATGTTGAACGAATTTTTGTTCACAAAAATTGAAGAGGCCACACAGCCGAAGCTACACTCGATGTTTTGCGCCCTGTTTTTGAAGATCGCATTATCAGCCGCAGAGCTGATGTCGTTTGGCCACCTCGGAGCTGCGATTTGACACCGTTGGACTATTATTTGTGGGGTGCCCTCAAAGATAAGTGTTACGCCAACAAGCCAGAGACAATTGACGCTTTAAAGGGCAATATTCGTGGTGAAATACAGCTGCACATAATCGATAATGTGCTTAAAAACTGGACCGATCGTTAGGCTACTGCATGGCCAGCCGAGGCAGCCATTTGAATGAAGTTATTTTCCATTATTAACCGGAAGGATTGTACTTTCAAATAAAAAAAGAAATTTGAGATAGTATTTAGCAGTTTTTTCATCGCATTTTCAAAAAAAAAAAAAGTTATTTGGCGGACCCTTTACATATTAAAAAATCTAATAATATAATATAAAAAAAAATTATTCCCATATAAATATTTTTAAATTCAATAAACGGTAATTAATACAAACATGTATGTAGTGCATTTATTTATTACGTGCAAATAAATTATTTTTATAAGTTTACTACTCACAATTTAGAATGTCCGCTACAAAACAAACTAAAAGAAAGGCTATTTGTTTGTAAGGTAAAATTAAAATTTTAGATCGTCTAGCCGCTGGAGAAAGTGCCTTTTCAGTAGGAAAAAAAGTTAGTTTAAACGAATCTACCATAAGAATGATAAAAAAAAATGAAGAATCTATTAGACAATCTGTGATCGCTGGAACAAAATTAAGTGCTCATACATCATCATATATAAGAGACATTGTTAAAGAGAAAATGGAGAAGGCTCTTGTAGTATGGATTGAGGATTGCTCACAAAAACGGATACCAGTTGACGGAAACACCATAAAACAGATGGCGCTAAGATTTTATAACCAGATTAAAGAAAAAGAACCGCAAACATCAGTGCAGAAAGATAAGAAATTTTAATTTTCTGCCAGTACAGTTTGGATGACAGGATTTTTGCAAAGACATGCGCTTCATAATATTAAAATAAAGGGCGAAATAGCATCTGCTGATGAGCCGACAGCTAAAGAATTTCCCGCAAAACTGGCTAAAATAATTGAAGATGGTGGCTACACTCCGGATCAGGTATGGAATGCGGATGAAACAGGCCTTTTCTGGAAACGAATGCCGAGTCGAACATATGTAGCTAAAACCCAGAAAACCGCTAGTGGGTTCAAAGTAGCCAAAGATCGTGCGACCTTTTTATTCTGCTCCAACTGCTCCAACGGATGTTAAAATCCTTACTTGTAAATCGAGCTCTAAAACCACGGTCGATGAAAGGTGTTAATATGGACTCATAACCCGTTCACTGGGCAGCTAATAAAAAGTCCTGGGTAACAACCCAGCTTTTTACCGAATGGTTTCTTAAATATTTTGTACCAGAAGTCGGCACTATATGAGAGATAAGGGCCTTGATTTTAAAGTTCTGTTGATTACAGACAATGCACCAGGTCATCCACATTTAGAGCATCCAAATGTCCAATTTGTTTTTCTGCCTCCAAACACAAAATCGTTAATACAGCCACTCGATCAAGGAATTATTGCAAGATTTACTATCTGAAGCAAACATTCAAGTTCATTTTAGATAAATTAATGAATAATGGAAATTTAAAAGTCACAGATGCGTGGAAAAAATTTTCTATTAATGACTGTATCAAACTTGCTGGATTGGCGATATCAGAATTTAAAGAATCAACGTTAAACGCATGTTGGAGGGTTTGACCAGAATGCGTTAAAAATAATAGCCCAGTGCCTTCTAATACGGTTGAGTATTCCAACATCATAGCCTTAGCTCATGATGTAGGCGGTGAAGGCTTTTATGATTTATCGTCTGCAGATATCGACGAATTACTGTAAGATAAGGCACTTGGCGATGATAAAATCATTGGTTTTGCGCTTAAGACACCCGATACGAATGAAATCAGTGAAAATGACGAAGGACTCAAATGGTAGCGAAATTGGGTGATCATTTCCGCAAGCATGATCCTAATGAGGAAAGAGCCGAGAAATTTTAACGTGGGTATTTTTATTAATGGGTAATTATCGTGAATTACATAACAGTCTCATCAAAACTGGAAGTCAACGATTGATAACGGAATTTGTGATTAAAACTACTGAGCCATCACCAATTGAGAATGCATTTGAAAATATTTCTAGTGATGAAAGCGATGTTGAAGTCGAAGAGATGTTGAAGCGATTACTATCAGAAAGTGATACTGATTAAAAATTTATTTTTATGCTAGTTTTTAAGTTTTATGATTTTTATAATGTGTTTTTTTAAATGAACTGTTTTTTCTATTATTTTTGGTTATTTTTTTTATAATAAAATATGTGAATTTGAATTATACATACTTTATTCGTCTTATTTTAGCTGAAATTTAACATGTGGAACCTATCCCCTCGTTTTATATGGATACACTATCGCGATTTTTTTTACGCGAGTTTTCGAGGAACGTATCTATCGCGTAAAAACAGAATTAGGTGTATAGATTTTGTTTAATTGTTGTAATTAAAAGTTGCTAAAAGTACTTAAAAAGGAGAACGGGAAGAAAAATATATGTTTTGGGCCATCAAAAATGCGCTAAGTCTAAAACCAAAAACCCTAAGTTGGTATCGCTGCTTTGGTGGCGCTGAAGACTTTAAATTGGACTTCTAGTATTTTTAGATTTTTGCATAGATCCCGTTTGTGCCACACCACCATTCAATTAGGCTGTACCCATACATACACTATGTCTATATATTTATCCCGCACGAAACTTCCACTCCACCCAAATAGTGTAGCGCAGTGTATTCTATTAATTCCATCAACAAATTATATCTTATATTTGTGCTAATGATTGAAAAAATAAAATTATTATTCGCAAGAACTAATTTTCAATTGTATGTATTTAAAAATTAATTCTTATAAGATTTCTGTTAATAGACCTTAGGTTACATTAAAATGGTCTACTTATATATATAACTTATGTGCAAAATTAGGAATGAAAGGGTTAATCATAATACCCGGCATGTCATAATATGGCTATTTCACTACGGCCTGATGTAACTAACCTTTACCACAATTACAAGAACTATTTGGAAACTCTCGTGAATATAATCTGGCCAAGCAGATAAGAAAATATTAAAAAATATTTTTATTTTTTTATTTTCGTTTTAGTATTTTTTGTCCAATTGTCCAATCATTCACTTTGATGTGTTTTGATCGGAATTATAAGTGGTAAATTCTTTACTCCCATTTAGTAGAGAAAAGGAGAAAAAAAGAAACGAAAAATTAGAGATAAAAAGAAAATAATAAAGAGTCTTAACTTTGTTTTTTTCATCGTTTTACTAAGGATTAAACTTTGTTAGGGATTTTTAGTTGTTTTGTTTTTTTGCCCATAACAGTTTACAGAAAAAGTGGCTTTGGCTGTAACGTGTGTGTGTGCGTGTATGTGTATATATAATATAGAGCCAACATCGTCATTATATAAAAGCAAGCAAACGTGGCGTACCCATTCAGAGAAATTTTCCTTTTTATGTACACATTTGTTTTTTTCTGCACAACTTTCGAAAACTCGTTGTTGGTCTTCTGTTCAAAAATGAGTTGAAACTTTGCTGTTTGCTCTTTATTAAAGTTTATAAGCTTACTTTTAGCCAATTTGAAAAAACAAAAAAATTACATATTTAACTAAAATCCAATGGAGAAGAATAAAAAAGTTGAAATAAAATTTCTACTTGCAAAACAAATTGGAATACAAAATTAACTTTATAGAAGAAAATATTAAAGTTTTCTCATTTGTATGCAGTGCAATTTTTGCAACATTGCGACAGATGAATGTAAGAATTGGCAGTCACTAGATTTAAAATTAATTCTTTAATAAGAGTAAAGTTGATTCTATAATATTAAATACAATTTGAATTTGAAGAACTGCGTAATAGTAAGAACAAATTTAAGAAAATAAGATAAATGATGGTGTAAGGACAAAAATGAAAACCACCAAATATTGTTGTCATTGGTAGTGAATTTGTTAAGTTGACAAGCACAAATAATTGCTGAACTTACCCAAATTTCCTGTGATAAGGGATTCATGAAACTGAAAACGCCCGGTGTTTGCTTGACTGGTTTTTTAATCATTATCGAAATACCCAGTGACATAAATGGTTTACTGAAATCGATGACACGCTCACGTTCGGCAGTAATTGTCATGGCAGCTATAGCAATATCCGCTTCCTGTTCATAAGAACAAAACATAAACATAAAACGGAAAAAATAACACATTATCCATCGTCGAAATTCAGTAAACAATATGAGCGAGCAAGATTGTTAAGTGAACTTACCCTTCGTACAAGTTCTCCCACCATGCCATCCCAACCGCCATGAACTTTTGGATTTTCTGAACCATAAGTATTGTCTTTAACCAAACGCATTTCATCTGAAACAAAACAGAAAACATTAAAAACAGTTTTTGTGAAAACAAAAACACGAATGAAGTGTAACAGGACAAATATAATGAATAAGCAGAAAACAACAACCAAAAAAGAAAAAAAAAAAAGAAACATTTTAATGACCCTTAACTCATTCGTTAAGTTAAAGGGTCTGCTTCAAGCATTTGTCCCAGCACGTACATACGTCGTGTTTCATGATGTGTTGCTTTGTGCTTTTGTTTGTCTACTCGCCAAGCCATTATGTTACTTACAGTGAATACCCAATTTCTTGGCCAACAAATCAGCCAAATCTTTGCAATAGCCTTCAAATCGGTCATTTCCCTCTAGAGTTTCACCCACATTGGGTCGTTTCAACATAATGTAGGGCTCTTCAAGCACCGTTGTAACAATATATGTACGATTTTTCTCAATTTCCGTATGAGGTTTCAATCGGACATACTTGGCCGATAGCGGCTGCAAACCGAGATCATCACTCCACTCAGCTACTTTAACCATGGCACTATTAACAGTCATTTCAACAACATGCAGTGTATAATTAACACGTCGACCATCATCGTTGAATTTAATGTCACCCGTAAGTCCTTCAATTTCAACCTATATAAGTGGAGAAAATTGATTCAACTCAAGTTGGTTTTTCTTCTTCAATACAGAGTGTTCGAATGCATTCGATAAAGAAAAAAAAAAAAAAATATACGAACACGAAAAGGCAACATGAATTGTGTGTTCGGTGGTGTTAAGTAAATGACACTTCAATTAATATATATTGAGCCTTCCAGTCAATTAAGAATAAAGAAAAGAAGAAAAAAAAAGATTTTACTTTTGAAGAATTTCCAAGTGTTGCACTATGAAGGCAAACTTTCTCTTACTCTAGATTTGTCTACGATAATCCAAATTAAAATATTAAGTCTGGCCACTTTTTACAAAGTAACAATTCTAGCATAAATTTTCCATTCATTTGATTTCACTTCACCACCTGAACACACATTTTAATGCTTACTTGAACATGCTTTACATTAGATGTTGTTGCTGGACGTCGCTGCCGTTGCTTACCTTTCTCAAATAGCGCGAAATTTTATCACCATGCTCCCAGGGGTTCACCCAACCCTTTGATGTGTTACAGTCTAATGCACGTGGCACATTGTTACTGCCACTATTACCAACACCACTGCCACCCATACCATTGCCACCACTCGAACTAGATGAGCCACCCATTATACCGCCCACGCCACCAACACCACCATTACTCAAGCCAGAGGCATTGGCTGACGTTGAAGCAGCCGCCATTAGTGTCTGGCCTCGTCTGATGTTATTGCGAAATTGATCGGGTTTTTTGCGCAAAATTTTATTAAAGGCTTCCACTAATACAAACACAGCATCGTACATAAGTGCTGCCTGGGCCTAAAGGTAGTTTACAAGTTTAACAAAAAAAAAAAAAATTAAGTGAAGGAAAATACTATATTTTGGTTATAACAATGTTTGGATTAATTCCCAATAATTGTTTTGTAGCTTATTCTAAAGGAGGCGGAGTATAAGCCATTAAAGTGCCGGAAATGGAAGAATGTTTAAGTATTAATATTTAATGTGTCTGTTTATTCAAATATTTCTTTGTATGTAGATCAAAATAAAAAACAACAAAAAAAAAACAACAACATGGAATTTCATAATGAAAAGGAAACATTTCTTTAATGTTGCTTTTTCATATTTACTTTTGTTGTTGTTGAAAGCTTATACAGCAACAGCAAGAAAAACAATATGTAAACAAAATGTGATACTGTAAATTTGCCAGCCAACAGCTTTTTTGTTTTTTTTTTAAATCTTGTTTAACGAGGACTGCTTGATAAGGACGAAGGAAAGTTTTATATGCAGCTGAATAATAATGAAAATGTATTCATAAGGCCATTTAAAAAATCTTATATTGATTAAAATTAAATTTAGTAAGATAAGTTATAAAAGTGAAACTTGTGCGTTTTTAAGGTGGTAACGATTGAAAGAGTGAAGCCGGATTTATTTCACTATTCATAAGTCAAGAACGGCTGGACAGATTTTAAAGATTTTGATTTTGTTGGATTCGTCTCCGCACCAAATAGCAAAACACAATTAAAATGTATTCAGTAATATAAAGAGCGAACAACGATACTTTGGCTGTTTTGACAGGATATTAGTGTGAGTAGCCTCGATGAATATGGACGGAATAGGATCAGTAGGCGTGGCATCTGCCATACGAAGTAAACATTCAATATCACATATCTCCAGTACGATGACAGGAAAGGCTTTGCAAATTTTTTTGAGGTCATTTGATACTACAATGAGTAGCCGAACCTAAAATGGGCGGGATCGCATAAGTGGGCGTGTCACGCATGCAAAGTGAGTTTTCAATCTTATATATAAAAAAATGGAGATTTGTTCGTTTGTTTGTGGCTTATATGAGACTTCACCACCGATCGTCTTGAATTATGTATATTGTATAGTTGCCTATCCGGAAGGAAAAATAATCTATATTTTAGCAAATTTCAAGTGGGCGTGGCATCTCCCATATAAAGTGAATTTTTTACATCTGCTTTCAATATATAATATCTGGAGTACTACGACAGCAAGTGTTTTGAAATTATGTACATGTACATTAATAAAAAGGTGCTCAAACTCTCAGTCTCACCACCCTGAGATATGTGAATGGTAAAATAACTGATAAATACAGTTTTGAGTCAATCAAAAAAAAAAAAAAAAAATTAAAGGTTCCTCAACGCGACTGAAAATTTCTAGTGTGTTTGTATGGGGAAAATATGACTTTTTTGTATCTTTTACGAAAATATCATTCTATAGATAAAGGTTTGCGGCAAGTTGTTATATGAATCGACATCAGTCCTAAATTACCTTTTCAAAAAGCTATATAACTTCAAAATCGAATGAAATCTCGCCACTCGAAATAACAAATGCCCCAGACCAATTTGGTGCCGAAATGGTCACTTGGTCATGAAATGTGATGAACATTTTTTCAACTGTAACGAATTGCTTAAAACCATAATATTTTTTTGTCACTATACCTGTACGTACTCAGATATGAAGTATTATTTTATTACCAAGTGGCTAACCAATTGCGAAATGATACCAAATATGGAAAATTTTTTTGATAAAATTTTGAAAACTCCTTTTTTAAGTTTTAAAAAATCTTCTTAAACAAAATTTAAAAAAATGGATCTGGATCTGGCACTTTAAAGTTTTGTTAGATATATGTTAGAGATTAACTGTGCTAATTTTTAAGTGAATTCTTCTGGCAGAATTTTTTTTACAAAGATTTTTTTTAATATTTTTTTTTATATTTTATTTTTCTAGGGTTAAAATGACCCAAAATTCATTTGACTTATTCGTCATATATTAGCTTGGGGTCATTTGTGGAGCCAAGTCCAAATGGGTTAATGACGTCAAATTATAAAATCTTTATAATCATCAAATCATAGAAATCGGTAAAATATATCACAATATTATTTCCCAACCCATAGTAGGGGTTTCATCTAGTTTACTAGAAAAATTAATCTATAATTTTAATAGGCTAGGCGGTTTCCTGTGACTGATGTTTTGCTCTACTGTTTTATCCCGCTTTTGACGAAACGTATATTATTTGAAAGGTATTTCTTTTTAGCCGTTTTGCAGATTTACAGATTTTCAAATTGTTTCCTTTATTTTGAGTAAATTGCATTTAAAGTTGCTACTAACACGTACATAAAATTATGCAATGCTATGTGTGTGTTTATTAAATTTGTTAATATGTTGTTAATAAAAAGAAGTTTGTTTTTTGTGTTGATTTGTGAATTGGCTATAATTGCATAACTTTAGGGTCCTTATTTAATGAAAAAATTAAATTTCCTAGAATTTGCGCTCGAATTTCGAGGGCTGGAATCTGCTAGTTTATTTAAATATGCTAAAATGCAAAGTTTAGCCTCGGCAAGGAATGGGTTAACGTTGTTCGCGTTATTGCAAATTTTTAGCATTGAAGACTTGAACATTTGGTTATTATATTTTAAGCGTCAAATATAAAAATTCAACTATTTGATTTTTTTTAATAAATTGTCTTTCATACGCGACCCCAAGTCCAAAAGGGTTAATGGGGTAATATTATTTTTTCCAGCAACCCTAGGCTATTAAGATAAAATATAATATTTTAAAGTCGAAAAATGATAAATTTTTGATACAAAGTATTTAGAAAGGGTACATTTACTGAATATTTCACAAACAACTAATTTTTCTCGAAATCCGCAAAAAAAATTCTGTGGAAAAAAATTCTGGGAAAGGAATTTACTTAAAAATTCACACAGTTAATTACTAACATATATATAACAAAACCTTAAAGTGCCAGATCCAATTTTTTAGATTTTGTTTAAGAAAATTTTTTTAAACTTAGAAAAGGAGTTTTCAAAATTGTATCGAAAAATTTTTCACCTTTGGTCTCAATTCGCAAAAGGTTAGCAACACAATAGCTTAAAACAATACTTCATATCTGAGTACCTATGAGCATAGAGGCGAAAAATTTATGGCTTTAAGCAATTTGTTAAAGCTGAAAAAATTTCCGTCAAATTTCACGATCTATTTTTTTTTGGCACAAAAGTGGACTGGGGCATTTGCAATTTCTTGGCGAGCTTTTATTAGATTTTGAAGTTACATAGCTTTTTAAAGAGATAATTTAGTAGTAAAATCGATTAATATAACAATTTGTCGAAAAAATTTGAATATAGAATGAAATTTAAGTAAAATCTGAAAAAAGTCATGTTATCCACATATAAACACACTTGAAAGTTCCAGTCGCTTTGAGGCACCTCTAAATTTTTTTGATTGACCCAAAACTTAATATTTCTCAGTTTTTTTGCTATTCGCATATTTTTAGGGGGTGAGACTTTAAATTCGAACACTTTGTTTCCCCTCCATATAATGAAGGGCCACCCACCCTATTATAGATATTGAACTAATTTGAAGAGTTACGAAAAAATGGGCGAGATCGGACCAATGGGCGTGGCCCCCACCATAAAAAGTAAATATTTAATGTCAGATATCTAGAGTACTGTAGCAGTTAAGGTCTTGGGATTTAGTGTGAGTTCTTAAGTTAGTTCGTTAAAAGGGGCGGGATAGGAACAGTGGGCGTGGCTTCCCCCATAAAAGTAGGTATTTAATTGTTAGTTTATAAGTTATCAACGTTAGTACTCGGAAAAATAGGCGGGATGAGATCAGTGGGCGTGGTACCCCCATACAAAGTTTATATTAAATGTTATATATCTGGAGTATTGTAACAGTGAATGCCTTGGAACTTTGTCTGAGCTTATGAGTTATTAATATGAGTAGTCCGACAAAAAATGGGCGATATCGGACCAAAGAGCGTGGCACCTTCTGTACAAAAAAATATTAAGTACTTTGAAAATGACAGTGTTGAAACTTTTGACAAGTACAATAATTACCCATGTGAGTAGTCGTGTAAGTTATGGGCGGAATCCCAAAATCAGAAATCGCCAAAACCGAAAATGGCGAACAACAGAAATCCCCTAAATCAAAAATTGGCAAAAAAATTGCCGAATTCAACAATCGCCGATAACCAAAGTGCTAGAACCGAAAATCGCGAACAAAAAAATCACAAAAAATATAGATCGTTAAAATTACAAATCGCCAGACCGAAAATCGCGAGTAACAAATATCGCCAAAACGATATCAGAAGACAAGAAACGCTAAAGCTAAAAATCGATAAAATGCAAAAATCGCTAAAATCAAAAATCGTCAAAATAAAAAATCACAATAAACAGAAATCGCCAAAATCAAAAATAGCAACAAAAAAACGAAAAGCGGCAAAGCCGCGAATAACAAAAATCGCTAAAATCAAAAATTGCCAGAACCATAAATCGCGAAAAACAATAATCGTCAAAGTCAAATATCGGCAATATGAAAAATCGCTGAAATCAAAAATCGCAAAAACAAAAATCGACATAATCAAAAAACGCCAAAAATAAATAAAATGGTTTTCTAAAAAATATATTCCCAGTTTATTGATTTCGGTTACGATGGGTGTAGCGCAGCACATCGGGCTACTGCTAGTATCCTATATTTTGAGAAATAGAAGATGGAGAATAACGATAATGTGTGTGATTTTAAAGGTGAGTAGCCGTACTGAAAACTGGCGGTATTGTATCAGCAGTTCTCAAGGCAATTATTCAATATCACATATCTCGAGGGCTTTGAAAATTTGAGTGAAGTCATCCATTGTTATGGAAGAAGATGGTGGAATGAATTCTCGAACTGACTTATCAAGAAAATATTGGTTAAAATTGTTGAATCGACAATTTTCAATGATAGATTTAAAGGACATGGTATTATATTGCCAAGAATCACTATGCTCCAATTGCATATAAAGTCATACAATTCCCAATTCGTCCGGCATACGCAATGCCAATTAAAAAATCTCAATGCCAGTGTGTCTCTATGTATACGCCGAAAATGGAGAAACAAAAAATACTGTCCAATAAATTATTATTTAATAAGATTAGACGAAGATATTGTTATGTAAAACAAAATTTATTATTTATTTATTAATTTCATTCAATCTTTTTAAAAACATGGCTTCCGTAATTGAAATACATACCAAAGCTAATCTGGGGATAAAATAATTATTTTAGGCAGAATAACGTTTGCCAGTTCATAAATTTAAATTTTAAGTATGGGTGAGTTCCAAAACGTCATTTGTAATGCAACTAAACAAAGTCATGCATTCCTAAACGCAACCGTGTAAACGTTGACAATGTCATACATCCCTAAATGTATAATAAAAGTTATAGATGGGTAACAAAACGCAAACTTTGCATTACTAATTTTGTTGATGCAGTGTTTTTATTACAAAGTAAACAACACACTTGTTTGCTTTGTTTCGAAACGGTAGTAAAAATGCATCACTGCAATGTATTTTGACGTTTTGGAACTCACCCTATTATAGTTTTATTTTTTATTTTAACAAAGTAGTTGTTATTGACTGAGGCAATAATGCCTTTGATATTTACATCTAATACTTCATCTCTATTTAAAATTTAAATTACAAAAACCAGCACTTAAAACAATATATTCTTTACTGGTTTTAAATTCATTCGAATTATGCAGTAGTTACTATTTCACTTAAGTAATTATTTTCTAAAAATTTCTCGATTTATGGAACGTAGTTTATTCGTTTGGATTCCTTATTATTTAACCTCTGTCTTATTGAATATAATATTGATTTGCTTTAATTTTTTGGGTTTAAAAACTTTTGCAGCACTTACCGATATTGACTCTCTACCAGCACCAATTGATGTGGTAGGATCTAAACGTTTCCAGTTGTCATAGAAATCTTTCACTAAACGGCGATTTGTATCTACTAAACGAAATCCGGTTATGTTAACGGCACCAAATTCAATGATTTCACTTTCCCAACGATCATCCATTACCTGCAAATTAAGAAACAAATAACAATTTACTTATAGTCTTTTTTTTCTTTAGCAAAACAATAAAGTCAGCAGCATAAAGAAGAAGGCCCGAAATAGCAAACACGTAGCAAATATGCTACGAGCACTTAATTATTTATTAATAACTGTTGCGCATAAAATTCCTGTATTCATAAGTTGGTTTACTGGTTTTCCATTGTAAAGACCAATTGAAAAAACACATGTCAACGAGAGCCTTCATTAAAAAAGCACCAGCGCACAGGAAATATACACCCACACAAAGCCATATGTATTATATCTATACAACATATAAGAGTATACTAATATCTACAGAGCAATATCAAAGGTACGGGCTCATTTCAAGGATAGTTTCAACTACACAAATAGTTGCCGGTTTGTATATTTTTTATTTTCAATATGAAGAAGCAAATAACTTAAATACCTTTATTTATTTACAATCAGATACCAATGTATTTTCGTATATAAGTATGTATGTGAAGTTATGTATATGTGTATATGTTATTCTAAACTACTTACCAAACCACTAAGCAAATAGTGGTACGTGCGACGTCCCAGTGAAATATCCCTGACATGCTGGATTAAAATCTCTTTGGCCATTTCCGTTGGACAATCGAGTACAATATATTTATTTGTAAAGCGACCCAAATCCTCCAGTGTATGCAGGAAATCAATGGCCATGGTAACATTGGCAATGCGCTTTACCATTTCAACTTGAAATGATTCATTTCCGGGCTTTAAACCCTGATAGATTTGTTGCAACCGCAAAAGACCTTGAAATATATAAAAAAAAAAAAACGAAACGATTGAATAGTAATGTACACAAAAAATATAGAGAATTATAGTTATACAACCGGAAATCTTTTGCTATATGTAAAATGAAATGGAAATTGTGAATGTCATTGTGTCAAAAAAACCAAAAGAAAAATAAATATCAATGTTTGATTGCACACATATTCGCTTTTGGAATTTTCTGAAAATTCATTTAAAATAAATTCTGATTGATTTGATAAACAAGAAAAAAATAACAGAGGCAATTGTAGTGTCACATCTAATCAAAGGCTCATTTATTTCAATTCAAAACCAAACGATAACTATTGTATTCAATTGAATTGTTTTGTTATTGTATTTATTTATAATTAAATCCCAATACATGCATCACATATAAACCAACTGCCCTCAAATATTAAAGTATTGTTGTATGTGTTTATGTTAGAATACAGAATAAAACGAAAATGAAATCTCATGGAATTTTTGTCGCCATCATTATTTTGATCATAATAACAATTGTTTCTAGACTTGAGCTGCTGAAAATGTATTGCATTGTATTAGAAATGGGAAATGTTTTTATTTTTGACCACTTTGATTTGTCTTGCTGCTGGTGCTGTATACACATTTGCACACATACATATAAACTCTATTAGGTAATATCAATATATCTTTTGTTCTGTTTTAATCAATGTTGATGACAATCATGCTGGTGATGTTGTGCTAAGCAAAAAAGTTTATAAAACTCGATTTCTGTTTTGCTTTCTACGTACTCTAGTCAGTCATTTGGCACATTCACTCTATATTATCTTTGTCGGCGGGCCAGGAATAGGAAGTACAACAAAAGTCATCCAAGTGTTTAGTATAAATGTTTGTTCTTACATGTTTCATATGAAGCAAACATACGAGTTTGTTCATGGAGAAGAAGTCTGTATTTCTTTTGACCTCATTTGAAGTGTTACCATAAATAATATTAGAATTAAATTGGGAACATAAAATCAGATTTGCAAAATAAGTCGAATGAAATTTGAAATAATGGCAATGTAAATTTTCCATATTTCCGTTTTGGGGATTAAAATCAGGCATCCTGTTCTTTGATGCATTTTAACTTTTCAATGTCTCTATACTAAGAGAGCTTACATTTCAAATTGTAAGAAAAATGTGTTTGTTTTATTATTTTTATTAAGTATTTATGTTCTGTTGCTGTTTACCTTCCCCAAAATAATGCATAATTAAGGTTTTTTAAAAAGCTGAAATGGCAAATCTGAAATGAACAAGAATGAAAATTGTAGTCGATATAGACCATTTGTTCAATACCCCATACCATGCGTTTAGGGAAAGGGTAACTATGTGGATATATAAAATAAACAGAAATTAAATTTGAGTGGCATTGTTATTAATTTTTTTTTGTCTGCAGATAAGAAAAAGTTTATATAAGATGCTATTTTTCTATGGGGACTATTTCCCAAAATAATCGGATCCAGACCATGTTTGGTGAAGTCACTGAGTTTTTGCAAGAACATATAGAAACTAAATTTGATAATTTTAAGTGATGATCGGGAAGAAGATTTATATGATATAAGAATTGTCCTATATGGTTTATTTTTGGAGTACTGATTAATGGGTTTAAGAGGCACACTAAACTCAATTTGACCGCGATCTATATGATAATTTTCATCTTATGGTAATTTCAGTCGATCTGATAGGGGTCATTTTTGAGGGATATGGGTCTGAACATGCAATGATTTACACCAATGTCCTTTTACCGTTTAAATATATTATTACATAGACTCACAGTGAGTGTGAATTGAGCGGTATAATAGAAGGTAGGTTTGGGTCAGATATTTTTGAAATTACAAAAGTCAGCACAAACTCATTACACCATGACCACAGAGTGGTTTTGTATATAAAGTTCAGTTTGGAAAAGATTTGTATTAGTATATCTGGATGATTTTTTTTTTCGAGAACCAGAACCTGCACCTAACGCTCATGAAACTTTTGATACAACTTCTTCTTAAAATCTTATTTTTAAACCATTTTACGTTACTTTTAGCACCTTATACCATTGTAAATACATTCATATTTCCGTTAATACAAATTTAAAATTCTTTTCATATCAATAGTTCAACTAACAATTTATATATTAATAACTAGCAGTATACCCGCTACGTTGTTAGCGTAAATTTTATATCAATTATTTAAGCCATAGTAATATTTAGGAACAATAAGAAATATGGTGTGAGTGACAATACGATGAAAACTTTAAACAAAATATATTTTTAACGACTTGGGCCGTCAATAGCAAAAAATTTTATCATAAAATTAAAAACTATTTTATTAATTTAAGCATTTAAATGTTTTATTTATTTAACAAAGAAGAAATATTAACATAACTTCAGAAAAAATTAACAAAACTTAAAAGTATTCATTTTTATGTTGTGGACAAAACAATGGAAACCTTTATTATACAATAACACATGTTCTTAGGGGGTAGATAATTCCTATAGCGAACGATTGTATTAATTTATTTTAGTAAAATTCCCGAAGCGTGTAGCCGTTTTGTGGCCATTTAAATATTCAACTTTTTCGTCATCACTATTCGCCAACAGCATTTTAATTCCAGTTCATGCATTTTTTAGCAAGATCAATCCTAGTCAGATGATTTGATAGATTTATTCATAGAATATTTCTCACAAATATTCTTTTGCTTACGACCATCACTAAAATCATCTATTATTCTGGTTTTCAACTCGTCATAAAACTTTATTCTTGCCCTTATTTTATAACAATTGCAAGAAAATGTCAGAATCTATATTTCAATAACGGCTAAGATTTTTTTTTTATAATTTCTTTCACTCATTCTTCTATTCTTATCAATTCTGGTAAAGAAGTTTAAAAGTTTCCACTGTTTTGGCATATGTAAAAAAATTTTTTCTTTTTCGTTTATCTATTTTTTTGATTGTATTTTTTGTAACAAATGTGTTATCTTCCAGTATAGAACACATCAAGTAGTGATTACGCAAAAAAAAAAATCAAAATTTTATTACTAAAATGTATTGCCACCTTCTCTATTTAAGTACCACTTTTTTATTCATAATAGGTTCGAAAATTTTTCAAATTACAAAGATCAAAAATAAAATAATTTTATTTATCAAGCCATAGAACAAACGCTATTGAAATTGTTGAAAATGGGCGCATGTTCAGACCTACTCTCCATTCAAATGAACCCTATGATATTGACTAAACTTGCCATCAGATTCAAATTATCAAACTGATCTCAGTCGAATTGGGTTTTTGTGCGTATATTACATCCAATTAATCCGTAGACCAAAAGTAAACCATATAGGACAATTCACTTAAACCTATCAAAAACAAAAATTTTGAACAGATTTTTCTCAAAATCGGTTTGTGTATGTTGTTGCAAAAAATTAGTGACTTTACCAAATATGGTCATGATTGGTCCAATTTTCGATGTAGATTTGGTTTATGATTTTTTTTCGAAATCCAATTAGTTTTACCTTAGACCAATTCTCTAAATGCATGGTGTAGGGTATCAGTCTATACCGACTATAAATTTCTTACTTGTTTTCTTAAGAAAATGTACTTTCAAGTGAAAATTTTCCACTCGAAAATTATCAGTTTTCCCCTTAAGGCTCGAATTAAAACAAATTTTATTCTTCTTCGATGTTTGTCTTTCTGGTGGAATCTACATATCAAATTTCATATTCCTAAATTTCTTTGTAAAGAAGATACAAAAAGGTACACTCATATATTTACCGGCCGTTTTTGCCCCATTTTAACGTCCGAATTTCCAAAAGATTTCGTCTCCTTTGATGTTCCTATCCACAAACTATATTTTACCTTCGTTTGTCTAGAAGATATCAAATAAAGAATTTTTCCCCTTTTTGGCCGTTCTTCCTATCTAAACATTAGAATTAGCAATAAATTCATTCTTGACTGATGCCTACGTATCTGATGGATTCTGTATACCAAAATTCATATGTGTAGATTAATATGTTAAGAAGATGCAGAAAGGTACAGTTTGTGCCCGTTTTGTTCGTTTTTTCCCCTTAAATGGCCGAATTTCGAAAAAAATTATACTGGGCCAATATTTATTTCCCGGATGCAGTCTTCACACCAGATTTTATATTCCTAGATTCATTTCTTATCATTTTCCCCTTCTTTGTCCGCTTTTACCCCGTTAGTGCATGAATTTTTAAAAATCCGTTCTTATCTTGATCTTTGCGCCGAGTGAGGAACATATAGTCCAAATTTCAAGCTTCTGGGTTGAATGATTTGGACTGGGCGATGATCATCCTCGCAACTCTTTTATATATATGGGGGATTTCATGTCAAGTGCACCAACTTTTGAAACCGATGTCTTCCGATCGGGATGAAATTTGCACCAAGGTTAGTCCTATTGGATAGTAGTTTAGACACAATTTTTCAACAAGATTGGTCCAGATCTCTCTGAGTTAGAGGGGATCAAAATTCGACTTTTTGGCCAAACAGGTGTTTTTTCCCATCCTTGTAACTTATTACCTATTGTTCTTAGAAAATTTTCTCCCAAATAGTTTAGATAGCTATTTCTTCAGTATTTCGGAAAAAAATACTTTAAAAAAAAATTTTTTTTTGTGGACTTTTTTTTTGCTAAATTAAAGTATTTTTTGCCTTTTTTTCTAAAAAGGGCATTTTTTTTTTTTTTATTTTTTCAAAAGCAAGCTTAGGATTTTTCCTTTAAGAGGTTTTTGGTTGCTTAGTGGGATGGGAGTGGGATATCTATCAAAATAAATGTTTTGTAACTCAAGACAATGGTTTTTCAATTTTTCACAAATGCACTATTTTGAATTTTTTCCTATTTGTGTCTAAAACCTTACAAATAAAACTTATACTAAGAAACTAGACAAACTAAACTTTCCAAAGGTATGTAACATACCTTCATAACATAACGGAATAAGAATGGTTTTCTGTATCCTGAAAGAGTTATTTGCAACATTTCAATCTGAACACGAGGATGTTAGAATTGGCTTCACGAAATTAACCCAAATGAGGCCAAAACATTGCGTTTTGGCAGAAAGCAACGGAACTCACACAGTATTCGTTTGCATTTACTATGAAAATGTTAAACTGATGTTGAAGGAAATCTACTTAAAGTATTTAACAGATGATTCGACAGAAGATTTACACGATTACCGCGATTGCCTTAAATTGACTATGTGTCCTAATGCAACAACTTCTTGCCACTTAAGTGAATGTACCAATTGCCCGAAAACCACATTCATCAAAGAAAATTTAATCAACTCTTTAGATCGAGAATATATAGAGGAGGTCATATTTGATTCTTGGATTCAGACTGACAGATGCACATTGAAAACAATCATTTTAAATGTGGATGATTTTGTGGAAGAAATGTGTACAGGATTGCTAAACTTGAGAAACCATGACTTTTTAGTCAAAGAGCAATGGTCATTCTTCAAGGATTTGAGGATACATTTGAAGTCTGGTGAATTCGTTATGATTATGATTTCGTTATGTTTATGATTTCGCAGAAAACTATAAATATGTTCTTCAGGATGCCATACAAGTATTCCACTTCAATAACGACCAAGCAACTATATTCACAGTAGTTATTTACTACATGAAAGATGAAAAACTGGAACACAAAAGTATGGCAATCATATCCTACGATTTAAAACATGATACCGTTGCAGTTTATGAGTACCAGAAGAGAATGCTAAAATTTCTAAAATCTAAATTTACAGTAAAGAAGGTATACTACGTTTCGGACGGAGCTCGTCAACATGTTAAAAACAAAAGTAACTTGGCAAATCTAATGGCCCACGAAAAAGATTTTGGAATGCCAGCCGATTGGCATTTTCATCCTACTGCTCATGGTAAAGGGGCATGTGATGGTATTGGAGCAAACCTTAAAAGAAATGCAGCGAAGTATAGCCTTTAGTGCTCTCATCAAGATCGCATCTTAGATGCGACTGCTTTATTCCATTGGGCAAAGAGTTATTGTAAAGAAACTAAAATAGTTTTTAGTAGCAAAGAGGAGCATCAGGAAACATTGAAAACACTGAAGAGCAGATTCGATGCTACGGTAACAATCGATGGCACCGCTCAATACCATGCTTTTATACCGCTTGTTGATGGAAGACCCAAGTTGAAAAAGTTTTCTGCCTCTATTCAATGCGATTTCTTTCCAAAGACAACAAATAAACCAGCAGCGAAATCAACAGCTGAACCTAGTAACGCCAAGAAAGGATTGACAAAAAAAACGCAGTAAATAAAGGCGACAAAAAAGCTTGATGAAAGACTGGGTATTTAAAAATTTAAAAGACTTAAATACTTCATCAGCTACAACAAAATAAGTATAAAAATAGTTATGATATAAATGGATCTAATGCAATTAAGATTAAATTTTAATAAATTATTTATCTTTTTATTTTTAATATTATTATTATACATTAATTAAATTATTATTAAAAATAAATAAAAAATAATAATTTTTCAACATTTCTATAGAAAAAATGCAATTTTTTCCTGAGGTTAACATATTCTGGGTATTACAGTATCGAGGGTATAAAACTTTAGTTAGGTATGTTATATACCTTCGGAAAGTTTAGTTTGTCTAGTTTCTCAGCATAAGTTTTATTTGTAAGGTTTTAGACACAAATAGGAAAAAATTCAAAATAGTGCATTTGTGAAAAATTGAAAAACCGTTGTCTTGAGTTACAAAATATTTATTTTGATAGATATCCCACTCCCAACCCACTAAGCGACCAAAAAGCTCTTAAAGGAAAAATGCTAAGCTTTCTTATGAAAAAAAAAAAAAAAAAAAATGCCCTTTTTTGAAAAAAGGCAAAAAATGCTTTAATTTAGCAAAAAAGTCTACAAAAATTTTTCTTTTTTTTTAAGTAATTTTTTTCCGAAATACTGAAGAAATAGCTATCTAAACTATTTGGGAGAAAATTTTCTAAGAACAATAGGTAATAAGTTACAATGATGGGAAAAACCACCTGTTTGGCCAAAATGTCAAACCTTGATCCACTCTAACTCAGAGAGATCTGGACCAATCTTGTTGAAAAATTGTGTCTAAACTACTATCCAATAGGACTAACCTTGGTGCAAATTTCATCCCGATCGGAAGACATCGGTTTCAAAAGTTGGTGCACTTGACATGAAATCCCCCATATACATATATGTATATAGATAAGAATAGAGAAAAGCTTTAATAATTTATCATATATTAACTTCAAAGTGGACTGTAGCTCAATTTGCAAATTAACAAAATTTTAGAATTTGTGCTAAAACAAAATCTTATAAACTAATATTTCTCATACCATATAAATATTAAATATTACGCATTTGATATGATTATGATAGATTTTTAAAAATTAGATACTTTAGTAGCTTTATAATATCAATTTTAAAAAAATGTTGAATAATAAGTTAATGGCCATAACAAAATATATAAATTCAAAATACAACTACATTAAAAATTCATCACAACATTCCAGAGCTTGTTTCAAACTATATGCATAAATTCAAAAGTGTACCAAAAAAACGAGATACTCAAAAAGCAGCAAATAAACCAATTTTGTATATGAGTATCCTAATTTGAAATTACAAAAACACATTAACATTAAATGACAAACTATTTTTATGCAAACAAGTAAATTATACGGTTCTTAAACAAACAACATTACTTTTCGAAATTTAAGACAAACTTGCCAAATGGTTAATGCTCTTAACAACTTGACCCTTTTTGTGACTTCATCAATTTTAATGTCAATACGTTTAGATACAAAATAACGAATTTCTGTAAACTGACCACATCATGTGTATTCGAAACAAAAAAAAAACCTAACACATGACAATGTCATAAAAACTTCTCAAGCAATCACAGTAAATCTGTTTTTAAACTGAAAACAACATTACGAAAAATAATATTCTCATACGGAAGGAAAGCAAAAAAATAAAGGCGCAAACATACACATTCATATGATAAGGATTCCAAATTGCAACAAAAAAAAAAATATTGGGTCAAGTATTTTGGTTAAATTTGAAAGTAAAAATGTGATATTCTCAATGTTGGGGATGTAATTTTTTTGGATATTCTATAAATATGTAAATGTGTATTAATCATTATCAAAGTTAGAATTTCATATGATAGTTTTTGCAATTTTCTTTTTTAAATGAAATAAACAAAAATTAAAAAAAATGTGTTATTGGACAAAACAAAATATATATTTAAGGAAACGATTTTCTTCACTCGTTCATAATTCTTTGAAAATTGGTACAAACGTTTCTCAGTACTGAGCTGAGAAATACCTGAGCCTTTAGCTTTTATAGTATTCCATTTATTGTGGCTGAAAAAAAATCAATAAACATAATTTAGTCTAATGCGTGCTTTGAAATTTAAAAAAAATTTGTTTTTCTTCTCAAATCAAAAAATGCAAAAATATTTTTTAAAATCTATATGTTATTTAGAATTTGGTAATTTATATTCGTGATAAATTCCATTTATGCGCTTCTGCTGGTTCCTGGGATATATATTAAAATGCGAGCTTGAGTACAAAATTTATTATCAAACAAGTAAGAAAATTATAGTAGGTCTTGACCGACCATATGATACCATTTACCATGGTTTAGAGACCCTATCTAGAAAATAAGCATAACCCAAATTTGAGTGGCATTGTTATTAATTTTTTTGCTGCAAATATTAATAAGTTCATATCGGGTGCTATATTTATATGGGGACTAGGTCGAAAAATGCATCGATCTTGACCATATTTGGTAAAGTCACTTATATTTTGAAAAAATATACACAAACCATATTTGGGAAAAATCTGTGCAATATTTTTGTTTTTTGATTGATTTAAGTGTAGATCGGGAAGCAGCTTATATAGGACCTATGACTAACAATTGTCCAATAGGCATTATTTTTGGACTATTGATTAGTGGATATAATAAACACATACAAACCCAATTTGACTGAGATCTATATGATAATTTGGATCGTATGGCAATTTATGGCGATTTCATAGGGGTCATTTGTATGGGGACTAGGTCTCAATATGGACCGAATTTCACCAATTTCAACAGTGTCCATTCTATGAGCGATAAAAGCCTATATGCCAAATTTCATCAAAATATATTCATCTTTACGAACTGTAGTTTGATTGCAAAGTTTACATGGACACACAGACGAACGGACAGACGGACGGACATCGCTAAATGGACTCAGAAAGTGATCCATTTAAGGGGCAAAGCGGCAAGAAAGTTTAAAAAATGTACCATTCTGTATTTTCTTAACATATTAATATATTTATATATATTTGAATTTTGATATACAGACTCCACCGAATATATGGGTATCAGTCCAGAATGAATTTATTGCTAATGCTAACGTCTAGGGGAGGAAAAACGACCAAAAAGGGCAAAAATTGTACATTTGGTATCTTCTTAACAAACGAATCCAGGAATATCAAATATAGTAGGTGGATTCCACTAGAGATGGAAACATCAGATGAGAAGAAAACTTTTGGAAATTCGGGTGTTAGGGGGTGTAAAAACGGCCAAAAAGGGTAAAAATGGTACCATTTTGCATCTTCTTTACAAAGTAATTTAGGAATATGAAATTTGATACGTAGGTTCCACCAGGGACACAAACATCGGCCAAGAATAACATTTTTTTTAAATTCGAGCCTTCAGGAGGTAAAAGCGGACAAACAAATGGGAAAATGATAAGAAATGAAGCTAGGAATATGAAATTTGATGTGTAGGCTCCATCCGGGAAACAAATATTGGCCCAGTATGAATTTTTTTCGAAATTCGGCCATTTAAAGGGGATAAAACGAACAAAACTGGCACAAATTATAACCTTCTGCATCTTTTTAACATATACATATACATATATACATATGTATATATACATATCGCACCTGTACCTCTAAAGTGAGTCAACTCAAAATTTTCCAATTTTCACTTTTTGCAAGAAAACGATACACAATGGTCATATCTATCCACTCTAAAAATCTTACATCGATTTTTCTAGTCTTTCGCAAAATAAAATACACTTTTAACCGTCTTTGTGTTATAAGAGTAGCTTCTTTAGAATCCAATAAAAAGACATATTTTGAGTTCCACCCAAAAGAATTGTTATTTTTGCTGATCACTGAAAAAATCGCAAAATCAACTGCTGTTGTATACTTATTATTCGCAATTCTTTACAATGAAACAACTGTTTTTAAATTTTATAGTAAATATTTAAAAAAAACCGTTTTTTGCCTCTACTGAAAATTTGTAAATTTTCAGTTGACTCACTTTAGAGGTACAGGTGCGATAAGAATTTTGTTATACAGACTCCAAGGGATACGTGGGCATCAGTCAAGAATGAAGATATTGCTGATTCTAACGACTATGGGAGGAAAAACGGCCAAAAAAGGGAACAATTTTACATTTGGCATCTTATAAACCAACGAATATAAATTATAGTTTGTGGATAGAAACATCAAATGAGACAAAATCGGATGTTAAAACGGAGTAAAAACGGCCCGTAAATATATGAGTGTACCTTTTTGTATCTCCTTTACAAAGAAATTTAGGAATATGAAATTTGATATGTAGATTCCACCAGAAAGACAAACATCGAAGAAGAATAAAATTTGTTTTAATTCGAGCCTTAAGGGGAAAACTGATACTTTTCAACTGGTAAATTTTCATTTGAAAGTACATTTTCTTAAGAAAAGAAGTAAGAAATTTATAGTCAGTATCGACCGATACCCTATACCATGCGTTTACAGAATTGGTCGTAGGTAAAACTAATTGGATTTCGAAAAAATCATAAACCAAATCTACGTCGAAAATTGGACCGGCTCTGACCATATTTGGTAGTCACTTATTTTTTGCAACAACATACAAAAACCAATATTGAGAAAAATCTGTACAAAATTTTTGTTTTTGATAGGTTTAAGTGAACTGTCCTATATGGTTTATTTTTGGTCTACGGATTAATGGATATAATATACGCACAAAAACGCAATTCGACTGAGATCAGTTTGATAATTTGAATCTGATGGCAAGTTTAGTCAATATCATAGGGGTCATTTGAATGGAGAGTATGTCTGAACATGCGCCCATTTTCAACAATTTCAATAGCGTTTGTCCTATGGCTTGATAAATAAAATTATGTTATTTTTGAACTTTATAATTTGAATAATTTTCGAACCTATTATGAATAAAATAAAGTGGTACTTAAATAGAGAAGGTGGCAATACATTTTAAACTTTTACAAAATTCTAAATTTGCCAATTTTGTTTTTAATAATTTCGCGCTTAGTAATAAAATTATGTATTTTTTTTTGCGAAATCACTACTTGGTGTGTTCTATATTGGAAGATAACACATTTGTTACAAAAAATACAATCAAAAAAATAGATAAGCGAAAAAGAAAAAAATTTTTCCAGATGCCAAAACAGTGGAAACTTTTAAACTTCTTTACCAGAATTGATTAGAATGGAAGAACGAGTGAAATAAACTATAAAAAAAAATCTTAATCTTAGCCGTTATTGAAATATAGATTCTGACATTTTCTTGCAATTATTATAAAATAAGGGCAATATTAAAATTTTATGACGAGTCGAAAACCAGAATAATAGATGATTTTAGTGATGGCCGTTAGCAAAAGAATATTTGTGAGAAATATTCTATGAATAAATCCATAAAATCATCTGACTAGGATTAATCTTGCTAAAAAATGCATGAACTGGAATTAAAATGCTGTTGGCGAATAGTGATGACGAAAAAGTTGAATATTTAAATGGCCACAAAATGGCTACACGCTTCGGGAATTTTACTAAAATAAATTAATACAATCGTTCGCTATAGGAATCATCTACCCCCTAAGACCATGTGTTATTGTATAATAAAGGTTTCCATTGTTTAGTCAACAACATAAAAATGAATACTTTTAAGTTTTGTTAATTTTTTCTGAAGTTATGTTAATATTTCTTCTTTGTTAAATAAATAAAACATACAAATGTTTAAATTTATTAAAAATGTTTTTAATTTTATGATAAAATTTTTTTGGTATTGACCGTCCAAGTCGTCAAAAATATATTTTGTTTAAAGTTTCCATCGTATTGTCACTAAGACCATACTTCTTATTGTACTGCTATTTATTCATAAATAGATTTGTTGATACAAAAAGTATTACGGATGTAAATATTTAAACATCGTGTACGGAGTAATAAAAAAAATTGTTTAATAGTTCCCAATTGACTCGTTTTCAAGGTGTTGTATTTAAAAAGAAAAAAATTTTTATAACTCAAAAATTTTTTAAGAACTTTTAATACTTTTTTAACGTTTCAATCAGATATCAATTTCTTACTTCTTACTTCTTACTTCTTACTTCTTACTTCTTACTTCTTACTTCTTACTTCTTACTTCTTACTTCTTACTTCTTACTTCTTACTTCTTACTTCTTACTTCTTACTTCTTACTTCTTACTTCTTACTTCTTACTTCTTACTTCTTACTTCTTACTTCTTACTTCTTACTTCTTACTTCTTACTTCTTACTTCTTACTTCTTACTTCTTACTTCTTACTTCTTACTTCTTACTTCTTACTTCTTACTTCTTACTTCTTACTTCTTACTTCTTACTTCTTACTTCTTACTTCTTACTTCTTACTTCTTACTTCTTACTTCTTACTTCTTACTTCTTACTTCTTACTTCTTACTTCTTACTTCTTACTTCTTACTTCTTACTTCTTACTTCTTACTTCTTACTTCTTACTTCTTACTTCTTACTTCTTACTTCTTACTTCTTACTTCTTACTTCTTACTTCTTACTTCTTACTTCTTACTTCTTACTTCTTACTTCTTACTTCTTACTTCTTACTTCTTACTTCTTACTTCTTACTTCTTACTTCTTACTTCTTACTTCTTACTTCTTACTTCTTACTTCTTCCTTCTAACTTCTTATTTCTTATGCTGTTTTTGTGATTGTATTGTTAAATAGAGCGTATAGATGTTTACATATCAAAAAGCAAATTAGGACAGTTTAATCCTAAATTTTTGTAAATTGTAAAAATTTCTCATATCTTTCACATTTATCCACACACAATACTTTTATTCAGACAGATTACTTTTTTTTTAACAACTTTTACCATTGGAATATTAAGCATATTAAGAATAAAAATATTCTACCATTTTTGGGATGTGATAATTAATTCCATTGATTTTACCTTGAGCTTGAATAAAAATCTAATAATAGAAATGAGTCCAACAGTTTGTAAAGTGATTACTAAAATAATACAAATACCATCGTATGAAAATTATATGTAAATATCATTATTAAACCAAAAAAAAAAAAAAAAAAAAAAAAATTGCAACACCAACGGATTTAATATAAAAATTATAGATAAAATTATTTATACAAATACTTATTCAATACTTATTTCGAAAGTATTTCCATAATAAATGTGACATTAGCAAAGCATTAGTAACATCACATTTATATTATATGTATGTATGTATATCTTGATGTATCCAGCATTCATCTTAAATGTATGTACGAGTATAACACTAATATGTTGGTGAATTTTATATGTTTCGCATTAGATATTCTTATATTTGAAAATATTTCAATAAGTTAATGTGAGGGTAAAATATATAAATTTGTACGTGTCTAAGTTTGTTCTTATGTAAATATTCGCAAGCAGGCTATTGATGTCGATAACAATTATCAATATGAAATGAGGTCGGAATGTGCCTAAACACTTAGCAGGATGCAAAAATATCTATATGAGAGTGAATGGTTTCCCATTGTGAGTATATCAGAGTTAATATTTTCACTTTTCTTAGTAAATGTTTTTACTTCCAAAAATATATTTATGGGAATTTAAAAATGTGTTCAAATTGAAACTCAATAAAAATATAGGAAAAATGTAATTTCATTTCAATTCGGCTGTGCCGAATCTTTGACTATAATCAATGTTGCGTACGGTTACCGTTTGAATAAAATTTCTTAACGTTTAAGTTCTAATACCATTTTAACATTAACATTGGTTATAATCAAAGATTTTTATTTAATTCCAAAATATATAGTTCGTTGTTTTTCTCATCTGAACATTTAATTTATTATTTATTGCTTTATATTTTATATAGGGACAATGATGATTATTTTCGTAAGAAGAATTAACTTCTGTATGTATCATTTTATGTTATTAGAGGGTGAGAATAAAAATACGCGTATTCGTAAGTTGGTTCAGACATTAAAAGCTTCAGAAAATATGCATGATATTATTTTATTTATTTTCATTAATTCAAATAAATTTTATCTTGTTTTCGAATTAAATTTTTATATTTCTGAAAAACTGACTAAGATAGTTAATTCGACGTGTTAATATTAGACGAACTCTGCAGCTTCGGGGGCTCCAGCGCTAAGGAAAGGGTAGGCGGTGACGACAAGCAGGCTCTAAGCCACACGACTTGGACCATCGATGCATGCATATATGGAGTATAAAGATACATACACATTCTTGTAGCAAATACTACAAACACAACGACTATACCAAAAATCTTAGTTGTTCTGTTTTTTTTTTTAATTTTTATTGAAATTTCGGAAGTTATTAACTTAATTTTACTAATTTAAAACAACAATCTGCTCAGGATATCTTTGAATAATCTTCACTTAAAATGAGCTACCCAGCTGACCTATTGAGGGCATAGGTGTGATTTCCACAAACGGACAGACGGACATGGCTATATGGGATCATCTTTTTTTCATAATTATTATACACTGCACACTGGTGAGGAGGATATAAAAAAGAACGAATAAAAAACAATATATCATATATGCAAATAATTTAAAGTTTCTGAATTTTGTTAATATTGTTACTCAGAACATTTGCAGGCATTAAGGCTTCACCCTTGATTTTTGTTATTTATTTAATTTCATTAAAATTTAAAAAATATGCTACAAAAATCTCTTGTTTGCCTCTGCTATTGTCATTGATAAATAATAAAAGCAAACATGATCTCTTGTATCAGTACTTAGATTCTGATAATAACTAAACAATAATAAAATGAACCAAAGTAAAATAACAATTGATACTTATGTAGTTGCATCAACGCATTTTCTATAAATTTCAATCTATTGCAACAACATTCAATGAATCAACACATCAGAAAGTCTTTTAAGGGCAAAAAGAACAAACAATTGTTTGAATTACACGAATAGTATAATGAAATTATACTAGACATGGCAGACGATGGGATGACATAGATTTTGCTAGTCATGCTGGTAATACTATTATACTCGTATTTTTAGTTAATGGAAGTGAGGAATTGTATAGAAAATAGACAAGTAGATGAAGTATAAAGGCAGCTTTTGTTTTCATGCACATGCTCTAGTTGTGTTACAATTTACACTGTAACTAAAAAGTATGTTCTTTTTGACAATTGACAATCTTTGTTAAATGTGATGTTTCTGTGAAATGCATTATTATTATTATAAGTGAATAATATTCCTGGAAGCGTCATGAAATTTCTTCAAGTGAATGGATAATTTCATAATAAAATTTGTATTATTCAGAAATCTGTATATTAATATGTGAAGCAAATTTTGTTATTCCCTTTTCAAGCAAAATGCGGGCACGGAGGAATGTGAAATTTGGCACAGTTGTAGGTTATATGAAGGAGAAGTGCAGAATGATAAAAGTTATATATAATATGAATTAAAAATATATTATATTAAATAAAATAAAATATTTATAATAAATAATTTTATGAGAGCTTAATCAATTTTGGTAAATACACAATTCATCACCTGTACATTTATTATTGATGGTTTCAAAAAAGAGTACATTTGAATTGCCCTGTGTTGAATTGTGAATAGCCTAAAATTGATTAGCATACATTTAGGCTTTTATAAAAGTATTTATTAACAATCCCATTTATATTCCTTCTGTGTGTTCATCATATATGTATAATGAAATTTAACCCATTTGAACCCATTTTGAATTAAATTTTTTTAATTTATTTATTTATTTCAAATAAAATACAGTCAAGGAACATAAAAAATATAAAAAATTTAAAAAAAAAATAAAAGAACTGTGTTTTTGGAGCTGTACCCGAATGGGTACAATGGCGTAATGATTATGCTATTTTTTTAATGTGTGAAATTTTTAGAATCATTCTTTTTCAATACAAAGCGCAACATCACATTGTTCACACAGCCATCTGATTCTGTTATGGCATTCACGACACCGTAATTGATTTTTTTATCCTTTTAAGAAAGTGATATCCAGCAGTAGTTTCAACACCAGAAGCCAGTGACCGTTTGGAAGTGTACAAATTCTGGGTATAATTTCGTAACTAAATGCGAACAATATTGCGTTGAAACTCTAGCAAGTCCATTTGGAATTTCTTTGCAGTTTTAAATAACTTCCATGCATTTACCTTGGCAGAACCCAACATTGCTGTAAAAAGCGGCCACCACCATTTTTTTCCTCGGAATTTTATACGGTAATTATTCACAGCTTGATCGTGAAGGTCAAAGCCACCCATTCCCGAATTATATCCTGCAATCAACCTCGCTTGGCTAATACTAATTTTAGCTTTTTCAGTTGAACACCACCGGTTAACCATATGCGTTAGTTCGATACTTTCGAAATTGGACCCTACGGCCAAATCTCACTGGCTTACCTCTGATGAATTGTTTGGACGAGTGGCTACCAAAGTAACGCACCATTGATTCATCAACTGACAGCTTCTCATGCATGTAACCATAATGACAAAAATTATTGGAAAGTAGTATTGATAAGAATCTCACTTTGGCCATTTTATCAGTAGCATCTAAATTAGTGTTATCAGCCAAATGAATAAAACGTTTTATTTCTTTGAATCTGTTCCGCGACATATTTTCTGTAATAATTGGGGTGCGAGTGTCCTCGCACAGCTGCCAATACATATCTTGTCTTCGCATATAAACCATATCCACTGTAAACAAAATACCCAAGAATATTTTCAAATCTTCTCCGTTGCGACGCGTAATTGAAAGTTTGCTCACGATTAAATTAACTATTTTTTCATCAAACAAAGTTTCGAAAATTTCAACTGGTGATTTCCCATTCAGGTCTGAGATCATATTGAGCTCATTGTTTAAAAAAAAATTTGTTTGAGGCATTTGAACATCACATGGTGTTTTTGTCCAATTAGGAGTTTTTTGTTTAATTTTGGGGACATTATTTTCTGTCTCAACTGCTCAAGTGAAATATCATCTTCACTATCACTACTAAAAAATGGTTCTACTTCACCTGGTACAGCATTTGGCATGAGATCAACAGCAATATCCTCAGCAACACCTTCATCTTCATCCGTATTACAATTGGGATCTGGTGGAATAATCGCTATATCAAAATTGTGGTGATCTTTATTTTCCAAAAAATCAAGAGCGCTGTTCAAGACTTTAAATTTCTAAAAAAGTGAATACCTAATGAGCCATTGTACTCAATTGGGTACACCGATTTTTCTACTCACTTAGAGTTGTCCACATTATTTTTATTTCTCCAAATTTTTATAAAATGTACACACACTCTCTCTACTACACAAAACTATAAAAAATTCTTGCTTGCAAAAAACGGGTTTTACTCTACGCAGCTTAAATGTTACTGACCTAGCTAATATTCGCAAAAGTGATACAGCATTATAAAAACCAGTAAAAAATGATACCCTATACCATGCGTTTAGAGACCCTATCTCATAGGCCCAACTAACTGGAAAGAGAAAATGAGCATAAACCAAATTTGAGTGGGATTTTTTAATTATTTTTGGCTGCAGATGTGAAAAAGTTCATATCGGATGCTATGTCTATATGGGGACTAGGTCCAAAAATGGACCGATCTTGACCATGGTTCGTAAAGTGTCTTGTATTTTGCAAAAATATATACAAACAAAATTTGAGAAGAATCAGTGCAATATTTTTGTTTTTTGATAGACTTGTCCCAGGGATCATTTTTAGACTACTCATTAATGGATGTAATAAACGCATACAAATGCAATTTGAGTAAGATCTATATGATAATTTGGATCTTATGGCAATTTATGTCGATTTCATAGGGGTCATTTGTATGAGGGCTAGGTCTGAACATGGACTGATTCTCACCAATTTCAATAGCGTTCATCCCATGGCCGACGAAAGCATATGTAGCAAATTTCATCAAAATATATTCATATTTGCGACCTGCAGTTTGATTACAAGGTTTACATGGACACACATACGGACGGACGGACGGACGGACATCGTTAAATCGAATCAGTTAGTGATTCTGATTCGATCGGTCAAATATTTATGCTAGTTACAAACAGCAGCACAAAGTCATTATACCCAAGTCACATAGTGGTATAGGGTATAACAAGACAAAATACAAAGCAACGGTATTATATTTAAAAACAAGTAAGAAATTTATAGTCGGTCAAGACCGACTATACGATACCCTATACCATGCGTTTAGAAACCCTATCTCTTAGGCCCAACTAACTGGACATAGAAAATAAGCAAAAACCAAATTTGAGTGGGATTTTTATTAATTTTTTTGGCTGCAGATATGAAAAAGTTCATATCGGATGCTATATTTATATGGGGACTAGTCCCAAAAATGGACCGATCCTGACCATGTTGGGTAAAGTCTCTTGTATTTTGCAAAAATATATACAAACAAAATTTGGGAAGAATCAGTGCAATATTTTTGTTTTTTAATTGATTTAAGTGAAGATCAGGAAGCAGTCTATATGGGGCCAAAGGCATCATTTTTGGACTACTCATTAATGGATGTAATCAACGCATACAAACCCAATTTGAGTAAGATCTATATGACAATTTGGATCTTATGGCAATTTATGTCGATTTCATAGGGGTAATTTGTGTGGGAGCTAGGTCTGAACATGGACCGATTCTCACCTATTTCAATAGCGTTCATCCTATGGCCGGTAAAAGCTTATATACCAAATTTCATCAAAATATATTCATATTTGCGACCTGCAGTTTGATTACAAGCTTTACATGGATACACAGACGGACGGACGGACGGACGGACATTGTTAAATCAACTCAGAAAGTGATTCTGATTCGATCGGTATAATTAAAGATGGGTCTAGGTCAAATATTTTTGGTTGTTACAAACAGCAGCACAAAGTCATTATACCCAAACCACATAGTGGTATAGGGTATACAAATTTTTATATGTTTTTTTCAGGCACGGTATATTGAATGCAAAACCAAAGCAAACGTTGTTTAGGAAACGTTGTTTAGATATTGCTTTTTTCTGTACTCAAGCGGGTACAATGGCTGGGAATGGGTTAATGAATTTAATATAAAAATTCACAATTTAATGCATTTTATTTAAAAATTCGTAATTTAAAGAATTTTGTTTATAAATTCACAATATAAAGAATTTTATGTAACAATTCACAATTTAATGATTTTTTTTTTTTAAATTCCCCAGTTAATGAATTTTGTAAATTTATAATTTAATGAATTTTATTTAATAATTACCAATTTAATGAATTTTTTTTTGAAATTCACAATTTAATAAATTTTGTTTAAAAATTCACAATTTAATGAATTTTGTTTAAAAATTCACAATTTAATGAATTTTGTTTAAAAATTCACAATTTAATGAATTTTGTTTAAAAATTCACAACTTAATGAATTTTATTTAAATATTCATATATTTTTAATATATATATGTATATACACATATATATATAGACTAGAAATACATTGAATGAAAAAAAATTTAACGAAGAAATAAAATTTCATAGAATTTGCACTCGAATTTAGAGTGCTGGCCTCTGCTAGTTATTCTTATTTTACAATTTTTTTAATTCGTGTGTGATACCTCTAATTTTTGTTGTTTTTGTGGCCGTTTTGTTTGTAAAATTTCTTTAATGAGTGTGTGAGTATTGGCACACTATTTTTTAACGCTATTCTGAAATAAATACAAAAAGTCGCCAATATGAAAGAAAATTATAAATACAAAAGTAAATTTTCTTAAAAATGTAGCTAAATATTTATTAAAAATTCAATAAGTATTTACAGTTTTTAACAAAAATAAAAATTATTCAGATCTTCGAAATTTTTGTTGCAACATTTTGCAGTTTTACGAGTGTTTGGCGAAGTTTCACCATGTATGAGACATGGGTCCATCACTTCGCACATGATATAAGGGAACAATCAGAACAGTGGACTGAAATCTTGTCTAAATAAGTCCCAGACATTTTCATCTGCAGGCAAGATTATGGTGTATGTTTTTTTGGGATAATTTTTATTGATTATATTCAAAAAAAAAAAAAAAAAAAAAAACAAAAAACAATCAACGGAGAGTAGAAACTTATTTTAGCGTTTAAGTGATTAAAGACAATGTACCAGTTCGCAAGACCACTACTGTGATGGCTAAAATCCCTGAATTAAATTTTTAATTCTAATTCACCAGAAGTAGCTCCTTCGGATTATTTTCCATTTCCAAAATTGAAAAAATGACGCGGTGGTAAAAAATTTGCCAACTAAAAAGAAGTGCAGTCTGTGGTTGATGGCTATTTTATGGAGCCAGACAGTTCTACTATAAGCAGGGTATCGAAGCTATTGCAAAGTGTATCGAGCTCATAAGAGATTATGTTGAGAAATAAAGAAAATTTTTCCCACAAATTTGTTGCTTTTTTCTCAGGTCGGGATGTTCTGTTACTACCGTTGTATTTGAAGAAATTTAAATTTCAACTTCAATAGAAAAATGTCCATATTACAAGTTTTTTTACATTTGAAAACATCTGTATTTCCATAGTTAAATTTTTTTTGTTTACAATTCATCATTTTTGTAGAATTAAAGATATTTGTTTTGCAGAAAAACTGAAAGAAACTTTCAGCATATTAAATATATTTTTTATAAAATATGTTTAAAGGTTGTTCTTTAATATTGCTTAGTTTCCGCAATACTAACAAATCTTAAGATAAGTTGATAAAAAATTATTTTCCGTAGACTTACAAAAAAAAAAAAAAAAAAAAATTACTAGATCTGTAAAGTCCTTGCTTTTAATTGGTATATATTTATATTCTATAACTGTAATTAGACATACAAAAAAAAAAAAAAAAAAAAATTACTAGATCTGTAAAGTCCTTGCTTTTAATCGGTATATATTTATATTCTCTAACTGTAATTAGACTTACAAAAAAAAAAAAAAAAAAAAAAAAAATTACTAGATCTGTAAAGTCCTTGCTTTTAATCGGTATATATTTATATTCTCTAACTGTAAAAAAAATATATTAATGCTTTTTAATCTTATTTGAACAGTTTGAAAAATATTACGTTTAATAGCCTAAGCTCTCAGATATTTTTGAACTTTATAGCATATCTGTTAAATATGTTTCAGCATTAATTTTTTATATCTGACCTCCCTACAAAATTAATTTTTTCAAAAATCAAGTTTAAAACCAAATGTTGAGTAAGTAAACATAAAACACAGTGGCATTCACATATAAATGTATTCAATCGATAACAATATTTGATTCAACTCTTGTATTTCATTAATTTTCCACGAAAAAATTTTTTTTTAAGGGATATTCCCTATTTTCATAATTTTGTATCTCATCTAGAGTCTGTCAAGTTTAGAAGGATAATCATTACTAAAATTCTTATTGCGAAAACGTGGAAAGGTTGCAAGAACATCGGACTCACCTTTGATATTAATTGGATATAATACTGGTGAAAATAGTTTAAAATATTTTTATGGATCTTAATATAAAACTAATATAGAAAAACCAAGTGCATTTTTGTTCCGAGTTTATTAAAGTAAAGCTTTTGTTATGATTCTTATATATTCTATTGCCAGTTTAAGAACATGCTACTTCACTTTAAGCATAACAAAAGTTATCTTAATTACTATTGTATATTTTAAAATAATGCAAAATTTAAGAATAAAAATATACTTTCATTTAAAATAATAAATTTTCCTGAAAATCCATTAAATTTCGATACATTTTTTCTGTTCGTATCTTCTTGGTTTTCTACTCGTTTTTATTTTCTCTTTAAACTTCATCCGCCCTCAATCAGTAAGTGTATGTTAGGAAAATTTGTGTTTGTTAAGTTAACATCCTGTCTTTTTGGCATAGTTCTTTTAGTGCAACATGATGGTGGATGAGAAATGAGTATTAAGTAGAAACTATACTTTATGGATTAAAATTTAAGATAATGCTGCACTTCATCTTAAAAATTTTTCTCAATACAGGACATGTTGGTAATGGAAATATACAGAAAAAAACATCGAAAGAAAACTACACTAAACTAAAACATAAAAAATTTTAACTCTAAAACGATGCAACATAATAAATGGAGCATATCCTGCTGAACATATACACACTCACACATACAGCCACAGTCATGGATAATTCACAACACACAGGATGTACTGTGCCACAGTGATGTTGTTTATGCATGTGTTGGCTGTTTGGTGGACTATTTAAAGCACATACACACACATAAACTGAATTTCACTTTAAAGATTCATTCGGAAAAAAATCTCTTGTAAAACGACCATGGAAAACTTTAAACATGTTTTATGTAAACAACGTAAAAGCACAATGAACGCATCGGGGTTGTAGTGGGACACTAGTTTTAGTTTTCAGTAATTTCTTTTTTTTCGGTACTAAAAGTAATTGTTAAAATGAAGTCGAATGTAATTCTCTTCATGCTGCGGACATATAGAGATATTAAGAAGTATATAATGCTCGTATACAGCTGTAAACTGAGTTGAAAAATAGAAATAAAGTGCACAAACGATTTACGAAATGTGATACTAACTACTGCTAACATCACTAACACTAACACAGATACAAAAACAACAACATTTATACTCCATAGAAAGCTCACATAGATTGTACTATGTAAACCAGACATATTAAATAACGACAAGAAAGTGAACTAAACTATATTATTTTATTCTATTTTATTCCATTAGATATTTTTTTTGTTTTAGTTTTTCTATGTAAACTAAGCGTATGTGAATATTCATATAAGTTGGAGTTGCCAGGTGATGTGATAAATTAAAAAAATTATAAATAAAATTGAATTAAATTCCCTACGTATTTAACAAAAAGATAATTAAAATTTTTTGTGGTTTTATGTTTCTTCCATGGTGTCAATCGGAACGCCACTGGAAATCATTAAGGGAAATATTCTTATTGCACTTTCTACGAACAACGGAAAATAATTAAAGAGTATTGGGTAAGAATATAACACGGGCCAGCAGCCATTCTAGGGGGGAGAGAAAGTCAAAATCAGGATGAAAGTACATGGCCAGTGTTTTTTCTGTAAAAGAATTTTCCAAAAAAATTATATGAGAAGAAACTAAAAGAGTGGATTAGAATATTTTTCCTGATCTTAGTGTAAGTTCATAAGTTATCAACTTAAATACCCAGAAAAAAAATGGGCGGGATCATAGCAGTGGGCGTGCTACCCCCATACAAAGTAAATATATAATATCATATGTCTGGAGTACTGTAACAGTGAAAGCCTTGGAACTTTGTACGACTTCATGAGTTCTTAATGTGAAGAGTTGGACAAAATATGGGCGGGATCAGAGCAGTATTTAAATATAAATAAATAATTAAATATAAATATTTAATAAATGTTATTTATTAATATTAATATTATTTATTAATATTAATATTATTATAATATTATTATTAATATTATTTAACTCGAGTACTATAACAGAAAAAGCCTTGGGACTTCGTGTGATTTCATAAGTTATCAGGTCAGCGGGCGTGGACAAAAATGGGCGGAATCGGACCAATGTGTGTGGCACATCCTATATAAAAAAATATGAAATACGGAGTACTAAAATGACCGTTTTGAAACTATTGACAAGTATGTTAATTACCAATGTGAGTAGTCGTGGAAAATATGGGCGAAACCACCAAAATGAAAAATCGCCAAAGCCGAAAGTCGAAAATACAAAAAATTGCCAAAAATCAAAAATAGCAAAAAACAAAAATCGCCAAAATCAAAAAAAAAAAAACAAAAACAAAATCGTCAAAGTCAAAAATCGTCAAACCGAAAATCGCGTATAACAAAATCGCAAAAAACAAAATTCGCCAAAATAAAAAATCAAAGAAACCAAAAAACACTCAAGCCAAAAATTGATAGCTTTTAAAAATTCCTGAGAACAAAAATCGCCAAAATAAAAAATCACAAAAAACTAAAATCTCCAAAATCTAAAATAGCAAAAAAAAACTTGCCAAAACCGAGAATCGCGAATAAAAAAAATCACCAATGTCAAAAATTGCCAACACCGAAAATCACAATAAACAAAAATCGCCAAAGTCAAAAGTCGCCTAAGTCAAAAATCGCCAAAGTCAAAAATTGCCAAAATTAAAAATCGCCAAATCTAAAATCGCAAAAACAATAATCGACTAAATCAAAAATCACCAAAAATAAAATGTGTTCCCATTTTTTTATTTCGTTACGATAGGTGTAGCGAAACGCATCGGGTTACTGCTAGTACGTTATAAAAATAACTTGTTCATTATATTTTTTAGCTTAAAGCAAGCAATCTATAAAAAATATAAAAGGCCATATACCATATTTTCACCCTGAATTGGAATTTCTCACCCCCCACACAATGACCCCGAAAATGTTCCGCAGAGCAATTTAAGATAGACTAATGCCGTTTTCTCTTCTGACAAAAAATGTCGCCCTTTTTTGCCTTTTTTGGAAAAGTGTTTTTTTTTTTATATATTCTGAATTAAGAGAAACCTTATATTATATATCAATCGATAGACCTCAAAGTGCTGTGTTCGTAAATGCAAAAAATTTTGATTGTTATCCTCTTGGAAGTCATAGGGTGAAAATATTCATAAAAGGGGAACAATGGGGAAATATTCTCGCACTATAACCTGAAAGAAGTCAATGGCTGGAATTTTTTGTGGTTTACGAGGGCTCGACTTTGAGACCTTTCCTTTGATGTATAAGTTGAGATTTGTCTTAATTCAGAATATATAAAAAATACACTTTTCGAAAAAAAGGCAAGAAAGGGCGACATTTTTTTTCAGAAGAGAAAACGGCATTAGTCTCCCCTCAGTAGGAATAGAATGGACAAATGCTGACTGATCGTTGGCTGATCGGTAAATGTGCAGAAAGACTCGAACTTCACCGAACACTAGAGCAGAGGAGACATTTTACCATCTAGTTTGTGACTGAGAATCTTTAGGCAATGTCAGGCATAGCGCGCTAAGCAGACACATACTAAACATCTTATCTGGTATGTCTGACTCAGAACTGATTGATCTTATTCGTTATCAAAATTTGTTTCAAGTTTTAAAGAGTAAGATCGAAAATATCTTAACCCTCATAAAATTAAAAAAAACAGAAAACCGTTGAACCTACAAAGAGTTTTCGTTTTTTTTTATTTAATTAAAATAATATTAAATCTTGCAGAAGAGTATACATTTTATAGTTCTAATCACTATTTATGAAGTTATAGATCTCTTCTGGAAACTCTTCCATTAAGGATTTTATGGTGGTTTCTGTCACCCTTTCGGAACAGGTAGTCCATCTTCATTTAAAATCTTTTAAATTTTGGGACACAATTTTTATGCTCTGAAACTTCCACTGGCCTAAGCTCCGGACAGTTTAGAGGATTTGTCTTTTTTGGAACAAAAACCACGTCATTGTTCTTGTACTACTCAAGAGCTTCCTTACCGTAGTGAAAGGATGCCATATCGGGTCAGAAAATATGTGGACACATTTTGTTGGCTTATAAAAGGATGTATAATTTTTTGCAAACAGTCCTTAATATAAATTTCGATATTTACAGAATCCGTTGTAATAAATGACTTGCTTCTTTTGTCGTAACTGCATACTGGTTGCCATACGAGGAAATTTTTTTTGTGTAAAAAATTTGTTTACTTTTGGGTCCTACATTTATCTTAAAAATTTTGACCCGGAAGCTGCGAAAAATCCCCACTACTTACTTTTCTTCATCCATTAAGCAGCGGGAGTATTTTTTATGAAACACGATTTGACATTCCCTGCTCTGTTTTTGTCCTCGAAATTCTTTACAGCGCTTCTGTCTGAAACTCTTTTACTTTGTGTGTTTTCCAACCTGCATTGACTTTTTGCACCAAATAGGCTTAGGGAGCTCTTTTCAATATGCTTTCTATTTTTTTTTTTTGGCTATACAAAACATTATATGGACCTTTATTTCTTAGCGATCCAGGTTTCCTAACAATGGTGAAATTCTTCTGATACATTCTAGTAACATCGAAAACAATTTGAGGGCAGACCTTTGATTCTTTGGCCAGCTATTTGTATACAAAAGTTGGATTTTCTTGGCTTAAGCCAACATGAAAGCGAATTTGGCCACTTTCTTAGAGACAATCAATTTGATATTTTGCTTGTCTCTGTAACTCATTTGACTCATAGAATTCTCTTTTCACTGCTCGGATACGCTTTTTATGATACTAAGCATCCAAGAGGTAGAGCATGCGGTAGATCAGCTATTCCAAATAAATCCACATTTAAACATTATTTTATGTGGATTATTGTGAAAACTACCTTCAAGCTACTACTATTTGCATTGAAGAACTTGGAAATAGCCCAGTGATTTCATCAATATATTCTCCCCAAAGTTTTCTATATCAGAAAATCAAAACAAAAGTTTTTTAAACCCCTACTAGGCCCTCGTTTCACAGTTGCTTGCAATTTTAATGCCAGTCATAAGTTCTAGGGGTCACGGCTAATTTCCCCGAAGGGTCGTGTTATGTTGAACACAATTTCTAAAATGGGTATGGATGTGGTGTCAAGCGGAGAACCAACGTACTGGCCAATAGATAGGCAAAAAATACCCTACTTAATCGATTTCGGAGTAACGAAGAACATCGCAGAAGAACTTGTGCATGTAGAATTTCCATTGGAACTCTCGTCGGCCCACACACAGAAAGCTTTCCGCTAAGAACACCAGATGATTTTAAACTCTCGATTGTTAACTTCGAACAAAATCTTAAACTAGCTTCTCGATTTGCTGAAAAAAGAGGTATTCGAAGAGAGTGGCAACTACACAGATATCCTCAACTTTAGTAACACTTGAAAGAATACACGAAAAACCTAAGGAAACTACTTGAAACACAAAGAAATGTTAAATTGAAATATCTTGAAAATCTGAACCCAACTGAAAAAATTGATTACTTCTTGTAGCGTGTTATAAAAAATCATAAAAGACCTGTTGTAAGCAATCCTCCTCTAAGAACGGAAAGTAGAGGATGGGCTAGAATTGATAAGGAAAAAGGAGATCTGTTTGTGGAACATCTAAAGAAAGTTTTTACTCTGAATGTAACCACTAGTTCTTTTGAAGAGTTGCCACCTGTTACTCCACAGCATAGAGCAGTGTCCCTTCGTTTTATGATTGGAGAGGCCGAAAAGGCTATTGTTGATTTAGACCCCAAAAAGCATCGGGAATTGATGAGATCAGTAATAAAATGCTTTTGGAGTTACCCGTAATAGCATCAAGAATAATTCTGTTTATTTTTAATGCTATAATACGCCTTGAACGTTTTACCCCAGAATGGGAAGTTTCACTTGTTACAATGATACCTAAACCAGGTAAAGATCATACAAAGTTCGATTCGTATAGACCAATATGTTTACTGTCGAACTTGTCAAAATTATTCGAAAGAATTTTGATAAAAAAATATACAATATCCGTAGATCAAAATAATGATACCCCAGTACATAAATTTGGTTTCAGACACAGCACCACTGAGCAAGTTCACAGAAATATAAGTGCCATAAGAATAGCTTTTGAAGAGAAAAGTACTGTTGTGCACTTTTTATAGACGTCTCGCAAGACTTCGACCGAGTTTGCCACGAGGGACTCCTTTATAGAGTTAAGCAGTTGTTTTCCCCGAAGAGACATAAGCTAATGGAGAGCTATATAATTACTAGAAAATTCTCTCTAAAAGAGAAAACCTTTGTGAGCACTCCACAGACAATTCTGTGTATTCTTTACACTTCTGTACATCCTTTATACATCGGACATGCCAACAAATGAAAACACACTTACGTCGACTTCGGGTGATACTGCAATATTTAGCTTACACGAAAATCCCTCAACAGCATCTGTTCCTTTACAGACCTTATTGAACAGCTGGAAGATTGGCTAGATATGTGGAAAGTCAAGGTAAATGAGCAAAAGTGTATCCACGTAACTTTTACCTTAAGAAGGGGAACTTGCCCTCAAATTCAAATTAAGAACTAGCCTATACCTCAATATTCCTCTGTTAAGTATCTCGGACTACATCTTGATCAACTGCTTACCCGGAAAGACCATATAGACGCTAAATTAACACAAATAAAATTGAAAGTAGGCCATTTCACATGGCCAAGTGGCACGATCTCACAGTTAAGTTTCTATTGTAAGCTTTTTATTTATAACTCGATTTTCAGACCCATTTGGTGGAATTGTATTCCGTTATGGGGAACAGCCTCAGCTTCAAACAAAGAGAGAATACAAAGTTTGCAAAACAAGATTTTGAGAATAACTCACATGTGCAGAGAGAAAAATGTTTCTCTAGTAAAATGTGAAATCGCTAGATATAGTGCCAACTATTTGGAAAAGCTAGAGTCTCACTCGAATCGTCTAGCACGTAACTTAATCAACAATCGTACCCACCAGCGCTTAAGAAGAAGGGAGACTGCTGATCTCATTGGATGACAAATGGATAGATATACAACAATTTTCTTATCATTACATTACATATGTATATATATTTATAATAAATTAAATTTTGTCTGGCACTGAGTTATATATTAAATATCCTTAATTAGTCATTCTTTCTCCTATCCTATTTCTTAATTTATATTGTTAATTCCTTTCATTTACATTTGTTTCTAACTGATAAAAAAATATTTTGTTATATTTTGTTTTTAACTTCTTGTTCATATTTTCTTTGAATTTTATTTTAGTATTTTATTGAAAATGAAAATATCCCAGGAAAAAACAACACTACCAAATAATGGGTTTTACAAGGAGAAGTAACTGGTTGAAGTTTGCCTGATAAGCTCATTATTTTAACACGGGTATGCCATTTGAGTTAGGTAGTTGCCTAGGAATTCATTATTTTCACTTTGAAAGTAATGCAGTGTGCAAGGAGCTGGCATGAAATATGAGTAGCTGTATAACACATTATTAGGAACGCCTTATTTTCACTTTAGAAGTACTGCAGTGGGCAGGGGTAGGTCATTATTGGTAATGCAAAAATCAGTGAGCTGCTATTATGAAATTTTTCCGGGGATTTTTTCTTGAGTTCATGTTCATGAGAACAACATCAAGAATCAATAAATAATTAAAACCTTAAAAAAATTGTGTTAAATCAATTAAACCTTTCACGACCAATGGGATATATAAGTGCCATTTTTATTTTCTCTTATATTTTCCACATTTTCCAACCGATTTTTTTAAGGCAGACTTGAGTCGACAGAGGATAGTTTGGCTTTCAGACCATACAAAAAAAGTTGGCACATGTATTCTCACGACCTAAGAAATTATGTTTTTTTTTTTTTTTAAATCATATTTGGATGCCATTAATTCGGCCCTTATTGAACCAAAAACATTAAAATTTCGACATAACATGGACCAGTATTTTCGGTTTTCAGAAACACCAACGTGTTTGGAATTGGTTTATTATTCAGCAAAATTCAGTACGGGACATATATATCCAATTGGTCGTCAATGGAAAAAAAGATGTTTTATAGTTTTATATGTTTATTAAACTACAAATAGAAACTATAAATAACAAGTAAGAAAATTACAGTCGGTCTAGACCGACTATACTATACCCTATACCATGCGTTTAGATACGCTATATCTCAGGCCCAACTAATTGGATATAGAAAATAAGCATAAACCAATTTTGAGTGGCATTTTTATTAATTTTTTTGTCTGCAGATATGAAAAAGTTCATATCGGATGCTATGTCTATATCGGGACTAGGTCCAAAAATGGACCGATCCAGACCATGGTTGGTATTTTGCGAAAATACATACAAACAAAATTTGAGATGAATCAGTGGAATATTTTTGTTTTTTGATAGATTTAAGTGAAGATCTGGAAGCAGCTCTATATGGGGCCTTTGACTAAGAGTTGTCCCATAGGGATCGTTTTTGCACTATTCATTATACCCTATACCACTATGTGGTTTAGGTATAATGACTTTGTGCTGCTGTTTGTGACAATCAAAAATATTTGACCTACACCCATCTTTAATTATACCGATCGAATCAGAATCACCATCTGATTCGATTTAACGATGTCCGTCCGTCCGTCCGTCCGTCTGTGTGTCCTTGTATAGCTTGTAATCAAACTGCAGGTCGCAAATATGAATATATTTTGATGAAATTTGGTATATAAGCTTTTATCGGCCATGGGATGAACGCTATTGAAATTGGTGAGAAGCGGTCCATGTTCAGACCTAGCCCCCATACAAATTACCCCTATGAAATCGACATAAATTGTCATAAGATCCAAATTGTCATATAGATCTTACTCAAATTGGGTTTGTATGCGTTCATTACATCCATTAATGAGTAGTCCAAAAATGATCATTTTGGCCCCATATAGACTGCTTCCCGATCTTCACTTAAATCTATAAAAACAAAAATATTGCACTGATTCTTCTCAAATTTTGTTTGTATATATTTTTGCAAAATACAAGAGACTTTGCCAAACATGATCAGGATTGGTCCATTTTTGGACCTAGTCCCCATATAGATATAGCATCCGATATGAACTTTTTCATATCTGCAGCCGAAAAAATTAATAAAATTCCCACTCAAATTTGGTTTATGCTTATTTTCTATATCCAGTTAGTTGGGCCTGAGAGATAGGCTCTCTAAACGCATGGTATAGGGTATCGTATAGTCGGTCTAGACCGACTATAATTTTTTTACTTGTTAATGGATGTAATAAACACATACAAACCCAATTTGACTAAAATCTTTACGACAATTTGGATCTTATGTCTATTTATGTCGATTTTATAGGGGTCATTTGAATGGGGCTAGGTCTGAACATGGACCGATTCTCACCAATTTCAATAGCGTTGATCCCATGACCGATGAAAGCCTATATATAAAATTTCATCAAAACATATTCATTACATGGACACGCAGACGGACGGACGGACGGACGGACATTGTTAAATCAACTCAAAAAGTGATTCTGATTCGATCGGTATAATTAAAGATGGGTCCAGGTCAAACATTTATGGTTGTTACAAACAGCAGCACAAAGTCATTATACCCAAACCACATAGTGGTATAGGGTATAAAAAGACTTAGAAAAAGGTTAATTCTAAATATCTCAAAATCAATTATGGTAATCTTCGAAGCTATTACGGTTTTTTGTGAAATAAAACGTTTTTTACATATTGCGTTTGTACGATTTTCCTTTCCATTTTTAGTACAAACTAAAAAAGTAGTAATCGATTCTCTGTGATCTATATTTAAAAATTTACAACAAGTACAAAACCAAAACCATAGTTATTTACGTAAAAAATAAAAACATAAATCACTGACTTGCTTTGAGCGGAGTATATTAGTTGCTCACTAATTTTGACCATAGAAGACCAACGGTTTATATATTTCCAATTGATTTTTTCCTTGAAGGAATTGAAAAAAAATTTTTTGACGACACTTTTGTTTAGAAATGTTGGGTCGTTAAGTATAAAATAAAATTTTTTTAGTTTAGTTTCGGTCATGAAAGGGTTAACTACTGGCTGGATTTAATATTTTAGTTTTAGTAATAATTAGTTATTTATAGTTCGGTTCGAGATCATGTATACATTTTCTAATACTAGAAAAGATAATACTTTATGCAATGTAAGAGAAATTTGGAAAAAATTGAAGACAGCGCTAGATGGAGTAGCTACTTTCGAACAAAGCGACTTGTTCATCGTCAGCATCCTTCTGCCTATTACTTCAACTCATGCTTAATCAACTATTTAACTCAACATTTGAAAGAAAAGAACATGAGAAATGTTTTTCTTTTTATATACGAGAGTTTGTATGAACAAGCTGAGCTTTTCCAATTTATAGCTTTCTATACATTAACATCGCTTTGATCAATTACAAATCTCGTAATGTGAAAAAAGCTCTTTTTGTTTTGCCAAACGTCCCATAGATGGGAACTGTAATGACATGTGAAATCTTAACAGATTTATCACAATTGCATTGGACCGTATGTTTTGTATGTTAGTTTTTATGTATTGTCGATCTTGTGTTGTAATAATAATTAGTTATTTATAGTTCGGTTCGAGATCATGTATACATTTTCTAATACTAGAAAAGATAATACTTTATGCAATGTAAGAGAAATTTGGAAAAAATTGAAGACAGCGCTAGATGGAGTAGCTACTTTCGAACAAAGCGACTTGTTCATCGTCAGCATCCTTCTGCCTATTACTTCAACTCATGCTTAATCAACTATTTAACTCAACATTTGAAAGAAAAGCGCTGTCTTCAATTTTTTCCAAATTTCTCTTACATTGCATAAAGTATTATCTTTTCTAGTATTAGAAAATGTATACATGATCTCGAACCGAACTATAAATAACTAATTATTATTACAACACAAGATCGACAATACATAAAAACTAACATTTTAGTTTTAGTTTTATTGTTAGTTCACAAACAGTTGTTACAACGTTAAAGGCTTAATACCAAATATCGGTCTGATAAAGATTAAAGAGTAGGTATGAATTTAAAAAACATAAACTTCCTTCTTCTCTACCACTCATCATTAAAAAACCAAATCGAATTTTGCATATTAATTGCAGTATTAATTGCAATATGCCTGAAAAAGTGACATTATACATAGCGCGCAGGGTTGTCACTTGACATAATAACTGAGATATCTTTCAAAGATAACGTGTAAAAAAAATCGTATAATGTGTGCGTAAAAGTTAGGAGGAAAAAGGTGTGCTAAGGTTTTTCCGATCTCATTTTTATACCCTATACCACTATGTGGTTTGGGTATAATGACTTTGTGCTGCTGTTTGTAACTACCAAAAATATTTGACCTAGACCCATCTTTTATTATACCGATCGAATCAGAATCACTAACTGATTCGATTTAACGATGTCCGTCTGTCCATCCGCCCGTCTGTGTGTCCATGTAAAGCTTTTAATCAAACTGCAGGTCGCAAATATGAATATATTTTGATGATGTTTGGTGTATAAGCTTTTATCCGCCACGGGATGAACGCTATTGAAATTGGTGAGAATCGGTCTATGTTCAGACCTAGCCATCATACAAATGACCCCTATGAAATCGACTTTAATTGCCATAAGATCCAAATAATTATATAAATCTTATTCAAATTGGGTTTGTATATGTTTATTACATCCATTATTCAGTAGTCCAAAAATGATCCCTATGGGACAACTCTTACTCATAGGCCCCATATAGAGCTGCTTCCCGATCTTCACTTAAATCTATCAAAAAAACAAAAATATTGCACTGATTCTTCTCAAATTTTGTTTGTATATATTTTTGCAAAATACAAGAGACCTTACCAAACATGGTCAGGATCGGTCCATTTATGAGCCCAGTCCCCATATAGATATAGCATACGATATGAACGTTTTCATATCTGTAGCCAAAAAAATTAATAAAAATCCCACTCAAATTTGGTTTATGCTTATTTTTTATGTCCAGTTAGTTGGACCCATGAGATAGGGTCTCTAAATGCATGGTATAGGGTATCATATAGTCGGTCTAGACCGACTATAATTTTCTTACTAGTTTATTTAGTACTTTTACAATTTCACCTTCGAGCATTGTTTATCCCAAAAAGTGAGTCACTTGATTACGTTTTTATATTTAAAATTTACAAAAATTGATTAGAGACATCCGCATTCAAATTTACTTTGGTATTTTTATTCAAGATGCTGTATTTTTTCCCACTAGACATTTCTACATAAGCGATTCTTTTTAAGATATCAAAATTAATTGATATTAGTATAATATATCATTAGTCTAGGGTTTGCTATACTAAAATATAAAACTTGTTCTGGCAACCCAGATTTATGTTAATGTTGATATTTGTTGATATATCAATTTTAGAAAATGAAATCCAATAGTCATATAATGAAAACTTAAATACAAGTAATAAATATTTGCAAGATTCTGTATCTAAGCTATAAGCTACATAAATATTTATATGTATAATGTATGTGTTGTAGATAGTGTGTTGGTGTTGAGGAAGAAAATATAGAAATGCAGCCCTAGTAAATATTACTTGTGTTAGGCATACGAGTATAATGTTCGGTTCTTAAAATGTCGTTGTAAATTATGGTTAATGTAAATTGATATGAGACGACATTCACAGCCACCCACACAAAAAAAAACCCAACTAATGTTTAATGCACATTTATTTTTAGTTTTCATATGTTTAGTTAGCATTAAAGTTAATGTTTTTATGAGGCGCTAAGATAAAATGCTCTTTCATGTTATTATATGATTGCATATTTCAGAACTCTTTACTGCTAGAACTACAACAGCAACAACTTATTTAAATTCTTATTAATGCCCCCTACAGTGCTTTTTGCCATATTAAACACGGCACAAATTTATAATTCCATCTTATTTACAATGCAATATTGCACGAGTACACGAGTATGTTTGCAAATGTTAAACATTTTTCCAGTCATGCTTGAGCAAACTTTACACTTTCACATGCATTAAGCAAGCGAGTGAAAATATGTGACTGGCTTTGTTGTGTGTACATTAGGGATGTGACTGTTTGCAAGTTTTGCAAATGGTAAAAAACTGAAATATATTAAAAATTATACAAAAATAATAAATTCTTTTTCGCGATCGCGAGTGCAATCCAATTTTGATTAAATATTTCGTTCGTCATTTTTAAATGGAAAAAGTAAGAAAATTTTAGTCGGTCTAAATTTATTTTGAGTGGCATTGCTATAAATTTTTTTGCATGCAGATATAAAAAATTGCATATGACTGCTAAATTTATATGGAGAACATCTGCTGAATTAATTTTGTAATTTGATAGATTTAAATGAAGATCAAGAAGCAGCTTTATATGGAGGCAATAACTAAGAACTGTCCCAAAGGTATTTTTTTTTTTTTAAAACCATCAAGGGGTGTAATAAGTTTTTTCGATATAAGTATATATGATAATTTGGATCTTACGATAATTTTAGTTGATCTGATAGGAGTGGTTTGTATGAGAACTAGGTCTGATTTTCACCAAAATTCAATTATGACCATTCTATGGTCTTCAAAACTTATATACCAAAATATATTCATATCTGCGACCATGTAGTTCGATTACAAGGTTTATAATGGACAGACGGATAGAAGGATGGATGGACAAGGCTTAATCCACTCAGAAAGTGATACTGAATCGATCGGTATAATAAAGGTCAAATAATTTTGGTAGTTACAAATATCAGCTCAAACACAGAACAAAAATTCGCAATTGTTCTAAAGTTTAACAACTCAATTTCCGATTGTATCAACAGACATTTTATTGCAACCAACCATTTTCTATTGTGATAAAATATTTACTGATAATGCAATAGAATTCTTAATGCAATCAACTCAAATTTCGGCTTTTATCTTCATCGCAATTCGGTTGGCAATAAATTTGGTAGCCACAACAACTGTGTTTTCTGTATGTAGGGGTATAGTGCATAAGAATAACAAAACCATTTTCATTTTTGAAAGTGAAAGTGTCCATTTTATCTTATGGGATTCCCTAAATTATTAAAAAGTCTTTATGTTGTAAGTTTAGGAAAGCCGCTATTCGCTAATACTCTTTGAACATTCGCATACCCTTACTGCACATGTGTTAATGTTGGTTATTTCATAAATAGTTTCATAAAATGTTGGGTAATGTTGCACAGTTGACATTTGTATTTAACAACATTCATACACACATTCACGTTGTTATATATTCGAAAAAAGGAAACTGACTGCAAAACGAAATAAAAGAAGAAATAAAGTCAAGGGTCACATGAAGGTTATAACTATTACATGCTACTTGTATGTTTAATAAGACAAATAAGGAAAATGAAATTTAAATCTCAAAAAATAAAATAATTAAGTAATGGAAGTTTATAAAAAATGTTATTTCTATAATTAGAAACATTTGTTCTTAATTTTCATTTTTATACCCTCAATACCACAGAGCTACATATCTGTCTGAAACGCATTGAAAAAAGTATTTGCGATCCCTATAACAGCGCGAGTCGATATAGTCAAGTCAGCTTGTCCGTATGTCTGTCTGTCTGTTTGTTGAAATCACGCTCATTTACAAAATAAACAATTTATCTGGGTAGGATACGATAATATTGTTTGTCATTATTTAGAGCAGGCTGGTATTAAAATCGAATAAAATTTCATATAAAAACTATAAATAGTGAAAGACGTTTTTAACTAACAGAACATGTGCATTAGAGTGGTCCTTAAAAATGACATTGCAATCTTATGCAGTGTCGAGGTCCAGTTAATTTTTTTCTGTATAAAACTAATAAATGTGAAGTTTGGGGACAATCGGATAAAGAAATGCCAGTCACGCCGGAAATCGACTGAAAATTTCAAGTGTGTTTATTGGGGAAAATATGAATATTTTTCATATTTTACGAAAATTTCGGTCCATAGTCCAATTTTTCGTCAAGCTGTTATATTAGTCGATATAAGTGGTAAATTATCTTTTCAAAGAGCTATATAAACTCAAAATAGAATCAAAACTAGCGAAGAAATAACAAATGCCCCAGACCATTTTGGGCCAAAAACACTAGGTCATAAAATGTGAGGAAAATTTTTTCAACTTTAATAAATTGATTAAAGCCATAAATTTTTTTTGTTCTCTATACCTATAAGTACTCAGATACAGTACTCAGTTCTGTTTTATTACCACGTTGTTAACCTCTTGCGCGATGAGAGCAAATATGGAAAATTTTTCTGATAAAATTTTGAAAGCTCCTTTTTCAATGTTAAAAAATTTTCTTAAATAAAATTTAAAAAAATGGATCTGACACTTTAAGGTTTTGTTAAAATTATATCATAATCATTGAGATTAACTGTATGAGTTTTAAAGTAAATTCCTCTGCAGGAATTTTTTTCCAAGGATTTTTTTTGCGGATTTCGAGAAAAATTAGATTTTTGTGAAATATTCAGTAAATATAATCTTTCTAAATACTCTGTATCAAAAATTAATCAGTTTTCTACTTTTAAATGTTATGCTTTATTTCAATAGCATAGGTTTTTTGAAAAAAATAATATATTCTCATTAACCCTATTGGACTTGGGGTCGCATATGACCTCAAGTCCAAAAGGGTTAATGAGGTCATATTTTTAATTTCAGAAAATCTAGGATACTAAGAAAAAACATATTATTTAAAAGTAAAGAAGTGATTAATTTTTGATATAAAGATTTTAGAAAGAGTACATGTACTCAATATTTCATAAAACTCACATTTTTCTCGAAATCCGCAAAAATAAAATCCTTTTCAAAAAAATTCTGGGATAGGGATTTTCATAAAAATTCACACTGTTAATCTATAACATATATTTAACAAAACCTTTTAGCGTTAGGTAAAATTTTTAAAATTTTGCTAAAGAAAATTTTTTAAAACTTCAAAAAGGGGTATTCAAAATTTTATCAAAAATATTTCCCATTTTCAGTCTCATTGAGCCATAGGTTAAGAACGTGGTAATAAAACATTACTTCATATCTGAGTCCTCATAGGTATAGAGACAAAAAAAATTATGGCTTTAGTCAATTTGTTAAAGTTGAAAAAATTTTCGTCACATTTCCTGACCACTGTTTTTGGCACAAAAGTGGTCTGGGGCATTTGTTATTTCTTCGCCAGGTTTTATTCTAATTTGAGGTTATATAGCTTTTTACAAAGATAATTTAGTACTAATATCGACTGAAATAACAGCTTGTCGGAAAAAGTAAACTATCGAACGAATTTTGCGTAAAACCTGAAAAAAGTCCTATTTTCCCCATATAAACACACTTGAAATTTTCAATCGATTTCCGGCTTTTCTTTATTGGATTATCCCAGAACTTCACTTTTATCAGTTTTATATAGAAAGGAAAGAAACTGGGCCCCGTCACTTCCCAAAATCGCCAATTAAAAATTGTGCTTATAACGAAGGGCCACGCTAATATGCATATATATAAGAAGGCGGTCCCAGAACAACACTACCAGACAAAGATCATTCTACAAATTGGGAAATATTTTTCTTTGTTTCTCCTTTTAATTCAATACACTTTTGTTAGCGGTATTTATTAGCTTCGATAACCTGTCTAAGGTAAGAACGTTATATTTCCATAAAATGACCATCAACCGCAGACTCCACTTTACATTGTTGTCAAATCTTTCACCACCGATCCTTTTTTTCTAGTTTGGAAATAGAAAATAATTTGATGGAGCTAAAGATGGCAAACAAATTGCGCGATAAAGCAATTCGAACCTTAATTCATGGATTTATGTCGTCGCAAAGGTGGATGTGTGAACTGGTGCATTATTTTGATGAAACAACACTTCCTTTTTCATCAAATCCGGCCTTTTTTCTTAATTTCATTCCTTAATACTGCAATAAGTACGCAAAACACGTTGATTGTTTTTCCCTTTTCAAGATAATCAATAAAAATTATCCCACTCGCATACCAAAAAAATGACGCTAAAACCTTGCCTGCGGATGGAATTGTCTTCGCCTTCTTTGGACATGATTCTCCCATTAAAGTCCACTGATTTGACTATTCCTTTGTCACCAGGTATGAAGTGGTGAAGCCATGTGTAATTCATGGTTACCAATCGATGAAAACTTTCGGGTTTATTGCGGTAAAACATCGTTAAACACTCTATTGAAACATCTTCACGGCATTGTTTTGGTTTTATTGTGAGCAAACGCAGCACCCATCTTGCGGACAGCTTTCTCGCCGACGATCATTCAGTACCATATTGTGGATTTTCTTAACCATTCCTGACGTGGGTCGACAAATGTGGGGTTAGTGTTGGCAGCTTGTACGGCCTACTCTAGATCCCAGTATTTTATAGTCGTAAACTAAGGGAGTCTACTCCGCCGGAGTAGAGTCGGGCCCAGCTTTAATAGTGGTTGAATTGAAACCTTTCAAATGAAAGTATTTGAATTACATAATGATGTCCAAATTTTTCCATGTTTAAAAATTTGCCTAAATCGTTTAATTTTGATGACGACCAAAATAAGTACAAAACAACGTGATCCTTGAAATTTAAAAACTATGTTTTATAGGGTTCCCACTTTTCAGCAACGTAATTGTTGTCAACTAATTCTGCCATCTATACGTCATGTCTAGTTATTCTGGGAACGCACAGTAAATGATTTTGCCAATCTAGGATGACTTAATAAAAAAAATAAGCGAAAGTAAGCACAAAATAGAATGAAAATATATCATTATAACGATAACAGCTCTCAAACCTGTGTTCTTAAAATGCATGCAAATAAAAATTTAAAAGTGTGTCATGCGTGATTTTTTTCGTAAAAAGTTTTTTATCGCCAACTTCAAAAGATAAATTTGAAAAATTGCAATAACGCGATATAAAATTTTTACTAGAGTAATCAATTAATTTGCTCATAATCGGCATAAAAAGTAAAGAATTCTGATGATATCTTAAACTTTTCATAGACTCAAACTTAGAAATTCTATCAGATCCTACATTGGCAATACAAAGATCATCGATTACATTCCCACAATGGTACTAAAAATAAAATCTTGCCCATATTTTGCCCAAAAGCTCTGTTTTACAATATCTGAAATATCGCGGCAGGAACTTTTTTAAGTTTGGTTGAGAAACATTAAACCCCAAAGCTTTGAAGAAGTCTTAAACTACGTTTTAACAGATTCTGAAAGATGTGTGGACTGGGAAAAAATGAAAGTACGTTTTCAAAAGCTTTGCTACGATTTTGAAGCCAGGTGTATTAAATATCGACGAGAGAAGCCCAGATTTATGCATGATAATTCCGTTTGGCTTTAAGCAAAAATTAAAACGCAGAAAACACAACAGAAATAACGGGTATGAATATAATCTTATAAAAAAGTTCCGCACAATACTCATTTGTATTGAAAGTGGAATCCCTATTAATGTGCATGCTTTTATATGGTACACGACAGAAACTGTATAGCTCTATTTGTCGGAATATTCATGGTTCTACTTGCCCATAAAGGATATAATCTCTTCCTGCATTCTCCCCATTAACAATTTTTCCGAAGAAGCGCAGCTGTCCAGAAATAAAGATGCAAGAATTTACTGAGAATTATTTAGCAGAAAAACTTCACTAGTTGACACTAATACTAATTTATTGCACCGGCTCCTTATTTCATCCGACCCGTTCATAGCCAGTTTAAAAATAAATCCAAAAACTAAGTGGATAACCTTACCTATGGAAGTACTTGCATTATTTTAAGACCGTCACACTTTAAAAGAAAGATCCGATTCAGATTAAGTAAATGAAATTTACAATTGTGTTTTCCCCTTGTCAATAATTAAATGCAACCATGGAAACAACACAAACATTTTCTATTTCGTATTACGCCAGTGGCGTGCCGTGAAAAATTTCGGGGGAGGAGGGGGTGTTGTACTTTAAACAACGAAATAAGTTATAATATCAAAGTTGAATTTTCTTGGAAGAAAAACTTTTTTTGGAGGGTGGGTTTCATCCCAAAAACAGCCTCCTGTGCTCCGCCACTGTTTTATGCAATATTGTATTGCTAGAGCTATCTATATATTAATACGTGAAGGTAAATATTTAGTTCCGTTTTTAAGCAGTATGCGGGCACAGAGTAGTGTGAAAATTAGCATAATTATAGTTCATATGGAGGAGAAGCTTAGAATGATAAATTTTATGTTAAATCTGTCTTGAAAATATATTAAGTTAAAGAAAATAAAAATTTTATAATAATTCGTTACTCTCTGTTAATCCGAATGATTTAAATTATATATCAGACGACCTGTGTTGAATTGTGAATTGCTAAAATTGATTAACATATCTTTAGGCTCATTTAAATATTTACAGATTTTTTATATATATAGATTAAAAAGACATTGGAAGACAATTGAATGAAAAATAATATTTCCTATAATTTGGACTGCTGGGCTATACTAATAGTTAAAAAAACTCGATTGAAACTAAAAAAAAGGGGTGTAAAAGTGGTGTTCCAATGCTGCTCATCTTAGTTTTGAACCTCCGCAGTCATAATTATTATTTATTATTATTTATTTATTAGGTCAATGGAATAAATCCTTACAGACCTGTATAAATGATATAATTACATATGTACATATATTGAAACAATTAAATGATTTAAAAATAAAAACAAATAGTTAGGAATTTAAGAAAATAATGATATTATGCTTAATTACATCAGTGTTCAACGAAAAATCAATTAATTGATAAAGATTATTATAAACACAACAAATTCTTCTAAAAGGATCAGCTAGAGCATAGTTGGTATGAAAAGATTTAACAAAGAGTGGTTGGAATTGGCGTGATACTCGTTGAGGAACATTAAAAGTTATATTGTTGACAAGAAAGTCAGAACAGATTTCACCATTAATTAGGTTGATCATAAATGTTACTTTTAGCATAGTCCTACGGCTTTCCAAAGTAGGTAATTTTATTAATTTAAGTCGATCAACGTATGAAGGTAGATTAATTGCAGAATTCTAAGGTAAGCCACGTAAGCAAAAGAGTAGAAATTGTTTCTGTACAGACTCGATTCGTTGAATATGAATGTTATAGAGGGGATCCCATATTATTGACCCATATTCTAAAATAGGTCTTACAAGAGATGTAAAAAGTTGTTTGGTTATGTAAGGATCAATAAATTCTTTTGCCCATCTTTTAATAAAGGCGAGTGTACCTCTAGCTTTATTAACTGTCATGGTGACGTGAGATACAAAGTTTAATTTAGGATCAATTAGAATCCCTAAATCCAGAAAAGTATCAACAAGTTCAAGCTGATATCCGCCCAAAAAGTAGTTAGCAGGAAAAACATTATTTCTAGAAAAACGCATATATTTACATTTTTCAAATTTAGTTCCATTAGGTTACGGTTACACCACGAAAAGAAATTATTGAGATCTGATTGAAGATGAATATGATCATTATGTTGACAGTAACTTAAAAAAATTTTAACATCATCAGCGTACATTAAAACGTTACAAAAATTTATCACTTTTGGAAGATCATTGATGAAAAGGGAGAAAAGAATTGGTCCAAGATGGCTGCCTTGGGGAACACCAGAAGTCACAGTAATATCTTTAGATGACATATTATTATACATTACACGTTGTGTTCTATCAGAAAGATATGATTTTATCCATTTAAGGCTTAATGGTGTTAAACCTAATAAATCCAATTTGATCAGTAGAAGGTTATGGTTTACTTTATCGAAAGCCTTACTAAAATCGGTGTATACTGCATCTGTTTGTTTTTTCTTGACAAAACCATCGTTAATTATTGTCGTAAAATGAAGCACGTTTGTAACGGTAGAGCATCCTTTCCGAAATCCGTGTTGAAATGGTGACAAAATTGACGATGAGTGATAGCACAAAAAATTTCTCGAAAAGCTTAGGGATTGCACTAAGTTTAGCAATACCACGGTAATTAGAAACATCCGATCTATTTCCAGATTTAAATAATGGAATGATGTAAGAAGCTCTCCTAAATTTTGGAAAATAATCGTTTTTTATTGACGCATTAAACAAGAGAGTCAGTGGTGTTGCCAAGGAAGTAGCACAATAATTGAGTATAGAACTAGGTACTCCATCAGGTCCATGAGTAAATGAAACTTTAAGTTTCTTCAGGCTATTAACAAGTTCTGCCTTATCGATTAGGGGAAAAAATATATCTTGATTTGTGTTTATTGGATATGAATAGCTGTTGGAACAATATTGAGCAACAGAATATGTACTAGCAAATTAGAGCCTACACACAAAATTTGAAGGCGATAGCTCCTAAACTTCGGCTGCAGTTTGCCTCCTAGATTGGCAAAATCGTCCATTATGGAACGTTCTCGTATGCACCAGCGATGCATACACATTTTAGTTTGCTTGTTGGTTTTGTTTTGTTTTTTTTGTAAGCTGGAATGTATAAATGTAAAAAAAAACAAAAACAAAAAGCAAACAAAAGAGTGTATGCATCGCTAGTAAATTAATCAACAAAAATGGAACTGTATGTGTCTACATTTATGCTGGTTGCATTTAATAATTGCTTTCAATTAAAATGGATTTAAACATCAATAAAAAATTATAGACATGAGTAACTTATTTTGCTTTTTTCTCAAATTTGGAATAATTTCAGTTTTGCTTCATTTTTCATCTTAATAAGTAAGCAAATTACTTTCGGGAAAGTCAGATATACAGTATTTTTATTCTTAATAACTATCACAGGCCTAACAATTTAATAGTTGTTGCCCAACTGAAATATGACTGAAGAATTTTTCTATCACGTCAGAAAAATTTGCGATACTTCATTAAAGTTCAATTAGATATACAAGTTTTTCTTGACATTTATAATCTAATAAATATTAAGTCGTATATTCACAAATACTATTCCTCTTCTTTTCTTCATTCCATAGCCTCTAGGGGTTTTAGTGGTATCTCCTTTATAAAAAAAAAATTCTGTAGAAACATGCGTATACATTGTTTTCGATATGAATCAATCTTTCCATCCTTAAGACCTTCTAAGTCAACAAATTGATTCAACATCCCGATTTCGAGTTGTTAGACTTTAATTAATTCATTCATATATTAAAGTCTCAACACTGCTTTAATACTCTCAAGTTTAAATATATAAAATTTATTTTTATAAGTTACTAAATAATACCTGTTTAAAGCGCAAAACGTAATTTAATTTTACGAAAATTTTAATTCCAATAAAAGCCTGTTAGCATGCATTAAAGGCATTCCTTTTCTGTTAAGCTTTATAGTAAAACACGTTTAAATCTTATTACGCTTATTATAAGCACGAGTATACTGTAATATTTACGTACAAAATAACATTTAATCGCCTTTAACATAAATAACATTAAGATGGTATGTGTAACTACTTAAATAAAAAAGTATATTGAGTTGATATTGTGTAATTTTTCTCTTTCGCATAAATTACAATAAGAATATAGTTAACTTTAATAAAAAAAAAAAAGTTAATGTAAGATTATGAACTCTCAACAGATTGTCCATTAATCAATGATGCCGCTGCCTCTCCACGGTAGTGACAATTTCCTCAATTTTGCACATTAACTTTTACTTTGCCTTTTAGATGTTTAAGACTTAATTGTCCTGCTGTCAAAATAAAAGCTAGCTAGTGTGTGTGCCTGTGTGTGTGAAATATTTTTCGTTCGCCTACTTTTTGTTACTGTTGATTCAATTGAAATGAAAAGAAATACTATTTTGATTGGTATGTATTTGTTCTATTGCGTAAGAAAGTATATTTACTTCAACAATTTTTTATTTTATTTTATTTCAAGTCATAATCACAATTCGAATGATATGAATTCTTTTATTATGTGGAGGTTTATATAATGGTTCTGCTTTGTTACGAGTATATACTTGACTTACCATCGTGTGAATCGTAGAGATATATTATTTTACGCCAACCATAAAATTGTATTGTATCGATAATCGCTTGATGATAGTCCGGGCGCATACTAATGGCAAAATCCAAAAAACCGGATGATGGTGTGAGCACCTGCACGAGAGGTTAGAATAACATTTATATATAAGTATAAAGCAACAATAATTTATATGGTTTTTCCGTTTGATATAAAAATACAAAACATTAAAAAAAAATAAATAATAATACTTATATATACTATTGTGATCCATAAAATTATATATAGTTACATGAATGGTATTGTTTAATTAAAACATTATGGTGTACTTTGGAAAAAATCAATTTATGTGGGTTCGTTTTTTGCTAAAAGAAATACAACACAAGTAAAATATAATTGTGTACGGGAATTCGCTATAGGAAGGAAGTCAACAGGAAAAATGCTGATTGAGACATAGTTTTCTTTAGTGTTTTATGTTGTCATAAAGCAAGACTTTATTTTTGATTGGAATTTGTTTAAATTAATGTTCTAGTTCTAGCCTTTGATTTATACCATCACTTTTCTAACATGATTTTAGGAAATAAATATTCTCTGCAAGATTCTAAAAATAAAAATTTTGAGTTTTATTAAGTTTTTAATTTGGTTTGATGCACTAATAACTAAATGTAGCTGTGATATCAATTAATAAAAACTTTTACAACTTCTCACACTTAAATACAAATTATGCCTCAGACAATGATGCACCCAAAAATTAGAAAAATACTTGGACCATTATTGTTTTCAATTTATGCTAATTATCTACCAAAACAACTTTCATATTTCAAAATACACATATATGCAGATGATGTCCAATTATATCTAACTAGCAGATTCCAGCACTCGAAATTTGGGTGCAATTTCTAGGCAGCTTTATTTTTAAGCTTAGCCAATTCACAAACCAACACTTTTATGGTTTATTATTATTGTGAATGAAGATAGCAAACGCATTAACAAACACATCAACAAATTTAATAAAACACACATAGCATATGTGACCTTCTCCGAGACAGTGTGTGAAAATTAAGTTTTGAGAAAAAACGCATTTAAAAGTTTCTACACCTTTTAGAATCCACCGTTTTTGACACAACCCGTTTTTTGAGACCCTAGGTCACTTTTCTCGGAGAAGGTCACATATGTATAATTATATGTATGTGTTAGTAGCAAATTTAAATGCAATTTACTAAAAATAAAGGAATAAATTTAAAGATCTGTAAATCCGCCAAACGGCTAAAAAGAAATACCTTTCAAATAATATACGTTTGGTCAAAATCGGGATAAAATGGTAGAACAAAACATCGGTCACAAGTAATCGCCTATCCTATTAATATTATGGATAAGTCCAATGCAATTCATTGCCGAAAATAAAGCTAGACTGGACGATGATTTACAAAAGATTTGTATCTGGATAACAGCAAATGGACTTTGTCTTAGTTCAAATAAGTCTAACTGCATGATAATTTATAAAAAAAAAGTATGAATCCTGCTGATGATATCTATAATATTAATAGGCAATTGCGACCAATGTAGGTTTCACAGTTTTACCCTGATTTTAACAAAAAAATTATCATTTAAATGGTATTTCTTTTTAGCTGTTTTCCAGATTTACAGGTTATAATTGTCTGGAACATTTTTTTGGTGTTATGATCGCTTAAAGTTGCTAGTAACACATACATAAAATTATACAATGCTATGTGTGTATTTATTAAATTTGTTAATGTGTTTCTGTTAATGTGTTGTGTTTGTTTTCTTCATTTAAAATTAGTTGAACTGTGAAAAATACCATTAGGGTCTTTATTAAATGAAAAAATAAAATTTCCTAGAATTTGCACTCGAATTTCGGGCGCTGGAATCTGCTAGTTTTAATAAATAAGGAAAAATAGCAGTCGTAAATTCTGCCAACAACATACTCGTCGGACAAATTTACAACAAGCTTTGGACGCTTTGTTCATCACAATATTTCACCCCTTTACGAATAATAATTCTACTCGCTAAGAAATGTATAATTTCTGCTCTTATTTATGGATGTCAGTTTTTTGCAAGCTGCTATTCTACCAGTAAAAGAAGACTTAACGTCATATTCAACAATATTATTAGAAACGTGTACGGATTAAGAAAGTATGCTCAAGTCTCTCACATCTTTATGGTGTCCTGTTCGATAGTCCTCTTAAGATCCGCGTACTTTGTTATCTACACAAACTTATCTATACACAAACACCACTATACCTTTTTGAAAAAAATTATTATTCCATTACACCGTTGCCTTGCATCTGAATGACAGTTTTTTTTTATGCTTCGCGTCTTTGTTCCATATGCCCAACAACTTAATAGCAACGCAAAAAGTTTGAAGCAGTCTTTATTTTTTTTTGAACAAGCTTAAATGTAATTTATGTGTTCTTTGTAATAATTTTTCTACTTAATTTTTGCCTTAATGTAATATTTGATATTGCATTCCTGTACTTTAAATACAGGATTAAATCTTGTTGTACAGGAAGTGGAAAGTAAACAAGTAAATAAATAATGGGTTAAGTCGTCATAAATTTAAAAGAAATAAGTTTAGTGTTATAACCCCACAAAATATTTGTCGATGTTATTTCACGGTATTATAAAATTTTATTATTTTTGCCTTTTCGTAGTAAAATTTTTCATATGAAATTTAATTTTCATTTTATTTTTTCATTTCATTTATTCAGTCGTTTGGAACCTGCTTATTTTTCAGGACATACCGACAGCTCAATTTCAAAACATGCTAAGTCAAAAAGGTGATTTTTTCAGGAGAAGCTCTTAAAGTTTATGCGCGATATCTCGAAAGCTGTATGAGGTAAGACATTGAGTCTTTCATTGTTTTTATTAAAAATGGAATAAAATTATTTTCGTGATTTCCAATTGTAAAAATCTTATATTTATAGTATTTAGAAATAACATAGCATTCTTTAGCATGCACAAAAAAAATTGTCAAGTAGTCATGTAAGTCGGCTTAGCATCTTTTTGAAGTTTCCTTAATGTTTTCGCCCATGTAGATATAGCATTATTTGGTTTGGAAAATATCGGAAGTCTTTTATTCAATTTGTCTACATAAATAAATGTAGATTTAAAATTATTATTAAAAACGAAATAATATCTAGTAACGTGTTAATTTTTTTTTTATTGATTTAAAAATAAAATAATGCCAAAAAACAGTTGAATTCAAATCTAATTGAAAGTATATGAATACTTTAAAAGTAGTTAAGGACAAGTAAACGAGGAAGGACAAGTATCGTTTTCAGACATGACCACATATTCCTTGCCAATTACGCTCGTTAATTCGCTATAGAAGTGTTTGTAATATTTTGGAACGTCATATTGGTCACATAGATATATGAAATTTTTCGTTTTTCTTCAGTAATACGAAATTGGGACGTATGTGCTCTTCGCTTTCTGGTTTCGATGCATCTTTTAATTTCTCTAAAGTCCTTGTCGTATTTAATAGTTTTTAATAGTTTATAAATATCTTCTTTAGATACTTTTACTTCTCTGATTTTGGAACCATTAAATTTTCTTTTTAAGTGCAATCTGTAACTGCTACAAATTGCTTGAAGTTTAAAAAATCCTGGTTTTTCATTTCAATTACATCATACAATGGTGCGGTTTTCTTAGTATTTCTTATCAAAGAGAAATATTTCATTAAAATCTATATACCTTTGTTTAGCATAATGCCTTTGTTTGGGTATGACCTTTTCAATATACTTTTAATTAATATCAATGTTAAGTTTACGTAAAATCCACACATAAAATGCGAATATAATGATATTTTTATTTTGACCGATACATCTGCATTCTATTTTCTTCAGATACATTTTGGGAATATTCTCCACATTCTCCATATTCCTTACCTCGGGTTTTAAAGCTTCTGCTTTATTTTAACGCCATTCAGATGGCCTTTATTTCCTGCGAAAGTTCCCTAAAGGTGGTGCAATCAAATCTGCTTGATTCCATTTTTACTATTTTCGGTGTGATGGTGCTGTAGCTGCAGGCGATTCCAATGAATTTGTATCGGATGAATCATTTATTGGATCATATCCGTTAGCACTCTCATGGAATGGTTTTAAAATGTGTCTTTTTTTATTATAATAATTTATACAACCCATAGATATGCACACCGAAATTGGAATCACTATCTGGACAAATTATAGTGATCGATAATGGAGGAGACATTTAAGGGGACACCAAATTGGATGCTCTCGTATATTCCTGAGCATTTCCTAATAACATATTTTAAATGGGTATAACCAAACCAAGATTTACACTACTTTTTTAGCTTACTTATATTTTCCTTGTTATATGCATGCATCAAATTATGAATTCGATTCTTTTTTTTTTAAAAGATAACAAATTAATTTTAAATTCTAACATAAAATATGAATAAATAATGCTTTTACATATATTTTTTGGGCCATTTTCAGCATTTATCTTGTACGATAACTTATTTTATTCATAAAAATATAGTCGACAGCATGATTTAGAATTGAGCTGTCGCTATGTTTTCCTAAAAATTTATTTGTTTAATATCCCTAAGGGAAATCAAAAATTGCGACTTAATGCTTCATATATAGCCTTGAAAATTGAATTTAAATATTTTTAATTTTAGGAAAGAATATTTTTTCTATATAAATGAAATAGACCATAATAGTAAAATATTTTAACCCCTTAAATGACTCTTTCCAATAAAGATAGACTAAACTGACTCATATAAATTGCTAAAATTCGTAACGAGTAAATGTCTCACAATAATTTCATTTCGAACAATAGGATCCAAAATTAAGCTCATAGTTTCTTCGGTTCTGTTCATAAAGTGTTGAGCAAAAAAAAAAAAAAAAAAAAATTAATGTAAAATTCCCTATTCTGACTTTTACTATCAGTCATCCAATATCCAAAAATAGTGGTTACGCAGTTTTATTAAAGAATGAAATCGAATAAATTTTGTTGGTGTTTTGATAAAAATGAGTGACGAAATGAAAGAACGTGCTAAAATTATTAAACATTTTCAACAAGATCCAAAAGTGAGCCAAGCAATTATAGGTCTGCCTACACATTGCTTTCAATGTTACTAAAAATTATCACTTAAGAAAATAGGAAATAGAAACCATATCCAAAACAACAAATCCAATGGAAAATCAGCCCAGTTAATTCAGTGCTTCGATAATTTGGATTTAAAGAGTAAAGCCAATACAGCCATAAAAATTCCAAAACATTCCAGACAGGAGTCCTGCAATAAATATGGAACATAATAATAGAGCACGGAAATTGAAAACATGTTTCATAAAAAAATACTAATGCTGCTTAATGGTCGACGAACGTATGTACTGGCAAATTTCTTGTAGTGTTCGGGTGAAAATTTTTATAGATACCGCAATGTTTAACAAAGAATACTAATTCCTTTCCTTTTGGTCAGATTTGGCTGCATGTCAAGCTCATGGGTGGTCTAACATGGTTTTCGTACCAAGCAAGGTAAATTTTATATATTGTCTGAAGCTTATGCCAGTGGAGAGATATTGGGCTCATGTGATAGCGAGTTGAAGAGAAGAAAAGCTGTCCCAAACAGTGGAAAATTTTAAAGTGACAGAAAGCATTATAAAATCTCTAATCGGAGGTTTTCCAGAATATATAAAAGTTATCTCTTTTTTTGTAAATTTTATTATAATTTCAATGATTTCTTTGTTATTATATTTTATGTATGTTAAAAATTTCGATCTTACTCCTTGCTAATTAAAAAAGAAATTCACAAAACTCTTGACTTCGTTATAGCCAAGCTTTATTGTATTCTAATTCCATATTTTCTTACTCTGTATTCCCACGAGTAACACAGATGGCCAGTTATTTTTATGAAATTATTATGATTTGTGGGTTTTTGTTTGCTCGTTTGTACGAATGTGAACGGCTGGATTTTTAGACATTAACTACTTTCAGAACAACATAAACTGCCTATAAATTTCATTATGTCGGCCATTTCGTTGGAAAATACATTCGATTTAATGATACTCATAAAATAGCAAAGAAAATAAAGGGCCAATAATTTTTATTGAATCAACTAGGCGTATGATTAATGGCAGACACATAATGACGGGTACAAAAGAAAAGTAAAATATTTATTTTTTAGATTTCCAATAAATATAGATAAATTAAAGCAAAATATAACCCAATAAACATTTGTTAAAGAAAAATCTTCAATAGTATTTTATAATCAGTTTAAATAGGTCAGATATGAAAAGTTTTTAGCATTAATAAAAATGATCATAAAATAAAATATTTAAATAAAGTTATCATATATTTCCACAAAAAATGTAAATATGAATAATTAGTATAATTTATTTTATTTAAAAAAGGCTAACACCTAATTAAACCTAATTACCAGAATTCAATTTTATATTTTGAAATAAATATTTTGTGTAAACTTTGTAAACTGACTTACTTTTTCGGGAAACCATGGTGTCACAAACGGCATTTGAAAAGTATTGCTATATGAATGCAATGTGTCAAACGAATCCGGCGATACAGCACCCAGCATTGAATAAACTCCGCGAGAAAATTGATTGCATACTGTCGTTGTTGAAAATATAGAAAAAAAAGGAAGACATGAATAAAATATCTGTGATGTCATTGCTATGCCCCACATATGTATCTCCATCTATGTACTCATATATGTATGTATATGTAAAAATGGAATAATATTGAAAATAAAAACTGAATTTAATTGATATATATACATACATATATATGTATATACATATATATACATTTATATATGTATACATTTATATATGTATTTATTATATATATTATATATATGCCAAACAATACAGAAGAAGTGATGTGCAATCTGATGTAAATGCATAAAAACGGAAAGCAATTAAAAACAAACATAAAACGGAATTATACTGTACAATTTTCAATGAAAAATAAAAATTAAACAAAAATAACAACGAGTGCTTAAACATAATTAATGTTAAAGCGTCATTTGGTAACGACAGCGACATATTTTTGTCACATGCACATACCTTATGCTCAAAATGTATTCGGAGTTTTTTTTTTACATCTAAATTAATATCTTGTTAACAAAGTGAACATTTTTCAAAATTATTCGATAATTCGATGAGCTTGAAGCAGAAATCTTATTATTTTGGGAACTCTTCATGAAACGTAACGTTAGAGAGAAATTTTTAATTTTGTTAAATGTTTCAACTAAATTTTTTTTTAACTCTTTCTTTTAACTCATACTCTCTGCCTGTCTGTCTGTCTGTTTGTCTGTCTGTCGTAGGTCAACCCCATTCCCCCCTATTCAATTGATCTGAAACTTGGCTCATAGTCTTGTTGTAACTGCAATTAATTTTGGGGTTGTCACGCACAGTCACGCAGTGATCTAAGTGTCATTTCCCCTCTTTTGATCGTTCTAAAACTTGGTCCATACATTTGCTGTGAAAAAATATTAACTTTGACTTAGTCACGCACAGTCACGCATGGTCACTCACAGTCACGGAGTGATCTAATTGTTATTTCCCCTCATTCGTTCGTTCTAAAACGTGGTCCATACATTTGCTGTGAAAAAAAGATTAACTCTGAATTAGTCAAGCACAGTCACGCATGGTCACGCACAGTCACGGATAAATCAAAGTGGATTTCCCCACACCCAATCAATCTGAAACTTGGTCGATATATTTTCTGTAAAGAGAGATTAACTTTGACTTAGTCGCGCACAGTCACGAATAGTCACGCACAGTCACGGAGTGATTTAAAACCCATTTCCCTTTATTCGATCAATCGCAAACTTGGTCCATACACTTGGTGTGAAAAAAGATTAACTTTGACTTTATCACGTGCAGCCACGCATTGTCACGCACAGTCACGGAGTGATCTAAATGCCATTTTACCTCATCCGATCGACCTCATACTTGGTCCATACACTTGCTGTGAAAAAAAGATTAACTCTGACTTAGTCACGCACAGCCACGCATGGTCACGCACAGTCACGGAGAAATTAAAACGGATTTCCCCTCACCCAATCAATCTGAAACTTGATCGACATACTTTCTGTAAGGAAAGATTAACTTTGACAGGCACAGTCACGCGTAGTCACGCACAGTCACGCAGTGATTTAAAACCCATTTCCCCTTATCCGATCGATCTGAAACTTGACCGATAGACTTGCTATGAAAAAATATTAACTTTGATATAGTCACGCCCAGTCACGCATAATCACGCCCAGTCACGGAGTAATTTTAACCCCACTTCCCCTCATCCAGTCAATCTGAAACTTGGTCTATAGACTTGTTCTGACCATAGATAAATTTTAAAATAGTCACACAAAGTCACGCACAGTCACGGAGAGATTCAGAACTCATATGCATAAGGAAAGAAAGAGTTTTAATAAAAACTTTGTTTTTATGGGTTAGATTATTTAACCATTTTTTTTTTCTTATAACTTATTCGAAGGCATTCGTTTATGAAATAAGCATAAGAGAACAGTATTTATTATATATCTAAACCTTTAATTCCCAGGAGGAACATAGGGCCGTCTTGACAGATAATGTAGCAATATTTTTTGAAAAAGTTCTAAATTTCTAATTTCAGCTTTATTCTAATTTTGGGGTGTGTCTTGCTTTTCTGCAAATGGCAAAATATTGAGTGGCAGAATTAAATGAGGCCATGTTAGCTGTCAAGACTGAATGATGGTTCACCTCGAAGCTGACATAATGGATATTTAATAAATTGATGTGTATCCTAAAATGACTGAAAATTTCGACACGAGAACGTTGTGTTCAAGAAGGCTGCCATTTTTGTATATTGTGAAATTAGAAATGTGTCTAGAGGATGTTTCTATCCAATGTTTGGCGCTGTTTCATGGTTTGTACATTGGCTCTTCATACCGTGGGGAAGATGTTCCATCATGCTGGAAAGTTGCTAATATCTATCTGATCCCTGAAACAGAAGGGGCAAATAACCCTTAAAATTACCGTCCAATTGATCGACAGTATGGCTTTTGTAGAATTTGTTGTGCGGGAGAACTGTGAGCTCTTTTTTTTTTGAGTGCCGCAGTCGATCTAATCACAGTTTTGGTGAAAATAAAGTGGTTGCTTTAGATATTTTCAAGGCGGTCGCTTGTGTGTGGCACGGTACATTAATATCAAAGCTTATTACATTTGGGGTCGGCATTAACTTCTCTCGATATATATCGAGCTTTCTTAGAGACTGCATAATAGTGCTGTTATTGATGGGGTGTCAGCCAATAAATTTCAGTTTAATTCAGTGGTACCTCAAGGTTCTTCTTTCGCTATCTTTCGCTATCTTTCTTATTAAAACCTTCAATCCTACCTACTTTTTCACAGATGACAGCAGCCTATTTCAGGTATTTTCCTTTAATTGTGGGACAAGCCTTTTGGAGGTTGGGACTAAAAATCCGACAGTGAATGACATACATAAACTCCGAGTGAGGTAAAACAAATATGGTTGAATTTAATCCATGGACACTGGATTCAATAATGTCATCTGTGTATGTGGGTAGTGTAGGTATTATAGAATACTCTTAATGTTCTGTGGATGAAAATCGAATATGATGTATGTTGGAATGAACATATTTTTAAAGTGTAGAAAGAAGAAATAAAGTATTTTAGTTTTACAAAACGGTGGACAAATTACTTCACTCGTTCTGATCTCCCTAAAAAATTATACCACGTACATATAACCGAAAATGGAATATAACTCTCACATATAGGCAGAAGATTCATAGTCTAATTTGAAGACACTGGGCCAAGCTCATTAATGACAGTAGGGTACCAAATCTATTGACTCGTTAGAACATCGTCGTAATGTGAGTTGTGCAACACTACTCTGTAGATATTATGATGGGAAATAGCTTCCCCGATTAGTGAACTTATTCCAAAGGCTCGTAATACCGGATTCTCTATTAAATTGTATTCATTTGTACTCTATTATCCAGTTGACCTCATAAACTCCCTACATATGTCTTTCCTGAAAGTTATAATCTCTGAAGCACGAAATATTGAAAGAGGAGTACCAAATGGTTCAGTACTTGGGCCCTTTATTTTCTGCATGTACATTAGAGTGGCCGTTAATAAAAAAATTGTTCAAACACTCGGTGTCACCCTCTAGATATATGCGAATAGCAAAAAAACTGAGAAATACAAAGTTTTGGGTCAATCAAAAAAATTTTTGAGGTGCCTTAACGCGATTGAAAATTCTAAGTGTGTTTATATGAGGAAAATATGACTTTTTTTGTATCTTTTACCAAAATATCCTTCTACATATGTATTAATTTTTTCGACAAGTTGTTATATGAATCGACATCAGTCCTAAATTATATTTCTAAATTATATTTCAAATGCCCCAGTCCACTTTTGTGCCAAAAAACTCTTGGTCATGAAATGTGATGAACATTTTTTCAACTGTAACAAATTGCTTAAAGACAGAATTTATTTTGTCTCTATTATTACCAAGTTGTTAACCTATTGCAAAATGAGACCAAATTGGCAATTTTTTTTGATAAAATTTTGAAAACTCCATTTTTAAGGTTTAGAACATCTTCTTAAACAAAATTTCAAAAAATGGATCTGCCACTTTAAAGTTTTGTTAAATATATGTTAGAGATTAACTGTGTGAATTTTTAAGTGAATTCTTCTGCCAGGATTTTTTTTACAAAGGATTTTTTATATATTTTGCGAAAACTTACCCTTATGTGCTTCTAGGGTTAAAATGATCCAAAATTCAGCAGTATTTGCAGTATTTGAAGTTTTGACTTATTCGTCTTATATTAGCTTGGGGTCATTTGTGGAGCCAAGTCCAAATGGGTTAATGACATCAAATTATAAAATCATCATAATCATAAAATCATAAAAATCGGTAAAATATATCACAATATTATTTCCCAACCTATAGTAAGGTTTTATCTAGTTTACCAGAACAATTAATTAATTAAATATGCCAAATTTCAAAGTTTGGCCTCGGCAAGGAATGGATTAACGTTTTTCGATTTATATAAAATTTTTAGCATAGAAGATTTACATATATTATTATTATATTTTAAGCATCACATCTAAAAATTCATTAGTACTTACAAAATATTTGAATTTTTTGAATAAATTGTCTTTTATTAGATTGGTGCCATATGTGCAAAATGAATAATGGGGTCATATAATTTTTTTTCGAAACCCTAGGCTATTAAGATAAAATATAACATTTAAAAGTAGAAAATTGATAAATTTTTGATATGAAGTATTTAGAAAGAGTACATTTGCTGAATATTTCACAAAAAACAAATTTTTCTCGAAATCCGCAAAAAAAAATCCTTGTAAAAGAAATTCCGGCAGAGGGATTTACTTAAAAATGCACACAGTTGATCAATAATATATAATTATTACCTTAAAGTGCCAGATCTATTTTTTGAAATTTTGTTTAAGAAAATTTTTTTAAACTTAAAAACTCAAAATTTCGTCAAAAAAATTTTCCATTTTTGGTCTCATTGCGCAATAGATTAAGAACGTGGTACTAAAACAATACTTCCTGTCTGAGTGCAAATAGGTATAAAGGCAAAAAAAATAATAGCTTTAATTCATTTCTTAAAGCTGAAAAAATTTCCGTCAAATTTCACGACATATTTTTTTTTTTTTTTGGGCACAAAGGTGGTCTTGGGCATTTGCTAGTTCTTGGCGAATTTTTATTCGATTTTGTAGTTATGTAGCTTTCTCAAAGAGATAATTTAGTACTGAAAAAATTAAAATATAAAACGAAATTTTCGTAAAATCTGAAAAAAAGTCATACTTTGACCATATAAACACACCTGAAATTTTCAGTCACGTTGAACCACCTCCAAATTTTTTAGATTGAATTAAAACTTTGTATTTCTCGGTTTGTTTGCTATTCGCATATTTCTAGGGGCTTTAAGTTCGAACACTTTTTTTCCTCCACATAATAAAGGGCCACCTTAATGTACATAAATGATATATCAAATATTCCCTAACACTGCAATATCCGTATGTACGCAGATGATGTTCAACTGTATGCCAGTGCTAAAAGTACGAATGTGAATAACTGTATACAATCTGTTAACAATGACTTAATGAACATTAGTAACTGGGATAGGTTTAATGGATTGTGTCAAAATCTAACTAAGTCAATATCGAGAAGTAACGTGAAACTAGAAATTGGCGAGAATATAAAAATTAACAGCACAAATATTGTCTTCGTTCAAAGCACAACAAGTCTAGGAATAACTTTCAATACTCAACTTCAATGGACAAAACACATAAATTCTGTTGTTGGAAAGTGACACGCGATGTTAAGGAATCTGTGGGCTGTCCATCTGTTAAGGCTATTTGAGATAGGAATGCTTTTGGCAAAAACTTATTTCATATTATTTCTTATTTCTTCTTTATGGCTGTGAAGTATATGCAAACTGCAACAGTCTCGATTCTGGAAAGCTCTATGTGGGTGGCATACAATAATGTAGCGTGATATGGTTTTAGAAAGAAAAGAACCGTTAATATATCGTTATTTTCATATAAACTCTATAATATGTACTTTGAAGACCTTCTAAAGAACAGACGTCTTGCTCTGATGGATTAGATTATTTATTTGGCAGAACCAGATTAATTTTTTAAGTGAATAAATTTTGCCAGATCACCTCATGGAAAGAATTTTGTTCCACTTTAATTATGAAATGTCAAAGAGACAATTATTTATTATTATTTTATTATATTTATTATTTTTTTTAATTAGATTTTCGAGTTGAACGCACATATTCGTTAATTTACAATATTTTGTATCTATATATGGCATAACATAATGTTGTGAGCTAGATTGACACTATACAAGTTATTCTTATAATTTCTATTATTTAATTCATTTATTTAATTCTATTATTTAATTCATTTCCATTATTTAATTTTAAAATATTTTATAAAAAAAAGGTTTTTTTAAAACAGCTATGGTTACTTTTATAATATGAAGATTATACATAACTAGTGGATTGTGTGGCGCCTAGGCGCCCGTTTATTTTGACTTTAACAAACAAATTTTTTTTCCCATTTCAAAATTTTCCTATATTTTATATATTTAGAAAAAATTAATTTTAATGTTTTTAAAATTTAAAAAAAAAAAAAATCGGAAAACAGTTGTAAAAAATACAAACCAAAAACTTCGATTTTCAAATGAAGTTTTGTAAAAGGTCCTTTTATGTATATTTTCGCATAAGTTTGCCAGTAGCCAACCTTTGCTTTATATTTTCTGTTTCTATACATAAAGAGTTTTTAATATTATATGATTTTAAAAAAATATTTTATTTTGATAGAAACTCGGTAATTTTAGTCTTAATAATTTAATAATTTAATTTATGTATGTTTTATAACTTTTTAAAATGTTTCAAAATAAGTAAACTTATTCAACTAAAAAAAGTTTTTAAACCGTTCGGACAAAACAAACAAAAACAAGTAAGAAAATTATAGTCGGTCTAGACCGACTGTACGATACCCTATACCATGCGTTTAGAAACCCTATCTCTTAGGCCCAACTAACTGGACAGTGAAAATAAGCAAAAACCAAATTTGAGTGGGATTTTTATTAATTTTTTTGGCTGCAGATATGAAAAAGTTCATATCGGATGCTACATCTATAAAGGGACTAGGTCCAAAAATGGACCGATCCTGATCATGTTTGGTAAAGCCTCTTGTATTTTGCAGAAATATGTAGAAACAAAATTTGAGAAGAATCAGTGCAATATTTTTGTTTTTTAATAGATTTAAGTGAAGATCGGGAAGCAGCTCCATATGGGGTCAAAGGGATCATTTTTGGACTACTCATTAGTGGATGTAATGAACGCATACAAACCCAATTTGAGTAAGATCTATATGACAATTTGGATCTTATGGCAATTTATGTCGATTTCATATGGGTAATTTGTATGGGGGCTAGGTCTGAACATGGACCGATTCTCACCAATTTCAATAGCGTTCATCCCATGGCCGATAAAAGCTTATATACCAAATTTCATCAAAATATATTCATATTTGCGACCTGCAGTTTGATTACAAGCTTTACATGGACACACAGACGGACGGACGGACGGACGGACGGACGGACGGACATTGTTAAATCAACTCAGAAAGTGATTCTGATTCGATCGGTATAATTAAAGATGGGTCTAGGTCAAATATTTTTGGTTGTTACAAACAGCAGCACAAAGTCATTATACCCAAACCACATAGTGGTATAGGGTATAAATACTACGGTTATAACGAACTTAGTCTATAGCGAACTAATTTGGCCGGTCCCGCCGAGTTCGTTATAACCGAACTCCATTTTATTGTGGAAAAAATAGAATAGCATAGAAAAAAAAACGTTTTAGAGGAAGGTTCCTAAAAGTTTCTTAAGGGGGGGGGGGGTTAAAGGTTTTAAAAGTTAATAATAATAATTAATTGCATAATTCTTTTCTGAAGACATGAATACACGTTATAGCATAACATTTAAAGAATCTTTGAAAAAATTTTAAACTAAAAATTTAAATAAATAAGTCCGTGACAGCCAATATCCGGAGGCGTTGTTGTTTTGCGATGAACATCATAACTCATTACCGGACCATGTGAAAAAAAAATTGAAATGCGTTTAAAAGGTGACATGTTTCCTGAAGTAGTGACGAAGAATTTTTCAATTTTTTTTTGCAGCATTTTGAAGTGAAAAACGATTTTTGCTATACAATTTCGGGAATTTGTTGTTAAAAAATGGGGAAGAAAATGGAATTAAAAAAAAAACTTCGTGGTTACCTGATGATTTTTGTGTAGATATAGTGTCTAAAATTTCAAAAGAATCGGTCAAGAAGATGTTTGCTCTGATTTATTTAAAATTTTGACACAACACTCTCGACGTGTTGTGCATTCAGGAAGAGAAATGCAAAGAAAGGTTTTAAAACCTACCATACCACCCCTTAAGGAAATGCAAACACCAATACACCAATGTACACAAAAAAAAAAAAATATTTCATATTTCATCATACATGTAAACTGAAACAAAAGAGAACTATATTTTTTGCAAAGTTATCTATAAATCCAAAAAAGAAAAAATAAAAAATGCGCGCGTATTAGTTTTACTTAAAAAAAATCGCTTTTAATTCTTCCATGATAATTTCAATAAATTATTCAAATTAAAATCTTAAATACCTTTTTACGTAATTTATGTTTGTTCAAATTTTTTTAATTATGCAAAGTTATAATAATTTAAAATTTAAACTTAATATTGCACTATTTTTTCAAAGGCTTTTCAATACAGAGCTATAAACGAAATCATACGTTGGACAACAACAAAATCGACATTGAAGATCTCTTTTTTCTCAAATATTTATCAAAAAAAGCATGCTCTTTGGTAAGTGCTGGCCATCAATGAACTGAGCGAAAGTACTCTTAACAATACAAAACAATTTTGAGATGAAAAACAAAACAGACAAACGAATAAGTTTAGTAAGTGTTGCCAATTTTGACAACTTATTGTAATTTCGACGATTTTGCAATTTTGCCAATTTTGACAACTTATTGAATTTCGACGATTTTTCAATTTGTTAAAATGATTTGTTAAATTTGTAAAAATGATGACTGAAGATTTAAAATTATCAGTAGTATAAAAATTACGATTTCAAGGGTTACCAATTAATGGGTTGTTTATCGAAAATTGATAGTTTTTGTTCAGTGTAAATGGAAATTACAAAGTATGTATAGATTTAATTCTGGGTCATGTCGTTTCAAAACGGAAATACCTTGAATAGCATCTCCATTTAAGATTTAAGTTTTAATTACGGCGATACTTTAAATCTATATTATATGTTTCAGCTATAGAAACATGTCAATAAATTTATTTAGTTGACTGTTGTGTTAAATTTTTTTCGTTGAAATTTCACCACTAATACATTAGAAATAACCGATGCTGTAATAATATTCGTAATATGAATGATATAAATAAATTTGATTGTTTCCTTTTGTAATATTTTGTAGAGTTTTATTTTTATTTTCTTGACAATTTCTCGTTTTAAAAATAACGGTTTTGGCGATTTAGTTTCCAAAATTGTCGATTTTCAGAAGATTTTATTAGCAGCACTGGTTGGTAACATAAAAGAGAGAAAATTGTGTGTGGGTTTGTATAAAATGAGAAAGATTAAATTTTGTTTGTGTATTTCGCATAGCGTTGTAGGGAGTGCTATGTGTATTATTTCAGCGTTACAGAATCAGTCAGTCAGTCAGTGAGTCAGGGATCAGCGTAAATATATATAAGATATTCATTCAGTATTTGTTGTCGATATTTTGAAGATAATACTAAGTACAATGAGTAGAAATTAGATCCATTTAAAATGCTCAGTACGTCGCTCATACAAGTCTGATTTTACCAAATAGTCCTAATCTAAGATATTTGTAAATTGGGCAAACACTTAAGTAGTGGTAGCTGTTCTCCGATGCATTTAAATTGCAGACTGTGCATATATTATTTGTGTTGTTCCTGAAGGATCTGGCATTTAAATCAAGCAAAAGCTCTCTGGATCTGACATTTAAGTCAAGTAAACCTCCTCTGGCTTTTGTTATCATATTAGTGAGCTAGATTAAAAATTCATAGCAAATCTAACCTTGTGGTTTAATTGGCAATAAAAATCATGGCTTTGTGAGTTCGTTGCATTTAATACATTATCTTCGTGTTCTTTTATTTTTAATAATCGGATGTTAAGTTAAGGTATTGACAAAGATTTGACCGCTCATTTGCTGTTTTTATTTATAATTGCCTCAGCAAGAATGCGTGGAATTCTGTGGTGATTCATATTTAGTACGTTGTTTATAGAGCAAAAACGCAGCTTAAAAGTGAAGAGATATGAAGAATTTAAACCAGTTCCTAGATATATCATATAATTTGGAGCTGTAGTCGATAAAAACAGCAATTTTTTAATAAAATAATTTAACCCATAAAAACAATGTTTTTATTAAAACTCTTCTTTCTTTATACATATGAGTTTTGAATCTCTACGTGACTGTGCGTGACTGTGCGTGACCACCTCAAAATTAATCTTTGGTCACAACAAGTCTATGGACAAAATTTCAGATCGATCGGATGAGGGGAAATGGATGTTAAAGCACTCCGTGACTGTGCTTGACTATTAATCTGTGGTCACAATAAGAATTTGAGCCAATTTTCAGATCAATTGGATGAAAGGGAATGGGGTTGCCATGTGGCAGACAGACAGATAGGCAGACACACAGACAGAGAGTATGAGTTAGAAGAAAGAGTTTAAAAAAGAGTGGAGTGAAATGGGAATATAGATAGGCGTTAAATTTTATTGAGAATTTTCGAAAAGACATTTAGCTGATAAGTGAGTACTATGCGGATTAACTGCAGCATTTGAGTGATGAAAGCTCTCGTTTCATAAAAGCAATATTAAAAATCAATGCGGTGTTAAAAATCAATGATTTAGAGTCAGAATTTCTTTAGTAAACAGCTTATTTGCCTGATTTCGACCCCTTGGATTGGTGGATTGGTTAAAAGATATTTACTAGTAATGAAAAAGTGTAGTCGACAGTCATTAAGATGTCCCAACGAAAAAAAAAAAATTGTCGTCCAGTATTTTTTGAAAGCTTATTTTTTGAAAGCTTATTTTTGTGATTTTTTTCAAATTTTTAGGTAGAGGTCGCTAAAGTCGAATTTTTCCCAAAAATCGGGGTTTCCGGGTATTATTTGAGTTTTACTTATTACTTTGCCCTTAACCATGATTTGCTTTGTTACGAAGTCAATATTTTAAAAGAAAACAAGTAAGAAAATTATGGTCGGTCTAGACCGACTATACGATACCCTATACCATGCGTTTAGAAACCCTATCTCTTAGGCCCAACTAACTGGACATTGAAAATAAGCAAAAACCAAATTTGAGTGGGATTTTTATTAATTTTTTTGGCTGCAGATATGAAAAAATTCATATCGGATGCTACATCTATAAAGGGACTAGGTCCAAAAATGGACCGATCCTGATCATGTTTGGTAAAGTCTCTTGTATTTTGCAAAAATATGTACAAACAAAATTTGAGAAGAATCAGTTCAATATTTTTGTTTTTTAATAGATTTAAGTGAAGATCGGGAAGCAGCTCTATATGGGGTCAAAGGGATCATTTTTGGACTACTCATTAGTGGATGTAATGAACGCATACAAACCCAATTTGAGTAATATCTATATGACAATTTGGATCTTATGGCAATTTATGTCGATTTCATATGGGTAATTTGTATGGGGGCTAGGTCTGAACATGGACCGATTCTCACCAATTTCAATAGCGTTCATCCCATGGCCGATAAAAGCTTATATACCAAATTTCATCAAAATATATTCATATTTGCGACCTGCAGTTTGATTACAAGCTTTACATGGACACACAGACGGACGGACGGACATCGTTAAATTGAATCAGATAGTGATTCTGATTCGATCGGTATAATAAAAGAGAACAAAGCAGAGAACAAAGCTCAGAAAAGAACAAAGCAGAGAACAAAGCTCAGCAATTGCACGTAATATATGATGTCGCTGAACGCGGGGTGGCCTTGGCTCATTCTTATATTAATGTAACAGATTTTCAGAATTTATTGCAGGGCATAGAACTTCAGAATTAATAATAAGAAGCAAAAAAAAATATTTTTAAATTTATTTTCGATATGAGAAGTAAGCTGTCTAGAATTTTGGGGGGCGGGTTTTAAAAAATTTCATCATCAACCATATAGACTCTCACTGTAACATAACAAAAAACCACCCATATTTAATAGTTAAAAAGAAAAAATAGAAACTAACATTGAAACAAATCCGATGCATAACTGGCAAACACCTTAGAATATTTTTAATTTCTCAAAATAGGCACAAAGCGTAAATAGGAAAATCTTGGAACAGTAAAAGCAAATTGAATAATTTTTTTAATTCACTCAGTCTTTATCCACGTTATAAACGGCGTCATTTGTTTTTTTAGCTTTGATAGAAATTTTAAAAGTTGCAAAGCATTACTTTCAAAATTTATGGAAAAAAATGTCATTAAGGTGACCCAAATGAGCAAAAAAAAAATACCGAAACTGATGATTTCTACAAAAGTGAAGTAAAGAAGTTTGAACATTTTTCTTTTAAAATATTGAATTCACAAAAATACTTTACCCTATAAGCTTTCAAAAAATGCTGGGGGACCCATGAAAATCGAAAAACAAAAATTTTTCTGGACAACCTAATAATCATGTTGGTTGCTCGTATATGGCTGCCTATTTGACACTGAAACATTTTTTTTATATGTTTTTTCCTACATCGAATGATCACTTTTTTCTTATTACTTTTTGAACATACTTCAAACCTACTCGTACATGTACCAAAAATACAAATCAATTTAAATTGGCGCCATTTGTTGGCCTTATGGAACAAAATTAATGAACACAAAATTAAAACGGTGGAAATGATCAAAATGGCTTAAAATTATAAATGACCACCTACTTAGTCGCGATAACTTAAATGCGTCCGCTGTATTAATGACATCGACATAAGCCTGCAGTTCAAATCTTCGGGATGAAACATTCAGATTATGATTTAACATGGCATATTTAAAGGCAGATTGTACTTCGTCAGTACCTTGTTCAAAGATGGCACCTGTAATGAAAAAAAAAAGATAAAAATGCAAAAATATAAATTAATCTTGACATTTGTTAATAAAAAATCATAAAATCGTATAATATGTTAAATATCTTTGGTAATTATTAATATTTATAACAAGTCGGCATACCGAAACATAAAGCCTTTTATTTTCTTTAAAATATATTGCTGTTTAATATATAAGTAAGATTCTTAATACGACTTAACTAAATTGCACAATATATACAGTCCTTGAATATACAGCACCATGTGACTTTCATCTGAAAATTGTACTAGAATAAGCAATTTGAAAAATTGAAACAATTCCAATGAATAAACGATTGAGTATCTCTTGCTTTGCCTGACCACCCGAGGCTATTTTGGTAGAATTTATGTATATAAATTTATCATCTCTTTCTGTTTAAATGTTTACCTATAGCAATTCAAAAAGTTATGATAAAAATTTTACAAAACTAAAACTACTTTTGGCTTCACAAACCATTAAAACTTTGGCCGCTGTGCAATCTATATTTTGTTTTACACTATTTTTTTTTTTTCAATATTTTTCAATATATGTGGTGAACTCGAAAAAAATATATATTAAAAAAAAAAATGGGTTTTTATTTACAGACAACATCCATATATATCATCAAAAGTTTTGTATGTTATATAAAAATAGATTGTTAGTTTTTAGTTTTGAATTTTGTTTACCATAGAAGCGCGCTAGAATATTGGAAACAGAGGAAAAGTTCACAAAAGGATTCTAGTTTTTGTAATATTATGTATTCACTTACAATTAGTATAACGAAAAATAGAAGAACTTTTAAATTAATTGTGACCTGGGCCATTGTAGTATTGTTGTTTTGTTATGATATTTCTGTTTCTATTTTTTTTTTTGTAATTTAGTTTTTGTTTGTTTGGCTTATTGTTAACTTCGGTCTTGACCTGCTGCTTTTAGCGCCATCATTTGGCTCTTTTTTTTTCAATTTCCGACAAGCAAAACGTTATAAACAAAATCACACAAATTTCCAAGTACACTTATGCCTCGTTCAACTTTTTATTACTAATTTACTTTCTCTAAACTACTTAACATGGTTTCTAGGTTAAACTGTGCCATTTTTTTTACATAAATTTACAATGAAATTGTAATTTAAAATCAAAAACTTTCCGTCAACTTTTGTGAATTACTTTTAAATCATTCAAATTTTGTTTTTATCGAAAAATATAGTTTGAAAATTACTAGCGGTATTTGTTTTTAACATAAACTAAGGAGAATGGGTGCTGTGGCATAATTTTCGTTGCTGTAGTTGGTGGAGTGATAGGTGTTCATAATAAAAACGTAAAAAATAATGGAATAAAAAAAAGTTTGTTTCACTTTCCGCTTTTGTTAGTAAACTGTGTCGTTGAATAAATTTCATTTTTCTATTTAATTTTTTTTTCACTACCGCACACAGTGGCATTATTGAAAAAAAAGGATTGCAAAATCTAGAATTTTTTAAATTTATATTTAGCTATCGATGGAAAGGAGTTCAGCTTTATGGAAATTGAGTTTAAGTAATATTTAATGAAGAGTTCCTATTCAGTTAAGTTTAACATGTATGGAGCTATTCCTAAAAAGGGAAGAATGCAAGAAACTGAATTACAATCTATAAACTGCTATGAGGAGAGATGAGCAATTATTTGTGACGAATTTCACTACAACTGCAATTATTGATATATTGTTATATTGTTGCCACTGTTGCCACTATAACTAATAATTATGTGATTATTATTTATGTTTTTTTTACTTAGCTAATGGATATATCTCAAATATAAAAAATATAATATCTTTTAAAGCGAGCGCGGATCCACGGGGGGCGGAAAGGAAATTTCCCCCCCAAACACCTTTCGATAGTTTTAAACTTAATGAACAATATTGTGTTGGTATTGGTACGGATGGTTGCCCTCTAATGTTAGTGAAAAAATACAGGAAGAAGCAACCGACGCAAAAGGAACATCATGCTATTCTCATAAATTAAATAACTCCTTATCTAAAAGCAATAAAGTTCCACTCATACAAAAAGTGACTTCGCTTGTTAAGGAGACAACAAGATTTTTCAAAAATCAACACCCCAAAAGAATAATGTTTTAATGAAATTTTTGGGATTAAAATTTTCAATATTGTGTGAAACTAGATGGTTGGATGGCATGATACAATATTAAAATTAGCAAATAATATTAAAAATATATTGGAGGCACTGGAGAAAATATCTCATTGGAAGAACAGATTTACGTCCTCAAAGGCGACAATTTTAATAAATTCGCTTAGGTCATTTGATTTTATATGTGGTTTGTATATCCTTAGTGATATTTTTGCCCTCACACAAACCATAAGCGTAATTCTGAAAAAAAGACCTAGACTTTTGCAAAGGGTCAGACATAATTAAAACTCTTTTAATGAGCCTTCAATATAAATGAAGCGAAGCAGAGGAAAGCTTTAAATTTATTTTTAGCAAAGCGAAAATAATATGTGATGCCCTAGACATTTCAGTCGAAAAAACTAAATTTGAAAGAAAGCACCCAATACGGGATTGTAAAAATACTTTCGTATTGCGGGTTATATTCCTTTATTAGAATCTATTTCGGAAGATCTCAAGTCTCGTTTTATGGAAGATTGCTTAAATATTTTTAGCATACCTAAGCTTTTGCCGAAAAATATCACAAACCTTTCGTATACTGAATTGAAAGGGATAATTTTACAAGTTTTGGAGGACTTTGGTAGACTACACCAACCAAAAAAGGAGTTCAACTTGCAAAGCTGTAATCTGAAATCATTCATTGGCAGCTCAAATGGGAAGTTTCAACAGAAGTTCCACATGAAAGCATAGATGCGTTATCTCACTGGGACGAAGAATAATTATTCAAATTTTTATTTCATTGCCGCTAAGCAACTCAACAGCTGAAAAATCTTTCCCAATTTTGCGGAGAATTAAAACATGGCTCAGATCAACAATGAAGAAAAAGTAAGTGCTTTAGTCATGATGAATATTCACCACAAACAAGAAATATCTACAGATGCTGTTTTAAAAAAAATTTTCATCCATGGGCAACCACAAAGTAAATATTTAAACAGCATTCTTACAGTTATATGCCATTCATTTTATACCAGGGCCAAATCACCGCATTCGATATCGAGTAAAATCAATCGAAATTCCATATTTTGGTTTATTATTTAGAAAAGACAGACAAACATCAGCACTCGTTTAATTTTTACTCTTAACAAGGGGCCATAATTCGTTAACTGTGACAGAGTAAAATTATTTTTAGTATATTATTTTGGAAAATAAAAAAATAATTTCGATCGAAAAATTTCGTTTGGCTCCAGAAACCCCATTTTGTTGAAACTACCTACATATAAAACACCATTTCCAACTGTAGCTGATAAAATGTTAACTGAAATTCATGATTTTAATTTAAATTATCATTTAAAATTAAGAAGTTTTTATTTGAAATGCAAAAGTTTCCATTTAGGATCAGAAGCTAAAATATTTTACTAAAAATAGCAAAATTATGACTTAAGAATATAATTTAAATTTCAGAAAGTTCCATTTCAAATTAAAAAATTCCATTTGATGCCGAAATTTTAAATGTAAGTTTATACGTAAATTATTGAATTCTAAATGAAGTTTTCTGGATATTAAATGTTGTTTTGTAAATTTCAATTGAAATTTTCTAACTTTCATAGATCTTTTCTAATTTTAAATTGAATTTTTAACTGATAACTGTGTTTTGTTAGGTAAAAGATTTAAATTTCTAAAATTTCAAAAAAAAATTTTTATACCCTATACCACTATGTGGTTTGGGTATAATGACTTTGTGCTGCTGTTTGTAACAACCAAAAATATTTGACCTACACCCATCTTTAATTATACCGATCGAATCAGAATCACCATCTGATTCGATTTAACGATGTCCGTCCGTCCGTCCGTCCGTCCGTCCGTCCGTCTGTGTGTCCATGTAAAGCTTGTAATCAAACTGCAGGTCGCAAATATGAATATAGTTTGACGAAATTTGGTATTTGTTCTTTTATCGGCCATGGGATGAACGCTATTGAAATTGGTGAGAATCGGTCCTTGTTCAGACCTAGCCCCTTTACAAATGACCCCTATGAAATCAACATATATTGCCATAAGATCCAAATTATCGTCCAAATCTTAGTCAAATTGGGTTTGTATGTATATATTACATCCATTAATCAGTAGTCCAAAAATGATCCCTTTTGGACAACTCTTAGTCATAGGCCCCATATAGAGCTGCTTCCCGATATTCACTTAAATCTATCAAAAAACAAAAATATTGCACTGATTCTTCTCAAATTTTGTTTGTTTATATTTTTGCAAAATACAAGATCCTTTACCAAACATGGTCAGGATCGGTCCATTTTTGGGCCTAGTCCCCATATAGATATAGCATCTGATATGAACTTTTTCATATCTGCAGCCGAAAAAATTAATAAAAATTCCACTCAAATTTGGTTTATGCTTATTTTCTATATCCAGTTAGTTGGTCCTGAGAGATAAGGTCTCTAAACGCATGGTATAGGGTATCGTATAGTCGGTCTAGACCGACTATAATTTTCTTACTTCTTTAATTTTAAATTGAATTTTAAAAAAAAAATTTTTTAATTTCAGTTAAAAAAATTGTATTTGAATTTCAAAATATTAAAAAATGTGGAAAGCTTTTCTGCACGTAAAAATATTTTGAAAAAAAAAATTTTTTTTTTTGAAAAATTTTCAAACTCTTCTTTAAGAAAAATAACTAAAAGTAATTTTTTGGGCAAACCTTATAAAATATTTATTTAAAAAAAATATTGAGCCAAACCTTGAAATTAATTTTTTTATTGGTCCAATTTAATTTCGTTATGAATATTATTAATTTTTATTAATTCTAAACAATGTCATATGTTTTGTCATTTGTAATAAATATATAAACTGTAATAATGCTTATCTAATGATTTTGGTATAAAAATTTTATTTGTTGAACTTTTGTAAGCTGTAGTCTGTCATTTTTTTTATTGCTTCAAAATATAAATATTTTGTCATTTCAGTGTTAATTCTTTTAAAAACTTATATAATTAATTATAAAACAAGCTAAATAATTAAAATTATTTTATATCAACAACTGTTATTTTATTGGTAATGAATTTCTGTTTTTGTTTTTTACTTTTTACTTTTTATAAGTACATAACTTTTAAATAAACTTTTATAAGTAAAATTTTTTTTTGTCAAAAATTACCCTCCTCCCCCCAAAGGGTTGAGTTAGATCTGCGCCTTTTTTAAAGATTGAGAGTTCTTATAAACTGTAATTGACACAACATAATTGTTGAGAGCCTGATTGGCAATTAAATCTTATTTAAAATTTATTTTTAAGTTCAGGTAAAAGTTTGATTTGATTTAATTTGTTTCTGATAAATTTTTAATTTTTAGTACAGTAACATCACAATATTTGAAAAATTTTATTTAAGCTAATTCATTTACAATGAGTTTTCTATATTTCAAACAAATTTTCAGATATTTAAAAAATATATCATAATATTCAGTGCCATTTAATATATTTACAACTTCGTTAAAACTAAGGGCCCCTTTTATTAAAGAATTTGAAACTGTACTCCCTCTAAATAGGACAAACTCCGATAAAGTGAAATGTATTATTGGTAGCATCTCAGTTGCATAGAGTACATAAGCCTACTGAAAAAGTTGTGAAGCACCTTACTTTGAGGTCTAATAATCCGCCTGTAGCTTTTACTATCAAACTTATAGACCCTGGCGAAAAATTTGAAACCGAAAGAGGTTTCATACAATTAATTAATTGGAAGTACAAGTCGTGGAGTTGAGAACCTCTAGCATCGGAAACCAAATCACTAATTTCTTTTCTTTTGAGTGAATCTATGATTCCTTTCGAGTATCTACATAATGGAGTCAACATATCATATTTTTCAATTTTCACTTTTTGCAAGAAAACGATACACAGTGGTCATGTCTATCCATTGTAAAAATCTGACATTGGTTTTTCTAGTCTTTTGCAAAAAAAAAAAAAAAAAATACAGCTTCTTTAGAATCCACTAAAAAGACATATTTTGAGTTGTATCCAAAAAACTTGTTATTTTTGATAATCACTGAAAAAATCGCAAAAACAACTACTGTTGTATACTCATTATTCGCAATTCTTTACAATGAAACAACTGTTTTTTAATTTTATAGTAAATATTAAAGAAAAAATCGTTTTCTGCCTCTACTGAAAATTTGTAAATTTTGAGTAGACTTACATACTTTAGAAGTACAGGTGCGACATTCTCTCTATATACGACTATTCTTCAGCCCAGTAAGTCTACCTTTCTATAATTTTTTCAGCTAAAGAATTTGGGGTTGACATTTGGTGTATATCAGAATCTTGGTTTAATCCTGAAATTCAAAACAGTAATGAATTAAATGGTTATCGCCTTTTCCGAGCCGATAGGTACGCAAATGGTGGTGGTGCAGCTATTTATGCAAAATCATCAATATCCTGTAAACTTAGTTGTAAATCAATAGCAGATGAAAAAAACGAGTATTTGTTTCTCAAAATTTTGAATAAAAATAACAAAAAATTTAATTGGCTCCATTTAAAAGCCTAATAAAGATACTGATTTTAATCCACTGCTAAACAAGTGAACAACACTTACCCCCGGTTACACCGATGTTCAATGAAAACATATTAGCTGATCGAAGTTTAAAGGATGATATGAATGGAATCGGTGGAAACTGAATTATCGGCCATTTCATGGAACCAAGTCTTTCTCATGCCAACCGTAGATGAGCAATTAATTTTTTACAAAACAATATTCTTTATTCTTTATGAAGAACTATCAATATGCTCGCTACGTTGTTAGCGCAATTATTATATCAATCATTAAACTATAACAATATTTAAAAACAATAAGAAATATGGTGTGAGTCACAATGCGATGGAAGCTTTAAACAAAATATATTCTTGACGGCTTGGACGGTCAATACCAAAAAAATTTTTCATAAAATTAAAAACTATTTGATTAATTTAAATTCCTAGCTTCATTTCTTATCATTTCCCCTTTTTTGTCCCCCCTGAAGGCTCGAATTTAAAAAAAAATTATTCTTGGCCGATGTTTGTGTCGCTGGTGGAACCTACATATCAAATTTCGTATTCCTAAATTATTTTGTAAAGATGCAAAAACGTACCAGTTTTACCCTTTTTAGTCGTTTTTACCCCGCTTAGAACCCGAATTTCCAAAAGTTTTCCTCTCATCTGATGTTAACATCTCTAATGGAATCCGCATACTATATTTGTTATTCCTAGATTCGTTTGTTTAGAAGAAACCAAATGTACACTTTTTGCCCTTTTTGGCCGTTTTTCCTCCCCTAGACGTTAGAATTAGCAATAACTTCATTCTGTACTGATGCCCACATATTCGGTGGAGTCGGTATACAAAAATTCATATATATATATTAGGGCGGGCCAAATTTTTGGTTTATTAGAGCCGCCCCCTAGGATGATTCTATGGACAATTCTAAGCAACTTTTGTGAAGGAACCATAGGTCTATCTCGATTTTCGAGTCTCCCACTTTTCAAAAAATGATTTTTTCCCTATAACATAACATATTATTCAAAATTCGATTTTTTATTCATCGTTATATTATCTATTTTATGTGTATATGGGGGGTTTTTGGGGTCGAGAAATTCATTTCTGATCTTTATTTTTACCAACGACCACCGCCAGAGGGCGTTTCATGTATATTTTAACTATTTTTCGCCTATTCTCCGAGAAAAATTACAAGTTTTTCGTTAAAATTGATCTTTATTTTATTTTTTTCAACAGAAATTCAACCTAAACAAGTAAGAAAATTATAGTCGGTCTAGACCGACTATACGATACCCTATACCATGCGTTTAGAAACCCTATCTCTTAGGCCCAACTAACTGGACATTGAAAGTAAGCAAAAACCAAATTTGAGTGGGATTTTTATTATTTTTTTTTTGGCTGCAGATATGAAAAAGTTCATATCGGATGCTATATCTATAAAGAGACTAGGTCCAAGAATGGACCGATCCTGATCATGTTTGGTAAAGTCTCTTGTATTTTGTAAAAATATATACAAACAAAATTTGAGAAAAATCAGTGCAATATTTTCGGGAAGCAGCTCTATATGGGGGTCAAAGGGATCATTTTTGGACTACTCATTAGTGGATGTAATGAACGCATACAAACCCAATTTGAGTAAGATCTATATGACAATTTGGATCTTATGGCAATTTATGTCGATTTCATATGGGTAATTTGTATGGGGGCTAGGTCTGAACATGGGCCGATTCTCTTAAAAAAAAGCTTATATACCAAATTTCATCAAAATATATTCAAATTTGCGACCTGCAGTTTGATTACAAGCTTCACATGGACACACAGACGGACGGACGGACGGACGGACGGACGGACATTGTTAAATCAACTCAGAAAGTGATTCTGATTCGATCGGTATAATTAAAGATGGGTCTAGTTCAAATATTTTTGGTTGTTACAAACAGCAGCACAAAGTCATTATACCCAAACCACATAGTGGTATAGGGTATAAAAATAAGAACATGTTTAAAAAAAAAAAAATTAATTTAGTGGAAGAAAAGCCAAATAAGTTATTTTTGAAAGTCTTTCTTGCTTTCAAGTCTGGGTATTTTGCACGGCTTTCTGATGTAACTGCCACAACACTGTGTCGATTTTTTTCTAAAACATGTTTAGAAACGCTAACCAGCAATTGAACATGTCTTTCCGTTGCTTGCATGTGTACCGGTATTCATGGATCAGGCAATGGTGGATCATCGTATTCTAAATAGTGTTCCAAATGATCATACGGAATGGTATGCGTAAACGGTGGTTCGAATAAGACACCATCTTTATTTACATCAATCATATTCGTATAATCTGTACAATTGAAGTTTATCAAAGGTTTTTGATAAACTCTAAGATGTGCCGGGTCGTACAGATTTCTTCGGTAGTGTACAATTTTCTTGATTGCGATGTTTCGTGTCTCTTTTTTATCATCAAATAACATCGCTAACAAAACATTTTCATAATGTGCCTAATATGAATTGTCTTTAATGACATTACTCACAACTGTGTGTAGATTTGTATCCAAATATTGTGTCCAACGAATGAATTTGTAAAATAATACACTACCGAAGACCACCAAATTATAGTACTTGATGTTGAAGTGCATCGGCACATACACTTTCATTATGTATGTTGCCAGAATTTTCAAATTCCTTGATGGATTTTCAGTTGACACATACAACCGCAACAATCTATTCGCCTTGGTGAGCCAACGTGAATGTGCTATTGGTCCTGGTTTAATGTGAGACAAATCCGCAGGAACAACACCATTCGAAATTGCATTGGCCATTTTGTATAGGTACTTTGAATCGGTGGATAATTATCTCGAATTCATGTACAAGCTAAAAAAAAATAAATTAGATGAATTAAATGCAACTTTACCATTTAATAATAGAAAAAATCGATGAGAAAAATGACAAATGATACATACCGGAAGATATTCACACGTTTCAATTTGTTTGCCCAACGTTCCGGTTGTTGTTCGTGGTTTAGTGGTCGATGATCTGTCCAAAGTGTTAAACAAATGACGAAATGGCAGCTCGTTGAAGTGCAGAAGGCACACAAACCAATGCAGCGGTCTATTCAAATGCAATTGAAATCGACGCAAAATCCCATTTCTTACGCCAGTATTTGTTGGCTCACCATCACAGCATATGCCGATTAATGCATCGAGAGCTATTTCTTTTTCGACGAAGAATGCATTCAATATCATCAATTTGTGTTCAGCATCTTCATTTTCGACTTTTGTGTAGCCAATCATTTGAGAATTTGGTTCGTTCAAAACAACTAGATGTGGTTCTTTCACCATCCGTGGATGCAACTTCTCATCGATTTTTTCCATTGTTAAAGCATAATTTTTTCGGCCGTCGAATGAAAATGCTATCAAATTGGATGCATCATACTGCTTACGAAGAAATTCTTCTCTGAATTTGGCTTTTTCTCGACGCACTTTATTTTTATCCATGATGATAGAGGATTGCCATGTGCATCTTTTACGTCAATGTCTTGCATAAGAGATGTTGCGAGTGCTGCTGCTATTCTATCTGACACACCAAATCGATCACACATCGCAGCGAAGTTCGAAGCATCGTATCTGGGAGTATACGGTCCTCGTATCATTGGCGGAACATCTTGTGGATTTGAACTTGGCTCATCTGTATCAGTACTTGGTTCATATGCTAAATGGGTCTCTTCAACACTTGTTGGTATTATTGTTGACTTGGTGCTGGCTCTTCAACTGACATTATTTTGATCTCGCATAAACTCTTTCAAATGATCTGCAATCAATCCACATGAGCATAATGCTGCCTTCAAGACACACTGACATTTGCCGATGTAAAATAATTCTTTTGCAGATTACACGGACGTTCTGAATGTGGCGATTTTTGGATGTTTAGTTTCGATTTGATACTTGTCAATCAATTTTCTAACAACACTTTTTTTTAGAATTTCAACATTAAGTTGACTCCAAATTTGAATCAATTTGTCTGTTACGTGCGGTACAAATGTTTTATACGAAAACATTTTGTTTTGGAGTTTAGCACGTTCGGCCAAGAAAAAATAAACGTATAAATTAGTAAAAAAAAACATCTTAAAATATCCTGTTTCGTTGGCAGATTGAGTCCACTCAGATCACAAGATGCACAAAAATCAGCAACATCGCGCGAAGACAAATTCTTCAAATGACTTTCGGTACTCGTTGATGTTGTTGCGGTTTGCGATGTAGACGGCAATGCATTCGGATCCATTGTATACTTTCACAACATTGTATACTTTTTTCCGCGTCAGTGGAGAGACTCTCCATACTATATTGCAGCGTTATATTGAAAAGTATTACTTATGACGTTCTTAAAACTAGATGTGGAGAGAAGCTCCATACTATATTACAGAGTTATATTGAAAGGTATTACTTATGGAAGGAATGGTAAAAGTTACAATTTCATGACTAAATTTGGGCCTTTAATTCGTACCGTGTAATTTATTCAAATACCAAATTTTGATTTGAAACGAAAAACGAAAAAAAAATGTTTTTAATTGACTTACTTGAAATTAAGAACCATAAATGTCAGAGATAAAAAGTCCGCAAAGCAGCAGAAACAATTTTGGTTGAAATTGAAATATGCTTGAAACGCCCTCTGGCGGTGGTCGTAGGTAAAAATAAAGATCAGAAATGAATTTCTCGACCCCAAAAACACCCCATATACACATAAAAAAGATAATATAACGATGAATAAAAAATCGAATTTTGTATAAAAATTATGTTATAGGGAAAAAAATCATTTTTTGAAAAGTGGGAGACTCGCAAATCGAGATAGACCTATGGTTTCTTCACCAAAGTTGCTTAGGATTGTCCATAGAATCATCCTAGGCGCGGCTCTAATCGAATTTTTCGGCTCCATACAAATTGGCCCGTCCTAATACATAACTATATATCTATAATATTAATGCTAGGCGATTTCTTGTAACTGGTGTTTTGTTCTACCGTTCTATCCCGATTTTGACCAAACGCATATTATTTGAAAGGAATTTCTTTTTGCCGATTTGCAGACTTACAAATTTTTAAATTTTTTAATTTATTTTGAGTAAATTGCATTTAAAGTTGCTACTAACACATACATAAAACAAGTAAGAAAATTATAGTCGGTCTAGACCAACTATACGATACCCAACTAACTTGTGACGGTGATCTGTTTTGCTCTGCACTGTAGCAAAAGAATTTCTGTTACAAGGAGAATAAGAAAGAAGAAAAAAAAAAATAATAACCTTGAACTTGAAATTATTTTCAAGTTCAAGTATGTACATATAAACAACACCTTATATGGTAATATGTTGATGGCATTTTTTTTTGGCGTTTTTTTCTCTTCATTGTGTTGTATGAAATCATGAACACATTCATATGCAATCATGCTGTTCAAACCACGTATTTTCTTGTATTGATCTCACTTGCTCTCATAGTCATATATGAGTGGGAGTGTTATAAATACTAGAGAATATTATGAATGCATATGAATGTTCTCAATGAATTGGTGGTGTTTTTGTTTTTTTAATAAACAGGTTTTTATCTGGACATGAATGAATGAAGATGAGAAGGTTTAATGTAATAAAGTTAAATTTAAATCGAGGAGTTGAATTTTGAATGTTGAAAAGAAAGGTTGAAGAAAAACCTTAAAACTTAAAATTAAAAAAAAATGTAGTTTTAATTTAATTTTAAAGAAAAAAAAAATGTAAATTTAAAATAAAGTAACGTGAAATTAAAATTAAAGTAAAATTAAGAAAAGTAAAGTTTAAGGAAGTTAAAATAAATTTAAGACTTAAGAAATATAAAATTTAAAAAAAAAAAAAAATAAAAATTGATTCAAGTTTTGATAATGAGAGTGGCAGAAAAATCTTTAATGTGTGTCTAGTGGAAATATATAATAATAAAACATTAAAAACAAAACTAAATCTACTACAACTTAATTGATCGCAGTCATCATAATTTAATACAACAATTAAATGCTGTTATACTCCGACAAAGAGTGAAAGGTGAAGGAGCTTTAATAAAGTCACATGCCAAAATTGAAAAGCATATGCCGAGACACAACCACGGCGTCCGGCGGCAGCAGCTTCATCGGTACCTCATCAACACCAGCAATAAGGCGGTAAATCTACTTTTCATATATAATATACATTAAAAAATTTTCCTATATATAAATTAAAAATTTTCCTATATATAAATTAAAAAATTTTCCTATATATAAATTAAAAATTTTCCCTATATATAAATTAAAAAATTTTCCTGTATATACATAAATTAAAAATATTGCTATATATAAATTAAAAATTTTTGCTATATATAAATTAAAAATTTTTGCTATAAATAGATTAAAATTTTATAACATTATATCTAAATATATGTAAGTAAAATACCGTGGAACCTAAATTTTGTCACCACTACCTTAAATTAAAATAAAATCTCTTGGAAAGGAGAATTTTTTTTTGCAACTTTCCTTTAAGTAAAATTACTTTAAAATTCCACTATACACTTTTACAATGAAATTAAAAATGTTATAAATCTACAAATTAAAATCTCGCCCAGATGTAAATTTTTATTTAACTAAAATTTATTTTAGAGGTTAAACAAAAATTTTTTTTCCAAAATGTAAATAAATTTTCTAAAATTTAAATACAATATTTTTATGATATAAAATTGGACTAAAATGTAAATAAAAAAAAAAAATTTTTTTTTGTCTAGATATGAAATTGTCTACAATTTAAATTTTCTTACCTTTAAAAATTATCCTAAAATTGAATTTTCTAATCCTAATTCAAAAGGCTAAAATTAAAATTTTTTAAAACAAAACTTTAAAATTTTCCTAAAATTAAATTTGGCTATAAATAAAATTTTGCTAAAATATATTTAAAAAAAATTAAAATAAATTTTGCTAAATATATAATTTTAAAAGCCCTTAAAATGAAGGGTAAATAAAAAAAGTTTTTAAACACAATGTAGAAAACCAAACCAAACCAAATCATATTATTTTGTGGGTTACCTCCAATTAAGATGGAGTCGAGTTAACATGGTAGGGAGGGCAAAAGGGGCAGAACACCTCGTCCCAATCCCAAGGTAAGTATGGCCATCCGTCCCATTTTGCATCCGTTTTTTTGACAGTTGTTTTTTTTTAATCGCACGTGAAAATCTGTAGTGCGGTTTCCCCTGGGCCTGAGCAAGACTCCACCCATCCGGGAGCTAGGCCCCTACGCCAGCACGTGCAACCAGCAAAGGCTCATGGAAACGGAAGCGGATCTTCCACCAACGCCGCACCATTACAAACTGGATATAGTAAATAAGCATAAACCAAATTTGAGTGGGATTTTTATTAATTTGTTTGGCTGCAGATATGAAAAACTTCATTTAGGATGCTATATCTATATAGGGCCTAGGCCCATAAATGGACCGATCCTCACCATATTTGGTAAAGTCTCTTGTATTTTGCAAAAATATATACAAACAAAATTTGAGAAGAATCAGTGCAATATTTTTGTTTTTTGATAGATTTAAGTGAAGATCGGGAAGCAGCTCTATATGTGGCCTTTGAGTAAGAGTTGTCCCATAGGTATTATATTTGGAATGTAATAAACGCATACAAACCCAATTTGAGTGAGATCTAGAGGACAATTTGTATCTTATGGCAATTTATGTCGATTTCAGAGGGTTCATTTGTATGGGGGCTAGATCTGAACATAGACCATTTCTCACCAATTTCTGCATGGCCTTACATGGACGCACAGACGGACGGACGGATGGATGGACATCGTTAAATCGAATTAGATAGTGACTCTGATTTGATCGGTATAATAAAAGATGGGTTTAGGTCAAATGTTTTTGGTAGTTACAAACAGCAGCACAAAGCCATTATACCCAAACCACATAGTGGTATCGGGTATAATTATACAATTCTCTGAGTGTGCTTATTAAATTTGTTAATGTGTTTATAATAAAAATGAGTTTGTTTTTTGTGTTGATGCGTGAATTGGCTTTAATAGATTAGCATACTTTTGGGATCTTTATTTAATGAAAAAATAAAATTTCCTAGAATTTGCGCTCGAATTCCGAGGGCTGGAATCTGCTAGTGTAGATTAAAGCAGTGCTTTTTGTAAAACAAAGACTTTGTAGCATTTGTGCTACCCCATTTGAACGCTTTAATAAGGTTATTATTGGGATGTAAGAGATTTTAATAACGGTATTTGTAATAAATGGAAGATTTGTGTAATATAAGTTTAGTTTTGGATAGAGAACATATTAATACGTTCCACAAAGAGATGATAATTATAACATGCATAATTAAAAGTTTATATAACATTGATTCACATATTACCAAATCATTTATCATTTATGAATACACTGTATGTATGAGTGATATTTTTTTAATATTAAGTTCAACATAAAACAGCATATTTTATCCTATTTTCACATGGGTATAGTTATAAAATTTATTTATAAGTTTGCTGAAGACTGAAATGAGAAATCGTCAAAGATTATGGAGTTATAGCTGAAAATCTATAAGGGAAAAATATAAAACGGCATAAAAGTAATTTGGCCTGAGAACGCTAAACCCTTTTAAGGGTAAAACACCGTCCTAGGACTTTCACCCAGACTTGGAATTTCTCACCCCCCAAACAATTGTTATTATTATTATTATTATTATTATTATTATTATTATTTCTTTATTAATTTCCTGTACAACAAGACATGTCTTATAATTAAAGTACAGGATTTTCATAGTTCAAAAATTCGCCACAAAATTAAAATACAATAAAAAAAAATTATAACTTATTTAAAATAAAGTAAAATAAATACAAGAAATTATTAAAATTCATGAATTTAAAAAAATGAAAATTAAATATATTTAAACAAAGTAACTAAACAAAAATTTCTTAAAATATATCGCGTTGCTAACTAATTGTTGGTTGTGTGGAATTGCATTTCAAAGACGTGTGGCGTTTATGAAAAATTGCCATTCTGACACAAGGCATCGACGCATAGAGATAATAAGTTTTTTGCCCCTTCTGGATCTATCAAACTGTATTTGATCATAAATATAGAGGGGTTTCTCAGTGTAAATAATTTTATGCAAAAACATTAAAACCCTTATATTAATAAGGTTACAGAATGAGACTCCATATAGACTTTTTGAGAAAGTCGAAACGCTATCACGTTTCTTCAGTCCATAAACATATCTAACAATATTGTTGTACAAAATATTTAGTTTTTTCTTGTTGGCGTAGTCGCAGTTGCCAAAAAGTTCACAGCATGAAAAGTTTCTTCAGTATTATAAACTAATTCCCTCTTCAAAATGTTCCACTGTATCACGGTTTATTTCCTTATTAAACTCCCTTAACAATTTTTTGTTGAAAAAGAAGAAAAAAAAACACACTAAAGTTTATTTTTCTACTTAAATCAGGATTTTTGCTTGGCTGCATTATAGTCGTTCCAATACAATTTAATGCGAAAGTTTCATAACATTACACATTTAACAAATGTACGCATAAATTGTATCAAAAAGTTTTAGATAAAAAGAAAGATGCTGTACGATTATTTTGTTTTTGATTGAGTTTGAAATTAAATCAGGCTCAAGATTAAACGTTTTTACTTTAAATAAAGCAACAAAACATTAGCAAATTTATTTGATTACGTTTGTTTGCTATCAGTAATATAAATGGATGTCACAAGTTATTGATAAATGAAAAACTTTTCTTATTGATTTCTTAGTCAAAAAATGTGCTTTTTAAATATTAAGCAAAGTAATTATTCCTAGTTTAATTTGCAGTAACAGTTTGTAAATAAGTTATTTGAATTAAGAATAATTTTGATAATTTTAATAAGTACTCTTAAATATTTACCAAATTAAAATTAAAAAAAAAAAAAAAACAAACCAAATATCACCTGGTTTATTGGTAATAACACACACACACACATACATATATATAAAATAATTGCAATTGTGAATGTTATTACCGGAAGCTATTAGTGGTGGAAATTTTGTTTAAACGTTTGCTGCTGCTACAACAATAAACATTAAAACTCAAATATATCCAGAATTTTTTTTAAGTGCATATAAAATAATAGCAAAAAGAAACAATTTTAAATAAATGGCATTTTTATAATCTTATTTGCAGTTATTCGCATGCTTTAAAAATAAAATTTTATAATTTTTGTATGCTCTTAACAACGTTTTTATTAGCTTGTTACTTATAATAAAAGGAGTAAGTTCTGCTATAAAAAATTATTATCTGGAGCAACTAACCGCAATATACGAGTAGCAAAGTACTATTGAAAACTGAAAAAAAAAATTAATTTTATTCAAAATGTTAATGGTGCGTATGAGTAATATTATTGCAGCATTAAAATTTCTTACTCATACGTACTAGTGCTGCGACATTTGCTGTAGGTTTTGTCCACTTTATACAGTTATCAACCTCTTAAGTGGAATTGACGAATGTCGCCCGCAAATATTTTCCGCGCCAAATTCGAGATTGACGGGCTATGCCCACCACAGATTTTCATGCTTCAAAAGTGATAGTAGCAAATTTATTATTATCTTGTCTCTCATTTTCTCCTTTTCTCTTTTTCTTTGGCCTTTGTCAGGACATATGTAGCGAAAGGGGAACATCCGCTTCCGAAAGTATAGTTATGGAACTGATGGAACCATTTTTGGGAAAAAGATACACTTTATTTATCGACATTAAAATTAAATAGTCTCCACATGCATGTTTCCTTTAAATTAAATCATAAGGTAAGGGGTTAAGAAACATTTTTGGATTATGTATAATACAGTCTAGATGGATTATAATAATGTTTAGAAAGTGAAAACAGTACAAGGAATGTTTATTGTATGTACAGACATTTAATTGAATTTATTTTTTTTTTAAATTTACCTGCAAATTTTCTACACAAACCGATTTCAACAAATACGAGTATTATTCTTAAATGTATTAATTGCCAACACTGACTGAATGCATCATCAATTATGTTTGAACAGGTTCTGGTTTCAGTATTGCAATAAATGCTCTTCATTCACAAACCAGCTGTAGAAATAAGCTTGAAAATCTCAACTAGTGTTGTTTCTAAAATTAAAATATATCCTCAAATACGTTATTCACCGAATAAAATAGTTTTTTAATTTCTTTTTCTTTAACATATGTCACTTTTTCATACATATAATGAATTTTACACACTTCACACATAAATAGCTTTGTATATCAATACGAATACGCCCCCTAAGAACATATAGAGCACTATCAGAAGGTTTTGTGGCTATAACACCTCGTATAGTATTCATTACATACAAAGTGATATTTCTCCTTTTAAGTTTTAACGGAACAAAAATTCCCAAAAATTCCCTGAAAAGAAAGAAAATTTCAGAGAGGACTTCGCAAATATTAATCTCCCCAATAAGTTAAAACTTATCGCTCACGATGTTAACACCATCGAATTACTTTCCACTTTTCATAGACTCAAGGGAAAATCACTATCAATATTTATGATAAAAAATCCGAGGCATTGTGAAAATTAAAATTGTAAACCTTTTCAAAATTATTCCAAAGACATATTGCTGAGCAATTCAAAACTAGCCAAATAATTGGCACTAAGGGAAGCGCTTGGTAAAAGTGGGAAATGCATGCTAAATTATGGGAAAATACCTGTTAAGTCTATAGGAAATGCATGCCAAATGGTAAAAATGGATGTCAAAAATGGCAAAAAGTTTGCTAAAATTGGGCCAATTTATGTTAAAATGCATGTTAAAAATGGGAATTTTTCTGCTAAAAAAGCTGCAAATAAAAAAATCTTTCGAAAAAACAAAAACATGCACATGACATGATTTCTTACCATGTAGTATGCATTTCTTATAGACTTAACAGGCATTCTCCCATAATTTAGCATGCATTTCCCATTTCTGTACTGCAAAACCAATTCGTTCCCTAGTAATTCTCATCTTAAAATCAAATAGTGACCATAAAATCTTTTAGAAAATCTCTTAAGCCGTGTATGGAATTTTTCCGAATAAAATTCGTTTCATTTCATTAAATTTATTTAATCAATGGAATACGAAAGTTCCTTACAGACTATAACCTAAATAAAAACAAGTAAGAAAATTATAGTCGGTCTAGACCGACTATACGATACCCTATACCATGCGTTTAGAAACCCTATCTCTTAGGCCCAACTAACTGGACATTGAAAATAAGCAAAAACCAAATTTGAGTGGAATTTTTATTAATTTTTTTGGCTGCAGATATGAAAAGGTTCATATCGGATGCTATATCTATAAAGGGACTAGGTCCAAAAATGGGCCGATCCTGATCATGTTTGGTAAAGTCTGTTGTATTTTGCAAGAATGTGTACAAACAAAATTTGAGAAGAATCAGTGCAATATTTTTGTTTTTTAATAGATTTAAGTGAAGATCGGGAAGCAGCTCTATATGGGGTCAAAGATATCATTTTTGGACTACTCATTAGTGGATGTAATGAACGCATACAAACCCAATTTGAGTAAGATCTATATGACAATTTGGATTTTATGGCAATTTATGTTGATTTCATATGGGTAATTTGTATGGGGGCTAGGTCTGAACATGGACCGATTTTCACCAATTTCAATAGCGGTCATCCCATGGCCCATAAAACCTTATATACCAAATTTCATCAAAATATATTCATATTTGCGACCTGCAGTTTGATTACAAGCTTTACATGGACACACAGACGGACGGACATTGTTAAATCAACTCAGAAAGTGATTCTGATTCGATCGGTATAATTAAAGATGGGTCTAGGTCAAATATTTTTGGTTGTTACAAACAGCAGCACAAAGTCATTATACCCAAACCACATAGTGGTGTAGGGTATAATTAATACATAAATTAAATAAATATGCCTTATTTTATAAATTTAATAACTGAAAGGAAAACAACTAAACATTTCTTTTTAAGTGCAAATTTAAATAGTGCGATTCAAATTTGTACAACGGCCGTTAGATTTATATTATTGAGATCTTCGCAAGCACGATTTAACGTGCTGTTTGCATAACTTGTGCGATTTTGCAATATATTAAGTATACGATGATTATGACGTAACATTCTAGGAGGAACATAAAGAGATATTTGCAGGAGCAAGTCATGATAATAAATACCACAAAAAATTAAATCAAATATAATCAAAAAACATTGAAACATACGCCTGTTCTAAGGTCTCAAGATCAAGAAGCAAGCCTTTATCTTCATATGTGGGTAATGGATCAGTAATATTAAATGACGAAAGAACTTATTTCAGAAATACACGTTGTAGTCGCTCAATGCGAGAGATGTGTTTTCCACAATGTGCACTCCAGACAACAGCAGCATGCGCTAATTTAGATCATAGGATCAGTAAAATAAGAGAAATTGCTCTTAATAATTGCAAGGACTTTATATACTTTCGGTACTATATAAATTATATGGGGAATGAAAGACATTGTAGAGTCAAAAACAACTCCCAGGACAGTCACTATGTCAATTGTGACCACCCAAACTAAAACAAGACGGTATCAGATTTCGAGTCTAGAAAAAGAGACATGCCGACATTTTGAAAGATTTAAAAGTAGATTATTAACCGAACACCAATTGTGAAGATTGGCTAAATCATTTTGTGATTTATATATATATAGATATATCAATAAAGGAGGAGATCTGACAGTATATTTTTAAGCCATCAGCATAAAGCAAAAAGCGTGCCTTAGTAAAACACTTACAAACATCATTTATAAACAAATTGAACAAGATTGGACCCAAAACTCTACCTCAAGGAACGCCTGAGGTTTGGGCATATGGGAACGATTCAAAATCCTCAATCAATACTATGTAAATTCTATTAGATGGTATGATCTTATCTACATAAGAAAGTTAGAATGCAATCCCATTGCTTCCACCTTACAATAAAGAATACTATGAGGTAACCCGTCAAAGGCTTTAAATAATTTATCGGTAATTTGTCACTTCCAATAAACCTCTTAACGACAGTCAGATGGGTTTCAGAAAAGGAAAATTGAAAGCAGACACTCTCCTTTGTATTGAGCATTTGGTTGTTAGAAGTCTAGCTTTAAATGATTCCCTTACGATAGTTTTACTAGACTTTGCGAAAGCCATTAAACCAACTAATTTAGTGGGATGATGGTCCTAAAATTTAAAATTATATAGTAAATTTCATGAGAAACAGAAAATTTATACTCCGCTGAGGACAGTTGTGACTCACAATGCCACAAGGATCGGCATTGTCTATCATTATTTTCCTTATTTTACTTTAAGGCTGATATTGGTAACCTATTCGATAATATTTTAAAATGGTGCGATGAATCAGATGCCATATTATCCATTAAAAAATGTAAATATATTCATGTCTATAGGAAACACAATTGCAGATGTACTATGATTTTAGGTACTATTAACTAACACATAAAAAATTTCAATAGAACACTTAATTGGGATACCCACTTTGAGTACCTAAATCGATCTAACATAGTAAAATGTTTATCGTATTCAAATCTTATTTCTGAACGTAAAAAAAATCTTTGATTATATTGAAAATTAAATATGGACTGTTTCAATATGGTAATGCCTCCAAAATATTTTTAAGAAAAATTAACACAGTGTACGTTGTTAGTTAGATAATGCTCTATGTCAAATAATTAGGTTTACCTCAGAAAGCGATCTTCTACTTAAAATTCCTAAATTAAATAATTCGACACATCCTCCATGGATTTACAAGCTGAATCTATTGATTCATCTCTCTCATTATTTAAGAAATAAAACACTCCAGCCTTCTAATATTGAATACTGTTTTTAAGCAGAAGAGAAGAAGAAAATAAAGAAGCAGACATATTTATTTTAAGCTCGATGTTCAAAATAATTTTTTTGTTAAAAAAAAGGCTTTATTATTTAAACTTGAAGGGATCGAGCATTGAAGAAGTTTAAAAAGCAACATATAAATATAAATGTGTTCTGAAACAAAAATTAGACAAAGTGGGTTTTGAAATAATGTATTGAAGAAATGGAGACACCAAAGTTTAAAAAACAATAAAAAAAGAAACAAATCCAATTTAAAATATTTTTGATAATATTTTCACATTGGCTTTTGCAATGTATCACCTTATGTCTGTATTTGAAAAGCTCAAATATTCACTTTCTAAAACCATTCCAAACTTTAAAATCGGTTCAATACTGATTTACTTAGAAATGCTTTAGCTCGCGAATTGTTGAAAAAAAATTTTTTTGCCGATAACTACAAATTTTGAGGATGTATTTAAAATGCTGAAATTTGTAGAGTGTTGCTATCTAACCAGGCCCCTGACTTACATAAGACCATTTTTAAAGTATATTATTTTTTTTCCATTTTGTAAAATAATGTAATTGGTATAAATCAGTTAATCCGAATAAAAAAAACTTACTCCTGCCAGACAACAATATTATCTATCGTAAATATATAACTATGTCGTAACACTTCGAAACCAATTAGTTATTTATTTGTACTGGCAGATTCCAGCACTAAAAATTCGACAGCAAATTCTAGGAAATTTTATTTTTTATAAAGACCCTTAAGGTGTGCTTCACAATTCAACACATTTTAAATGAAGCAAACCATATCAGAACATTTATAATATTAATACGCTAGGCGATTTCTTATGACAGACGTTTTATCCCGATTTTGACCAGGCGTATATTATTTGAAAGGTATTTCTTTTTGGCCGTTTTGCAGATTTACAGATTTTTAATTTTTTCCCTTTATTTTGAGTAAATTGTATTTAAAGTTGCTACTAATACATACATAAAATTATACAATGCTATGTGTGTGCTTGTTAATGTGTTTGTGATAAAAATGAGTTTGTTTTTTTGTGTTGATTTGTGAATTGGCTATAATAGATTAGCATAACTTTAGGGTCTTAATTTAATGAAAAAATAAAATTTCCTAGAATTTGCACTCGAATTTCGAGGGCTGGAATCTGCTAGCTAACATAAACACATTAACAAATTTAATAAACACATACATATCATTGTATAAATTTATGCATGTGTTAGTAGCAATTTTAAACGATCATAACTCCAAAAAATATTCCAAACAATGAAAATCTGTAAATCTGGGTAACAGCTAAAAAGAAATACCTTTCGTATGATAAACTTTTTGTCAAAATCGGGGTAAAACTGTGAAACTTACATCGGTCACAAGAAATCGCCTTGCTTATTATACCCTATACCACTATGTGGTTTGGGTATAATGACTTTGTGCTGCTGTTTGTAACTACCAAAAATATTTGACCTAGACCCATCTTTAATTATACCGATCGAATCAGAATCACTATCTGATTCGATTTAACGATGTCCGTCCGTCCGTCCGTCCGTCTGTGTGTCCATGTAAAGCTTGTAATCAAACTGCAGGTCGCAAATATGAATATATTTTGATGAAATTTGGTATCGGCCATAGGATGAACGCTATTGAAATCGGTGAGAATCGGTCCATGTACAGACCTAGCCCCCATACAAATGACCCCTATGAAATCGACTTAAATTGCCATAAGATCCAAATTATCATATAAATCTTAGTAAAATTTAATTTGTATGTGTTTCTTACATTCATTAATCCGTAGTCCATAAATTATGCCTATGGGACAACTCTTTGTCATAGGCCCCATGTAGAACTGATTCCCGATCTTCACTTAAATCTATCAAAAAACAAAAATATTGCACTGATTCTTCTCAAATTTTGTTTGTATAAATTTTTGCAAAATACGAGAGACCTTACCAAACATGGTCAGGATCGGTCCAATTTTGGGCCTAGTCCCCATATAGATATAGCATCCGATATGAACTTTTTCATATCTGCAGACAAAAAAATTTATAAAAATCCCACTCAAATTTGGTTTATGCTCATTTTCTATGTCCAGTTAGTTGGGCCTATGGGGTAGGGTCTCAAAACGCATGGTATAAGGTATTCTATAGTCGGTCTAGACCGACGATAATTTTCTTACTTCTTTTTATTATAGATTTATTTTTATTTATTTATTAAATTTAATTTTTCATTACAACAAGAAACAGTATCTTAGAAATTACCGTAATGGAATCAGAGAAGTTATTCATCATATCTAACATCACTAACCCTTAATCTATATTTAAAATATTATAAATTTCAATATAAAAATATTAAAAAACAAATTACATTAAACCAATAAAATCAATTAAAGTATTTTTATAGTAATTTTCCAATCTCTATGGCATTGCTTATATTTTGCCTAATATTAGGAGGTTAGAATTAAAAAATTTACATTAGAGGAATGGTCGCGGAATTTAAATTGAATTATTTGGATTCTTTTGGAATATCTGTCGAAACTTTATCATTTAAAACGATGTTTTGGAGCCTTTGCCGTAATAGTTTTTTGTAGAAATAAAATATAATGTTTTTGCATTGTAGAAATAAAATATAATGTAGTTGTCAAAAGATATGTGTAAGTCATGGCACGAGTACTGGGGTACATGATCAAATTTTCTTAAACCAAAGATATAGCAAATAATGTTGTTCAAAGTCATGTTTTATTCCTGTTATCCCTAGAGTTGCAACCTGTGAATCCCTCACCCGAATATAGTAACATTGGTAAAAAATATGTTTTAACAAATATTAATCTTACTTTTAGTGGAGCAAAGTGCTGTGTTAACCATAAGTTAATTACAAATTCTGCCACAGGATTGATTAGTATGATCTGACCAAGTCAGAGTTCCATTAAACACAACACCGAAATTTTTTACAGAGCCCACGATGTCATTATCTCATTCTCCAAATACACCACTTTGTTCTTTATTATAATATACTTTGATTTATTTGGATTAAGTCGTAGACCATTTGCTGTTGCCCAATTTAGAATTTGCTTGAGATCATAATGTAGTTGTTGAGTTTGTCATCAGCGTACATTTGAATCTTATAGAGATTAATTTGTTGTGGAGGATCATTGCAGCGAATTGGAGATAGAACTATCCTTAGCAACAGATTGGGAGCTGTTTGTGAGGCATGACGATATGTGTCTAACTGCTAATGCTGAAAAGTTAAAAAATTTCTTCAGTTTGAGGCATAAAATTGAGGGGCGTACTGTGTCAAATGCCTTTTAGTGATCCAATAGAATCAAAAAATGTATCTTTCCATAATCCGTGTTGCTTCCTATCTCCTCAACTAAATCAGATAAAGCTCTTATACCGATATGTTGGTGTCTGCAACCGGATTGACGCTCTCTAAGTAAGTTGTTGTTGTTCAAATACGTACTTAAAACTTTATTTGTGTAAAAGGTAATCGAAAATTTTTTAGAGATATGGAGGATTTGCAATTGGGCAGTATTAGTTACCCATTTTCGGTACTGGTATAATTTTGGCATGTTTCCACACCATTGGAAAGATGCTAGTAGTGATTATGGAGTTAAACAAGTACATAATGAAACGGACAATCCATGGTAAAATTATTTTGATAAAATTATAGTCACATCATATCAGGTAGTGATTCTCCTGCTTGTGTTTGTTACAACACACGGCCTTTGTATTTTCCTCATATTTGAAAACCATAGAAATCAAATATTTCCACGAACTAATCCGCTAACCTTACTATCCTATCCCTCGGCTTACTCCATTATGCAAATTATAAGTTTTTTATAAAGAATTTAACTGCATAATGATATTTGAATTATTTTATTTTATTAATTTTATTGTATATTATAGTCTTCTCAAAAACTACTAATCAAAAATATAAATCAAATAATATTTAAAAAAATATTAATAACAATTTTATAATTAAACCTCTTATATGCTTAGCTTTAAGCCTAGTTGTTATAGCTAATTAAAAGTTGTATTTGGTATATATACATCCAATCCTTTTTTGCACGGTCTTTTTTACACGGTTATCGAAAATAATCTTATATTGTTTTTACATGCATTTTTTTTACACGGAAAAACAAAAAAAAAAAAAAAACAACAAAAATCTTAATAAATTTTTGGACTTAACGGTTCTTGTTTGTGTTTTTTTTTATTACTCGTATATTATTTAAGGGATTTACAGTTTATACAATTCATATGAATGCATATGTAAACTTTTTACGTTCATTTCATTTTGAATGAATTTCGACTGTATAAGTTGTAAGTCAAAAGCAATATTTAGTTAAAAGAAAATTTATGGAACTTATATTTTTAATTTATTGAAATTAAAAAATTGTGTTGTGATAAAGATGTATGTTAAATTAAAACTTTTCATGAAGCACAATTTATTTAACAACAATTTTAACGTTGATGATATAAATGAAATAATTGTTAACAGACTTCTTAATTAAGATAAGTTATTAGAAGCTGCACTTGAAGACGTTGAACCAAATAATAGTACTGATGATGCAGAAATTCCATCTTCAATAACCTCCAGCTCAATTCTTAATGGGCTTCAATTGGCAAATAAAATTGCATATCTTTTTCTGACAAATGATCACATAAACGACAGAGCTGTAAAATTTCAATCAGATCTAGAAGCCTGTATGACTCGATATAAGGATCTGTACAAAGAACTGTCCAAAGTAGGATCACAACGTATTATAACCGAATTTGCTATCAAAATAAAAAAACCTGTGCCTGAAACTCTTTCTGATAGGTTACCATTGAACGCAGTTGCAGATGAAGGTGTACTAAACATTATTACCGACGAAATTGATATTGAGCCAACGCAGCATAGAAAAATTCTTTTAATATCAAAAACCAATCTATACTAATATAATATAATGTGTGTTTGTTTGTTTGTTTGTTTGTAGGAGGTAATCTCCGTAACTACCCATCTGATCTTCCTGAAATTTTCACAAAATCTTACTGCGGATATGGGAAGTGCTATAGGCTATAATTTTTTAAATATTTTTGGTGGGCGTGGCACCTCCCACACAAAGTAAATTTTTAATATCATATACATATATTGAGTACTATGATAGGGAGAGCTTTGCAAATTTGTGTGAGGTCATCTATTGTTAAAATTAGTAGCTGTGCCGGATATGGGTGGAATGGGATAAGTGGGCGTGGTAGCTCCCATACAAGTAAAAGTTCAATATTATATATCTCGAGTAATTTGATAGGGAGAGCTTTTCAAATTTTTCTGATGTCACCTATTATTAATGTGAGTTGTCAGATGCAAAATGGGCAGTATCGGATCAATAGGCGTGGCACCTGCCATATAAAGTTAATATAAAATGCCATATATCTGGAATACTGTAATAGTGAGAGTCTTGAGATTTTGTGTGCACTGCCCATGCAAAATAAAAATTTAATGTCATATTTCTGTAGTACTGTAAAAGAGAGAGCTTTGTGGCTTTGCGTGAGCCCATAGGTTCTTTGTGTGATTAGTTGGACAAAAAAAAAATGGGCGTGATCGGAGCAGTGGGCGTAGCACCGCCCATACAAAGTAGATATCTAATATCATAAACTGGTGTACTATAAAAGGGAAAGACTCGACATTTTGCATGAGTCCATCAGATATTAATGTGAGTAGTCCAATAAAAATTGGGCGAGATGGGATTGGTGGGCGTGGCACCTCCTATGTAAAAAATATGAAGCACTACGAAAGCGACAGTCTCAAGTTCATTAGTTATCAATGTGATTTGTCGTGGAAAATATATCGCCAAAATCAAAAATCGCCAAACCAAAAAATCGCGAAATATAAAAATCGCCCGAAAACAAAAATCTTCAAAATCAAAAATGGGCAAAATCAAAAATCGCTAAATAGAAAAATTGCCAAATGATATTCTGAGTTCAAGGCCAATAGTTAAGTGTTGCCAGATCTAATAGGGATAATCCATCTTCTTCTCATGGGCAGCTACATGTACCATGATCCAGGGTAGGAACGCCGAAAAATCTGATAATTGTTGTACAGAATGAAAAAACAAAAAAACATTGTATATCAGCATCAGCAAGCATGGAAATAAAAAAATCTTTACTAATAATCTATACTTACATAATAAAGAGGAATATTTGTTTGTGTGTTTGTTTGTAGGAGGTAATCTCCTTTACTATTCATCTGATCTTCCTGAAATTTTCACATAGTCTTACTGCGGATATGGGAGTGCTACAGGCTTTAATTTTTTTTAAATATTTTTAGTGGGCGTGGCACCTCCCATACAAAGTAAATTTTTAATATCATATATATTAAATACTATGATAGAGAAAGCTTTGCAAATTTGTCTCAGGTCATCTATTATTGACGTGAGTAGTCAGATAAAAAAAATGGGCGGGATTAGACGAATGCGCGTGGTACCCCCACACAAACTTAATGTGATATATCTGAATTACTATATTAGTGAGAGCCTTGGGACTTTGCGCGAGCCCTTTTGTAACGATTCGGAAGGGGGGGGGGGAGGGGATGGTGTAGCGAAGCACACCGGTTACATCTAGTAGCGAATAAAATACCGTTTTTACGTTCTTATACGATTTCTTTGTTTTTTTTCAAATAATGTTTTTATTTCTAAAACTATGTATTTATGTGAATTTTTTATTTTGAGTTCCTTTGTTAAAAATTGTTTAACGAATGTGATATAAAATGGACATGGTATACTGAAGAAAATAACTAAAATTTTTTTTTACCGAATTATTAATTTTGTAGATTTTTGAGGTGGTTGAACCAATCAAATATTTTTCCAAAAAGACACACAATAGTTTTTCCACGATTTTTTTCTACCGTGTAAAAAAAGGATTGGGTGTATTTATTCAGTATATATTTTGAATAAATAAAATAAATATATACATAGTTTTGCTTATTAATAAATTTCTGTTAAAATTGTCAAACTACTAATGGTGGTATACATTTATTATACAAAAATAATTTTTATATGCTGATATTAATCTCATTTGTATACCCTATACGCCGCGGCGTGTCCACGTAAACTTTGTAATCAAATAAAAGATCGCAAATATATTTTATATTTATATTTTAATGTCCCCTATGAGATCGACTATAATAAAACAAAAATCATGCGAGTCCGATCACAGGGTAGTTGTGTAAACATCTACTAATTAAAGATTTTTTTATGACACTTTTTTAAAATCAAACAGAAAGCGTCATATATGTATCGCCTATAGCAATTAACTGCAGGGGCTCTGCCAATATAAAAATATTTATTATTATTTATTATTTCAATCGATAAATTTTTCATTTCTCGTTTTATATTTTTCATTTTTCATTTTTCGTTTTTCCTTTTTCATTTTTCATTTCTCATTTTTTATTTTTCATTTTTTATTTTTCATTTTTAATTTTTTTTTCATGTTTATACCCTATACCACTATGTGGTTTGTGTAAAATGACTTTGTGCTGCTGTTTGTAACTACCAAAAATATTTGACCTAGACCCATTTTTATTATACTGATCTGCTCAGAATCACTTTCTGAGTCGATTCAGCGATGTCCGTCCATCCATCTGTCCATCGGTCCGTCCGTCTGTGTGTCCATGTAAACCTTGTAATCAAACTGCAGCTCGCAAATATAAATATATGTATATGATAAAACTTGGTATATAAGATTTTATCGGCCATAGGATGAACGCTATTGAAATTGGTGAGAATCGGTCCATGTTCAGACCTAGCTCCCATACAAATGACCCCTATGAATCGACAAATTGATCCAAATTGTCATACAGATCTTACTCAAATTGGGTTTGTATGCGTTTATTACATCCATTAATGAGTAGTCCAAAAATGATCCCTTTGGGACAACTCTTAGTCAAAGGACTCATATAGAGCTGCTTCCCGATCTTCACTTAAATCTATCAAGAAACAAAACAAGTGAGAAAATTATAGTCGGTCTAGAACGACTATACGATACCCTATACCATGGTTTACAGACCCTATTTCTTCAGTCCAACTAATTGGATATAGAAAATAAGCATAACCAATTTTGAGTAGCATTGTTATTAATTTTTTTGGTCGCAGATATGACAAAGTTCATATATGGGGACAAAGTCGAAAAATGGACCAATCCTGTCCATATTTGGTAAAGTCAGTTATATTTTGAAAAATATATATAAACCAAATTTGACAAAAATCTATGAAATATTTTTGTTTTTTTGATAGATTTAGGTGAAAATCGGGAGGCAGCTTTATACGGGGGCTATAACAAAGAATTGCCACATGGGGTTTATTTTTGGACCAATGATAAATAGATGTAATAAACACACACAAATCCAATTTGACCGAGAGCTATGTGCTAATTTGGATCTTATGGCATTTAAGTCGATTTCATAGGGGTCATATGTATGGGGACTAGGTCTGAACATTGACCGAATTTCACCAATTTCAATAGCGTTCATCCTATGGACTATAAAAGCTTATATGCCAAAGTTCATTAAAATATATTCATATTCGCGACCTGTAGTTTGATTATAAATTTTACATGGACACACAGACGACTCAGAAAGTGATACTGAGTCGATCGGTATAATAAAATATAGGTCTAGGTCAAATATTTTTGGTAGTTACAAACAGCAGCATAAAGTCATGATACCCAAACCACATAGCGGTAATAGGGTATCATATAGTCGGTCTAAACCGACTATAATTTTCTTACTTGTTTATTTTTGATGTTTCATATGTAATTTTCCTTTTTTCATTTTTCATTTCTTACTTTTCATTTTTTGTTTTTATTTTTAATTTTTAATTTTTATTTTTTATTCTTAATTTTCGTTTTTCATTTCGTATTTTTCATTTTTAATTTCTCGTTTTTCATTTTTCGTTTTTCATTTTTAAATTTTTATTTTTCATTTTTAATTTTTCGTTTTTAATTTTTAATTTTTAATTTTTCATTTTTTATTTTTATTTTTCATTTTTAATTTTTCGTTTTTCATTTTTCATTTTTTATTTTTAATTTTCAAACATATCATATTTTTTTCACCAATACAATCATAAGTCACTCCGATTTTGTCTTATTTCTCACATGTTACGTTGTTTATGTGATTTGATTGTGAAATAGAAATTTACCCCCCTACGCGTACAGAGGTTTACACATCAATAAGATCCAAATTCTCATAAAGATATTGGTCAAATTGGGCTTCTGTGTACATCCATTTATCAGTAGTCAAAAAATAAACCAAATTGGGCAATTCTTAATGATAGCCCCCATATAAAGCTAATTACCGATCTTCACTTTAACAAACATATTGCACAAATATTTCTCAAATTTGGTTTGTATATATATTTTGCAAAAAAAAAATTGTTATTACCAAATATGGTCAGGAGCAATCCATTTTGCAAACTAATCCCCATATAAATATTGCATCCGATGTTCACTTTTTCAGATCTGCAGGTAAATAAATTGATAAAAAAAAACTACACTCAGATTTGATTTGTACCTATTGTCTATACCCAATTAGTTGGAATGCATGATTTAAGGTATGGCATTGTAGGCCTAGACTGACTATATTTCTCTTAGTTGTTTTTTCTTTTTTATTGTTCATATTCTTGGTTAATAATTTTGGTTTGTACTGCTTTTTCAATTTGGCAATCATAACTGGATATTTTCTGATAACATTAAACTAACAACAATAGAAAAAAAAAACACTTAATATGGTTTTAATAACATTATTCTCTTAACACTCAGCCGCAAAACTGCCAAATGCACAAAGGACGTGTTGTCTGTATGAGGGTTCGTACGTCTGCATGTGTTTTGCTGTTCTAGAAATGCACTTAATTATCAACAGGGGGCTGTTTATCACTGAACCGAATGCTTCAGCTCCAACAACAATGGCAACACTTTATTGCAAATAGCCTAAATTAATGAACACTCTCAATTATTTATGTAATTTCATTAAAGTGTAAAATTAACATTTGTAATGCCTTTATATGGCAAAGCAATTGCCACAGTAAAATGCTAAAGTGCCGCAACAAAAAAAGCTGTGGGTCTTTGCGGCAATGGCACTGTGTATACAGCGTTAAAAAAAAGGAACATTTAAAAGCACATTAAAGTGAAAACAGAGAATAATTGTGACACTAATGCAGCCACGCAATGGGAACAGCGAAAGCAAAATGTAAATTCCCCAACCGACATAAAACAAAAAGCTTTTGTGTAATTTTTTTTTCCTTTTTTAAAGTAAATAAATATTTTTACAAGAGCTTGTGCATTCAAATTAAAATAAAAGTTAGTTGGAATTTTATAGTCGACCATTAAATATCCTACACCCTGTTTTGTATATCGTTCGTTTTAATACAATTTTAGCAAAAACAAAGAAAAATCATAATTAGATTTCATTTAATTTATATAATACAATTTTATAATGAAAACATTTTAAATTAACTGCATAATTTTTGTGTTTCGTTCATTTTAGTATAATTTTTAGCAGAAAAAAAACAAAAATTATAATTATATATCATTTCATTTACATAAAACAAATTTATGTTGAAAACATTTAAAATTTACTGGCTAAAAACTGTATAAAAACGATTTAAAAATGCTGTATTTTAACTGAACAACAATGTGAAATGGACCAATAACAAACGAAAAGAAAGATAGTATTTATTGTAAATGTATTTTAGATGGAATTAAAATAATCCAATTCTAGAAAATAATTTGTTTTTCTTTTTTGTGCTTCAATAAATTTGTAGAAATTTTTTACGATTATAAACATCATTTCATTTATGTATTTCTTGGAAACAATTTTATGCTGTTCTTGATTGGTTTACGGATTCAAACGAATGTTTATATTTAAAAATATTTGGATTTCTTTGAAAAGTAATCTAAATAACGTTTTTTTATTATAAGAACATTTAAAGTTGTTCTTTAATTGAACTAGGGCAATATTTTAAATCAAATAATACAAATAATTTCCATTTATCAGATTACGACTGCCTGTCTTTGTGTCTATTACTGCGAATATGTGGTGTAGGGTAAACGTTAAATAACATGACAAACATAAATTTTAATAAAAAATCTGCTCTGTTAAAGAGGAATACTAAATGGAAATAAAAAGAACATTAAAAAACATTTATTTTACTTAAAATCTCAAGCTAAAAAAACTGAGTTTGAAAAAAAAATTACGGCACGTGATTAGTTTAGAGGAAGCAGACGCGGAATAAAATTAAAATGAAAATTTAAGCTAAAATGATACAAAAAAATTTAGATGATTTAAAAAATATACATATTATATTTTTTTAATTTTATATATAATATATTTTTTTACAATGTACCAGAAAATATATTAGAAACTTTTTGAAAGTGTTGAAATAAATCATATATTTTTTTAAATGTAAAATTATTATAAAAACCGTCTTTGAAAAGTTAAGCAAATAACAGTGTAGAATATTTTTATTGTCATTGTCTGGGACGGTGAGAAGTTCCAAGTCAGGCTGAAAGTACAAGGCCAGTATAGTAAAACCCGCAAAGAGTTTGGTGTTCTCAGCTGGTTATATTTTTTCTTTCTCGTGATGTTTGTTTGCTTAGTTTTTTTTTAGCTGTAATTTATTTACCATTGATGGTTTCTCATTTCATTCTTCAGCAAAATTGTAGTTAAGGCTTCAATAAATAATTTTGATAGTATATCCATGTAAAAAATAAAATACAACATACTGATGTATGTTTGCTTTAATATTATTTATATATATATTTATTAATCTATGGAAGAAATCCTTACAGACTATTTACAAAAAAATTTAACAACGAATGAAAAATTAAAAAATTTATTTTAAACTGTTAAATTAATATTAAATTATTATTTTACTTTTTATGACATTTGTATTTTAAGAAAAATCAATAAATCTATAAAGCTTATTAATTTCAATACACATTCGTCTAAGCGGATCACCGTTCGCATAATGTGATCTATAAAACTGGACAGATTAAAGTGAGAAGAAACGTGTTCCCCGCTGGGGGATGGTAAATGAAATATTGTTGATCAGGAAACCAGAACAAACATCGCCATTAATTATGTTCAAAAGAAACGAAACGTTTAGCGTAGCTCTGCGGCTTTTTAAGGTTGGCAGCTGTTATACAATGGAAGATTTAATTGGTTAAAGTTTAAGCTGCGAAGACAGAATAGTAGGAATTGTTTTTGCACCGATTCAATGCTATCAGAATGAGTTTGATAGATAGGGTCCTATATAATAGAGTCATATTCCAAAATCGGTCTCACAAGTGAAATTGGAGATTTTGAAATAGTGCTAAAAAATACTTACCGCTTTGACATTAATTTAGAACGGCATAACAATAGACGAGATGCAAAATACTTTACATAAGATCATTTTGGAATTAGTTGAATGCAAAAATATCGTTGTTGTAAATTATTTCGATGTCTTTAAAAATGTAAGCTTGATTTTCTTAATCAAGTGGTCTGCAACGCATTTATTGCCTGGGGAACTTGATATAACTTGGATGTTTTTTTAACCCATAATAGATTTTATTATTTTATTAAAAAGATAATTTCCTCTAGATTATGGTTCATTAATCAATTTAATCGAAACGCCATTATTAATATCAAAATTTTTGTGAAAAATGATTTTTTTTGATAATTTTTACATATAAAATCATATTTGAAATTTGAACTCAATGCGCGTCCAGAAAGCATTGTCAGATTTGGCTTAAATTGGCGCACTAAAGTTTTAGATCCAGTATCACAATAATCCGCACGTCTTCAAATTCTAAAAAAAAAAATGGCTGTCATCCTAATATATAGCTTTGTTGTAAATGAGCGAATTTTGACAGTTGGCGCCATTATCAAAATAGTGTTTTCTAAGTTTTACATGTATACCATCCACAATCTACATGTGTAATTTTGCATTATTGGTCGATAAATTGTGCTTTGTGACTGTGAGATATAGCAATATTCAGTGCTGGTTTAAAGTCTTAAATATATTATTTTAAGTTAAAAAATACGTAAGTGTTACTTGAGTGGTCTTTAAGATACTTGTATTTTAATTCCATTAAATTTATCAATAATAAAGTCTTCAGAAGTATTTAAATGCATGTCCCCTATATTGGACAAATTTACTTTGTTGGTGTTTTTTTCTTTGTAAGTTTTACTGCATTTTTTTCATGAAATGGCTTCAAAACAACCACTGATTGAAGAAGAAATCTTGAAAATCTTAAAAGTGATGAAGGTTTCCTTTTAATAAGCTTTCTGAACAAATCGTGCAAGATAATTGCCATGAAATATTGGTAGAAGAAATAGAAGATGGAGAAGTTTTAGATGAGATTGAGGTGTCCAATATTTTGGAAATGGAATTTGGCACTCTAGGAGTTGAACTGACCCTCCTGATGGATTTAGTACCAGAAAGCCCTTGCAAAATTTCTGAAAGCACCAAAATATATTTCGCAAAAAAAATATCGTATGGAAAAACAGGCTCTGCGAAATCAATAACTTGCTACATTTGCTCCGACATATGATGAATATATTTTGTAAACGCCATTTTAATGTTTCGAAAAATATTTCGGTGATAAATTTTTTGGCAAAGCTGCGTATTATGCAAATTTATAAGCCGTATTGAAAAGTGAAGTATGAAACAATCCAACGCTGATAAAATGAGTATATTTTTTGGGCTTCATATTATGATGAATTGTTGGAAATTTTCTCGAGATCAAAAAGTTTTGAGTAAGCGTGCAAGACGTTCTGTTTCAGAATACTATAGTGAGAACGGAACAGTGACATTTGCAAGGTTTGCTTTAGTATTCTCCCTGTTTATTATTTATTTCAGAACAAATTTATAAATTTTTGTTATTCAAAAACATCGAAAGATAAAGCTTTTTGAAGTTGTGTGTTTATGCAATGAAAATATGTGTGGAGTAGACCTCCTAGACTAAATGCTACAGTACTTAGGGTTAAGTGGACCATACCTTCAAGTGGACAGTAATCGTAATAATATATTCTGTTGATTTGGCACTTACAGCTTCGTAGATGGAATATAAAAGATATATTTTCGTGCTGACGTAGCGAATGTGCTGATCAAATTTTGTCCAATATGTTGGACAACACATTGCAGTTAGGTGAGATAACCCACCTGGAATTTGACTTCAAATTAGCTAACATTGAATTTTTCAGATTTTTATCTCAACTAGTTCATTTTAATCCCTGAAAGGGTTGTGGTGGAATCTAAAATTCAAATTTGAATATTCTCCAATGCCCAGGTGGAATATTGTGCCAATAGGTCCAAAACGAAACGGTAAAAATTTGCGGAAAACCAGATAACTTTTAGTGCTACCCCAAAGTGGTCAAAAGTAAAATTTTAGTAAATCCAATATTTTTTGAAAGTATTTTAAAATAAGTTTGTTTGTTTGCTCGTAGATTGAGATGAAAGTACATTTGTTACTGATATCGTGGTCTGTATTATTCAGAAATATTTTTTGAAAAATTAACCCTTCTGTATCCTCGAGGTCCAAAATTGTCGGGTTTTTTTTAAACAACTATAGAACCTTATATTAAGCATGTATTTATTTTTGAAATTAATTATTAATTACTTAAACAAACTGCATTTTGTAAAATTAACCCATTTTATCTTGGGGTCAAATAGACCCCTTATTTTATTTTTAATATTGTGAAAAAATTAAAATTACCAATTATTGTAGACAACAACCTCTGCTAGGTTTAAAGATAAAGAATTAAAAAAAGGCATTTTGAATTCTGCAAAAAATACAAATGAAAACTTTGAAAAGTCTTAGTTAGCATCAAAGCAGCATCAATAAGTTAATTTCTATTGATTATTTACTAATTTTGTATTAAAAAAAAATGCAATTTTTAAGAGAGGTGATTTATCTCATTGGTTACTCAAAGCGCCAATTAAATGCTAGTAAGTTACCTTCGAAAGGAGATTGCATTAGAGTTCTATTATATATTTTAAGGACTGCGTACTTAGATATACAGGATAGTGTGCGTTTAGTGATACAAGAGTGTTACATTTTTCGGGAGAAGGCACGCATTCCGGTTCAGAAAGCTACAACGCAAAGAAGAAATTTTATGATGTTACACAGTGAGTGGAGAAATTTATATGAACATAAAAACAGAGATTCAGAATGATTCAAAAAAAGTGTAGAATGGAAAAAATTATTAAATTACTTATTTAATATTGCCCACATTGACGCATTGATTATCCTCAAAATTGAAGATGACAAAATATTTTTAAATATACGGAGATTAAAAAGACGTAAAAGCTGCATATTAGGAGTAGATATAAGTTTTAAAAAACCTATAGCAAAACGGAGAAACTGCCAACTACGACAGGAGCAAAGAAAGAAAATGAACCAGGAAACTCCATCAACCTCAAATGGTAAGTTTATATTGTCTTGGACATCATAGCTGAGTCCGAATTACTATCGAAAATAAGTTTCTAATCATACAAATAATTTACAAATAAAGTACTTAAATTAAGATGTTGGTGTTTGCTCAAGGCAACCTTTCTTCATATACTAATACATTCATTAAACTGAATACAATTTGCTCCAATCTAAAAGTAAATTTTATTACAGGACCAATTGTGGATGAAATTTTTACTGGCGACGAATTAGAAAACGCAGAATCTGCTCAAACAAAGGAAGATGATGTTGTCCACAATGAACCAAGGCATTCTCCAAATTCTCAAATAATTCAAAAAGAAAGGGGAAAAAGGCCGACTAAAAAAATAGTAACACTGAGACTTGCTGAAGAGAATCGGTCCATTTATTGGTGGCACTTCTAATTGCAGTTGAGCTAAATATTTCAAAATATGTTATTAATTGAAATGCTATACGTAAACAACGAGAAGCTAAATGCGAAAAAATTAAATCAAAATTTCCTTTGAACCCTCCATTGATAATACATGGGGTTATCAAACTCTTATTCGGTTTAACACGCAAAACTTAAGATAGTCTTACTATAATAGCTACAGCTCCAGATATTGAATATATATTTAATATCCCTGATATGCCAGCACTAACTGGTTTGGAAATATCTGCTACCGACATTTGTCTTGGACACAACCTCTTCGAACACTAGAAAGTTTATCGGAGCTTGTAACCTTTTAGAAAAAGAATTGCTCGAAACAGTTTATGCCTGGGATATAGATATCATATTTATGAAATTGTTTTAGTAGCTGTGAGACAAACGTTTGAGCATCTATTGGTCTGGAAATAGTCATTTTAAAATATTTACATACGAAAGAATCAGTGAAAGTTTTTATGATAACAGAGATAACATTTTGAGATTTGTAAATGCCAACGGTTTGGAAGACTTTCCATGTAATGATTACAAGGAATTATTAGATTTAATAATAATATTCTTAGGAGAAAGTCCATCTAGAGGACTTAAATTAAAAAAACCTGGCGTTTGCGTTTAGCCAGATGGATGGCCAAGGGCCCTTATTACTTAAAAATACTAATTTGTTGAAACCACTTTCCTGAATTAACCGAAATTTAAGTAAAATATTTAATCGAAGTGGCTGGATTTGTTGTTAGTATTAGGTATGTTCAATATATATATACATTAAAAAAAAATAGGACTGTATAACGCACTGGGCACGGAAGGGTTATTCTTCCCAAAACTTTTTCTGAATATTAGCAAAAAAATTTGGATGAACAAATGTTACAGATGTCGTGTCAAACCAAACAAAAACACTTTTAAAAAAATAAAGAATTTACTAAAATTTGACTTTTGACCTCTTTGGGGCAGCACTTATAGTTGTCCGATTTTGTTAAAATTTTAACAATTGCTTTTGTTTTTTTTTACCAATTTGCACAATATTCCAGCTGGGCTTCTTAGAAATTCAGAAAAAATATTTTGTCAATATATTTCAATGCCGCACTAACGAGTATGTTATGTTATGCAAAAAATTGATAAAAAAAATGGAAATTATTACTTTTCACATTGTGGTTGATTTCTGATTTTAAAAACTTATTCAATAATTACTTTTGTGTTCTATAGTGTCTGCTGCTTGCTCAGCTGTTCAGTTTAATTTTATATTATTTGTTTTAAAAATATTATAAAATAATAATTATAAAAATTAGATTTACAAAATAATTCTTTTCGTACATGAAAAAGTAATTTAAAATGTTTTGTCTATTTCTGAAGAAAAAATTGTTCTTAATTTCGATTTTATTTAATTTATGTTATAAAATCAGAAAAAATTTATATATATGTTCTCAGTGTTAGTTTGTTAAAGCATAAGTAGAATTTGACACAAAAAACATGAACACATACAATCAAAGTTTAATTAAATGCACGTAAGAGTGTCCCGTAAAGTTGAGCCATTTCAGGTATGAATGAATTTCTGTAGAATTTGACTCCCTTAATTTTGTGCTGCTTGTGACAGTGGACAATTTTTATATGAACAAAATTAAATATAATCGTTTAGAATCGACCCATTTACTATAAAGTCATTATGTCAAGCAGTTTTTTATATTTTTAACAATTTATAAATACTATTAAGTTTAAGAAATTTTTTTTCCTTGAACACATAGTCAATATTTGAAAAGGGACAGGAAGTCTAGAGTGGACAGAAATAATGATATCAAAAAGCTGGTTACGTGAAAAAATAAAAAAAAGTGTAAATAAGAAAGTTATTCTAAATATTATATTATTCTATTTTTGCAAAAATCCAAAAAAGTACATCTTTTTCAATTTAGAAACTGGCTTAGAAATTTTCATGCAAATTTGAAAATGCTATACAGAGCTATCACTGCTGTGAAAATAATAGATTTTTCTTAACATTAAACTACGATCGTTTTTTTCGCAGTTATTTTGAAAAAGTCGTAGCATATGCATTTATTAAAGTGCAGTCTTTGAGATGTACTCTATTTCAATTCGCGATACCCTAAGATATTGACCTAATTTCACAAGTAAAAATCTTTTTCGAACGATTTTATTTTTCAATTAAAGATAACTTTATTAAACAGAGATTGATTTACTCCGACAAAAAATTTTAAAATAGGTAAAAGTATTAATTTGTGTTTTAAACTCAATATTATAATCACTGCTGGTACGGTTACCATGCAATACATTTGAGGATAATTAACCTTTAAATTATAACTTCATGCAAATTTTAAATATAATTCATTTTCTTTTTGAACAGTAATTGTTATAACTAGCAGATTTCAGCCCTCGAAATTCGAGTGAAAATTCTAGGAAAGTTTATTTTTTCAGTTAATAAATTATTGACACTTAAGGTATGCTAATAAATTTTAGAAAATTCACAATCAACTCTTTTTTGCTTTATGTCCAAAATAATTTTCAAATTCAAATTTTTTTGGTAAACACATTAACAAATTTAACAAGCAAGAAAATTATAGTCGGTCTAGACCGACTATACGATACCCTATACCATGCGTTTAGAAACCCTATCTCTTAGGCCCAACTAACTGGACATTGAAAATAAGCAAAAACCAAATTTGAGTGGGATTTTTATTAATTTTTTTGGCTGCAGATATGAAAAAGTTCATATCGGATGCTATATCTATAAAGGGACTAGGTCCAAAAATGGACCGATCCTGATCATGTTTGGTAAAGTCTCTTGTATTTTGCAAAAATATGTACAAACAAAATTTGAGAAGAATCAGTGCAATATTTTTGTTTTTTAATAGATTTAAGTGAAGATCGGGAAGCAGCTCTATATGGGGTCAAAGGGATCATTTTTGGACTACTCATTAGTGGATGTAATGAACGCATACAAACCCAATTTGAGTAAGATCTATATGACAATTTGGATCTTATGGCAATTTATGTCGATTTCATATGGGTAATTTGTATGGGGGCTAGGTCTGAACATGGACCGATTCTCACCAATTTCAGTAGCGTTCATCCCATGGCCGATGAAAGCTTATATACCAAATTTCATCAAAATATGTTCATATTTGCGACCTGCAGTTTGATTAGAAGCTTTACATGGACACACAGACGGACGGACATTGTTAAATCAACTCAGAGAGTGATTCTGATTCGATCGGTATAATTAAAGATGGGTCTAGGTCAAATATTTTTGGTTGTTACAAACAGCAGCACAAAGTCATTATACCCAAACCACATAGTGGTATAGGGTATAATAAACATACACACATATCACTATATAGTTTTATGTATGTTTAGTAGCAACTTTAAACGAGCACAACTGCCAAAAACTGCAAAAATTTAAAAATCTGTTAGCCTGGTGGACAGCTAAAAAGGAGTACCTTTCAAATAAGATACGTTTGGTCAAAGTCGACAGAAAACTGTTTAACAAATCATCGATCATAAGAAATGGCCTAATCCATTAATATTAGAGATTAGTTGTTTTATTTTTTTATAAAGATATAATATAAAAAATTGTATTATGACATGTGCATACTGTTTTAAAGCAAATGTTGCCAGGCCTACTGAGTTTTTTTCTACGGTCTACGGTTCTACGGTCTACGGAAAATATTTTATTTTAAATGGTTTTATGTTTCGGTAAATTTGAGCTAATTCAAGAAGAAAAATTTTAGAATTTTATAGATATTTACATTTATATATAATATATATAAATATAAATATTAATTTTTTTCCCAATGTACAGCATGTTGCCAGTATTTTGTCAAAATATTAAGAAAAACCAGCGAAGATACAACGTTTCAAGCGCCCGGCCCTCATACGGTATATTGTGTATGTTAAACACTTTAAATTGATTTTCTCGCAAATACCATTTTTGTGAACTTTATAACTCCAAATCTACTTGACTGCTACTTTGAAACTTTTATGCACTATAACTACACATAAATCACCAGGTAATTAGGAAGAGTTTTTTTTTTTTTTCATTTTTTGACAATAAATTCACCGAAATTTTTTAGTAAAAATCGTGTTCTTCATTTTGAGAAACTGCAAAAAAAAAAAAAAAAAATTAAAAGAGAACTCTACTTGATTACCTCGGAAAATATATCACCTTTTAAACGCATTTTGGCTTTTTTATTTCATATAATTCGGTAACGAGTTATGATGTTCACCGTAAAACACTTTTTTCGAGACGCCTCCGGAGAAATATACTCCAAATGTTATACTATAATGGGTACATTAAGCAAATAATCCAACATTATTCATATCTTCAAAAAAATATGAAAATATGCCATTTACGGCTTTAAAACTTTACCCCCTCCGCCCTCTTAAGAAAAATGTAAATGTATTTAATATGGTATATATTTAAAGTTCATAAATTCATCTTATGATAAATTGTACACTAAAAATTTTTAAATTGGGAATATTGGATATGGTTTCATAGAAAACTGCTTACATCTCAATTTGAATAATTATCATTTTTGTTAAAATCTATAAATAGCTGTTAATTTTTTAAAATAATTAGATAATTTTTTAAGAGAATGAACTTTTTATACCCTATACCGCTACGTGGTTTGGGTATAATGACTTTGTACTGCTGTTTGTAACAACCAAAAATATTTGTCCCTGACCCACCTTTAATTATACCGATCGAATCAGAATCACTTTTTGAAATGATTTAACAATGTCCGTCCGTCCGTCCGTCCGTCTGTGTGTCCATGTAAACTTTGTAATCAAACTGCAGGTCGCAAATATGAATATATTTTGATGAAATTTAGCACATAAGCTTTCATTGGTCATGGGATGAACGCTGTTGAAATTGGTGAGAATCGGTCCATGTTCAGACCTAGCCTCCATACAAATGACACCTATAAAATCGACATAAAATGCCATAAGATCCAAATTGTCGTATAGGTCTTAGTCAAATTGGGTTTGTATGTGTTTATTACATCAATTAATGAATAGTCCATAAACGATGTCTATGGGACAACTCTTAGTCATAGGCCCCATATAGAGCTTCTTCCCGATCTTCACTTAAATCTATCAAAAAACTAAAATATTGCACTGATTCATCTCAAATTTTGTTTGTATATATTTTCGCAAAATACAAGAGACTTTACCAACCATGGTCAGGATCGGTCCATTTTTGGACCTAATCCCCATAGAGACATAGCATCCGATATGAACTTTTTCATATCTGCAGCCAAAAAAATTAATAAAAATGCCACTCAAAATTGGTTTATGCTTATTTTCTATATCCAATTAGTTGGGCCTAAGAGATAGGGTTTCTAAACTCATGGTATAGGGTATCGTATAGTCGGTCTAGACTGACTATAATTTTCTTACTTGTTTATTATTATTTTTCTTTTATATTGGCAAATTTTTGTGTTTAATTCGTGACAACGTTGAGATAAAAGTATGAAAATACCACGTAACCTAAGCTAATATGTTACATGAAGTGCAACGATGCATGCATAGCCGTTAAGCAAATGCTACTACCACAGCGAACATACACAAATTATAAAATTTAGTATAACAACAATATCAAGAAAAACATACAGAAATCATATTTTTGGAAGAGCTTTTTTTGCATTTTCATTGAAATCTCGGGACCTAAAAAACCGATTTCGATGATTTTAAATAGATGCTGCTTAGTATCTCATTAAATTATATTCACTAAAACTGAGCAATCCAGCTGACGTGGTGAGGCGAGATCGTGATTACCACAGATATTCAGACGGACATCGCTATATATCAAATCCGCATCTTACAAGCATCAGGAATATATATATATTTTATGGGACAGGTTTTGCTTCCTAATTATTACTATGCAATTACAAGTGTGAATTTACTTTCTGCACACTGGTGTTGATGTTAGAAAAATTAAATTGATTAAGAACAATATTTAAGAGATTTTGGAAATATTTCACCTGTGCAAAAATTCGCTAGATGATTTAAAACCTATTAAAACTAGGTTAGTGCCATTCCTAGTTTCGAATAAAAAATGAGAACTTGGACCAATAACCAATAAAACTTATATTAAAAAATTAAAAATCCTTTATACATATTTTTCATGAGGGTATTAATTAAGTAAACGTGCTATTACTTCGATAAAAGTGTAGATAAATTCGGACAGTTAAACTAAAAATATTTTTCTGAATTTGAAGCAAATTGAATTTAAAACAGAAAATATTAACAAACAAAAAAATCTGGTGCTTATAAAAAAAATTTTGCTGATAATTCTGTACTACTGACAGTTACTTTTGCCATAAGCCTTTTTATTATAATTTAGAAGCTAAATATTATTTTTGAATCCTTATAACATGAACTTAAGCCAAATGCTGTCTGTATGTGTCACGTTTGTACATTAATGCTATAACCCAGCAAAAATATTGTAGCTATTGTTGAAAGAGATAAACCAACCGAAATATATTAATTTTGATCTTAAATTTCGTATAAAAGTAAAATTATAATATGTAGCTCATAAAGGGTTAACAGCTGGTTACCAGGCTTTAATATCATTTCAGAAAATACCACAAATCTCAAAATCTTTATCCGTGAAGATATATATTCGAAAGCAATAAATAAGAAATTTCTTTCTTTGCATTTATATATTTCCTTAAAGATTCAAAATTTGGTACTCTATCTGCGAGATGGCTTAGAGTTGTGTTTTTTCAAAAATTTTTGTTCGATTTTTTCTATTTTTATCATTTTTTAATCTTTTTGTTTTGGTAGCGGCTGCTTTTACTGAGATACTTTAAAAGCATAATCCGATCATTTAAGATTAAATAATTTGCAGCTTTTACAAAAGAATCTTAGTATTTATTGATTATAAGATTTAATACTCCTACTAAAGGTATAAACGACTGAATAAATAATAACGGGTGAATATAGTTTTAACACTATAAAGTGTAAAGCATGTGTCTAGTATTTGGAATGACTTTAGAATTTACTTAGAAACTAAACAAAGATGTGTTTGTATGTTTTAAAAATTTGCTTATGTTCTACTCTAACCCGACATAAAATAAAAAGTGTTGATGCAGTGAATGCAATTTTGAAAGAAATGAACACAACAACATCGTTTGGGTGTTCATACGTATATGGTTTTATATACACCTCTATATAATATGTATGTATGTGCATTCGATTCAGTGTACACAAATACAGCTTATGAACTTGTGCAATGTGTAAAACATATAGTCGACCTCTGTGCTTGTTCCCAAAGCTCTCGTTTATAATACATCCGGTTTAACAGGCACTAGAGTATTTTGACTATGTATAAGAATGTGCATAAAAAAGTGTTTTATTTTATATTTCAAAAACATTTTTGGATGAGTTTTAGTCTGCAGGTTTGAGTGTGTATGCCTTACAAAAAGGGATCTATATGTATACTTTAATGTTAGCCAAGGTGAGCTTCATATTCGTAACAGTAAAGAACGAACACTAACGTTTGCTATATGTAGCTGGTGGTTATACAGTAAGTAAATTCTTGGTTGGTTAGTAATAAAATATGTATTATAGTTCCTTTGAATGTACATACATACATTTATTTATTTCTATGTACTGTACATAGGTAGAACTATTTGTGTCAGTTATGCATGTACGCATTCATGTTTTGCGGATATACTTTAACTATGAAACCAGTATGCTGCATGCAACACAACCAAATCGTATAGAAGAGAAGCATTTTTTTTTCTTTTAATATTTTGAAATAAAACAAAAACTAGTTAGTAGAGCAGCATAAAAAGAGAAACATAGAAATGGAAATAAGAATGAAGAATGAAAAAAAAAAGCCAAAACGTAAAACTAAAAATGGCACACACATGCCATTTAGCCAGTGGCTGACTCCTGTGATTGCCACCCCTCTTTTCTTTTAACGTGTCACAGTTTAGCAAGGATTTATTTTGTGTTATTAAATGTGAATATGTATGCAAAAAGGTTACACTAGCAGTGGTTCTTTTCAGCACTTGACTTAAGCTCCTCTTTCTAACTTACCTAATGGAATTTTCTCGGTTAATGATGATGGTTGTGCTTCAACCCCCATCATAACATTATGATGGTAAAAGACGCCAGTTGAGGTTGCCGATTTTGCTCCTGATGATGACGCTGATGATGCTGGCGATGACGTTGTTGGCATGAATGGTAGCCATGAGTTTGAAAGCATAATCCATAGAAATGTGTAAAATTTTAATCCAAAAGGCATTTTGTTGTAGATGTTATTGTTTGTGTGTTTTTTTTTTTGTTGTTGTATGTGGTATGGCTACATAAAGCCACCACGTTTCTCTTTACCTACAAGTATATGGTACACGTTTTCAACACTTTGTTAAATAAACGTTAAAAAGTGTTACAATGAAAACACTACACTTCCTTGCATGAACGTTCAGAAAGAAAAAAAAATGCTACAAATTGCCACTTTATATATTTCACACTTTCTCTATTTTGTTCTTGTGTTTCTCTGTTTTTTTTTTTTTTTTTATAGCAGACTTATGAATTAATTTTCAATAAATTTGCCAATATATTGTTGATTTAAATTTTTTGTTTTCATACATTTTGTTTTATATAATATTTTATATTTAATTTTTTTCTTCTTTTGTTTATATAGCAGATTTTCTTTATTGTTTACTTTTATTATAGCAAATATAAATATTAAAGTTTTTTCTTAGTTCTGTTTTTTGTGCTGATGTGAAATTTCTATATTGAAAAAGTTTGTCATTTTTTTAAACAAATATGAAAGCAAATACAGTATCGGTTTAGCTGAATAGAATCCTAAGAATGTTGATTTGTTTTTTTTTTGAAATTTTTTGGTTTATATTGTTGCAAATTTCAAGGTAAATTAAAAAAAAACAGAATTTAATAAATAACAAAAGTAATAAATAAAAGAAAATTGTTGATCAGGTGTAATTAGCGGAAAATTATTGGTTTATTAACTACACAGTACTGGGTAGTGAGACATTCTAAGTCAGGGTGAAAAAAACTAGACCAGTGTAGTAAAACCTCCAAGGGATTTGGAGTTCTAAAACTTTATGACTTTTAAACTTTTCCCTTATCTTGATGTTCTTGATGTGCAAACATCTATACACTCAGTGGAATAAACGTCTTTTTCACAATGCAATCACAAAAAAACAGAGTAAGACAAAAACGGTGTGAGGTACGATTGTATTGGTGAAGAGACTCGGAAGTGTATGGAGATAAAATGAAGGCACGTTTTATAAAAACGTTTTGAAAAATGAAAAATAAGGAATGAAAAATGGAAAATAAAAAATTAAAAATGCTATAAGTGATACATAGATGACGCTTTCTGTTTGTTTTAAAAAAGTGCCATAAAAAACTTTAATTACTAGATGTTTACACATCTTCTCTGTGCTCGGACTCACTTGATTATATTTTTTTGCGAAGTTTCTCAGCCGTTGATAATTTCTCACTTCATTATACAGTAAATGGCTTGAACGAATCAAGTTGGACTGATTTAATCGAATGATATCTTCTACTAATTTTAGTTTTCTTCCTCCTTTTTTTTAATAAAACTTTTGAATAACATGACATATTCTGGGCGTATGATTATTATTTATTAATAGAGTAGAAGAGGCGTAAGCGCATGAGTGATATTTTTAATATTAAATCGAACATATCTGTGGTCACAAGAATTAACCGCCTAAGTCGAAAATCATGCTTTTGAGAAAAACAACTTTTTATATAAATGTAAATGAGGCTTCATTACGACTTAGGTCAGAATGTTTTCATTAATAAGTTTTTAATAAACAGTGTTAGAGAAATGGGGATTTCACGCGATTATAAAGCATTTTGAGTAGAACATGATAGCAAAGATAACCCAAATCGTCGAATACCATGCTTTCGAGAAAAAATACTTCTTATGTAAATGTAAATGAGGCTTCATTATGACTTAGGTCAGTATATTTTCAACAATACTTTTTATTGAACAGAGTTAGAGAAACGGGGATTGCACGTAAATGTAAAGCGTTGTTAGTGGAATATGATAGCATATATAACTCAAATCGTTCTTAAGTCGACTTAGGTGGTTATCGCTTGTGACCACAGATATATCAGGTGTCGAATCGTTGGCCAGTGCTTCGTTCCCATATAACGAGTGGACAAAAATTGAAGGAGTTATCGTAAATTAATGAAATTTTGTATACCATTGTAAGTAGCGCACACTAGAAAATATACGAAGTTTCAAAAAAATCGATGAAAGGATTCTCATACTTCCCATATATCCTGAATCTTAAAAATGTAAATATAGGGTCCCCAATTGGCTAGAATAAGACGAATATTGGTTTTCATAATAGAAGCGCAAAATCAAAAAGAAAGTAGTGCAAGGAGATCAACGCCACCTATATATCCTTAATATTGATATGTCTAATAAAAGCTACAGAATCACAGATTTTATTATTTGTGACAATTTTTCCTTTAATACAAGCAAGCAAGGATTAACCTGTTATATGTCCTTTTCATAAAGTAATGTAAATATGTTGAAAGGCTTATACTCAAGGCCCTTAGAATATCCTTTTTCATAATTTTTTAATATATTATAATATTGCTTTTATGATGCATTAAAAGGCTATATTATATTATGACATAAACTTAATTAAAACAAGCTGGTAAAAATTAAAAAAAAACTGCTTCATGTTTGAAAGTAATTTTAATTATAAATCTATACTAAAATAATAAAGAGATAATATATGGTTGTTTGTTTGTGGGAGGTAATCTCCGTAACTATTCATCTAATCTTCCTGAAAGTAGGAAAGGGTCTTACTGCTGATATGGGAAGTGCTATAGACTGTAATTTTTTTTAATATTTTTAATGGGCGTGGCACCTCCCGTATAAAGTAAATTTTTAAAATTATATATATTAAGTACTATGATAGAGAGAACTTTGCAAATTTGTGTGACGTCACCTATTATTAATGCTAGTAGCTATGATGGAAATGGGCGGGATCTAATGAGAGAGCATGGCATCGCCTAGACAAAGTAATTACTCAATATTATATATCTCGAGTACCATGAGGGAGATAGCTTTGTAAATTTGTCTTATGTCATTTATTATTAATTTGAGCAGTCAGACAAAAAAGGAAGTGATCGCAAAAAGGGGCATGGCATCTACCATATAAAGGAAATATAAAATATCATATATCTGGAGTACTGTTATAGCCGGAGCTTTGGAACTTTGCATGAGCCCATACGTTATTAATGTAATTATAAAAGGTAAAGCCTCGACACATGGCACGAGTCCATCAGATATAAATGGAATAAGTGGTCGTAACACCTCTCATCAAATCACTAAAAACAAAGGTCTTCCTAATTGAAAATGTTCAAAACCAAAAATCGCTAAAATCAAAAATGGCCAAAATGAAAAATCGCTAAAATAGAAAATCCATATTCTTAGCTTGGGCAGCTATATGTACCTTGCTTCTTAGTAGAAACGTCGAAAAATTTGATAACTGAAATATAAAAATATAAAATAAATGAAACAAAGCACTTCAATTTCACAAAACATTTCGTAGGAAAAATTTATTATGATGTAAAACATGGAAATAAGGCTAAATAGGTTGTAGCGAAGTGCGACAGGGCATACTAGTTATATTTATATAAAAAGGGAAAACGTTTTTATTAAAATTTTTTTTATTTTTTATTAGCAGTTGTAAGTAAATAGGTTTTTTTTATATAATCTTGAAGTATTTTTGGAAGTTCAAGGTAACATAAAACAAACAAATGAAAACGAATAACAAGGCATCATCACTACCTGATTCTTCCCAAAACCAATTTTGGTTCAACGAAGAACTTATCTCATCTTCTTCTATTATCTTCTTTTATACATTAACATTGCCTTTCTGTATATATTTCTCAATTGCCGTAGCGACCATATTATTTTTAATCTTACTGTCACTCTTTGATGATGACATCGGATCTGAACTTAATTTGTATAGCTATTCAATTTAAATATAATAAGGTTGTTCATGTTTTTAGAAATTGGTTAAATAGATGTCTATTTATTTCACATTTACCTCAGCATATGCAGTAGCTAATTAACACATTTCGTGTAAAATTGTCTTAAATTAGCATCGCTTTGTAAAGCCTTGGCACAATGCACCAATATTTAGTTAATTTCTTACTATTTCTTGAATCTAGTTTATAATTTAACATAATTTTTAGCTAAAGTTGAGTACTAAACTCTCTTAAATGCTTAAAATTTGAGTAAAAAGCATGAATTTAGGCATTTCAAAAAACGAATTTTTTTTAATTTGTGTGTAAAAACATAGACATTAATTATACCCTATACCACTATGTGGTTTGGGTATAATGACTTTGTGCTGCTGTTTGTAACAACCAAAAATATTTGACCTAGACCCATCTCTAATTATACCGATCGAATCAGAATCTCTTTCTGAATTGATTTAACAATGTCCGTCCGTCCGTCCGTCTGAGTGTACATGTAAAGCTTGTAATCAAACTGCAGGTCGCAAATATGAATATATTTTGACGAAATTTGGTATATAAGCTTTTATCGGCCATGGGATGAACATTGTTGAAATTGGTGAGAATCGGTCCATGTTCAGACCTAGCCCCCATACAAATTACCCATATGAAATCGACATAAATTGCCATAAGATCCAAATTGTCATATAGATCTTACTCAAATTGGGTTTGTATGTACTTTCATTACATCCACTAATGAGTAGTCCAAAAATGATCCCTTTGACCCCATATAGAGCTGCTTCCCGATCTTCACTTAAATCTATTAAAAAACAAAAATATTGTACTGATTCTTCTCAAATTTTGTTTGTACATATTTCTGAAATATACAAGAGACTTTACCAAACATGATCAGGATCGGTCCATTTTTGGACCTAGTCCCTTTATAGATATAGCATCCGATATGAACTTTTTCATATCTGCAGCCAAAAAAATTAATAAAAATCCCACTCAAATTTGGTTTTTGCTTATTTTCAATGTCCAGTTAGTTGGGCCTAAGAGATAGGGTTTCTAAACGCATGGTATAGGGTATCGTATAGTCGGTCTAGACCGACTATAATTTTCTTACTTGTTTTTTTCTGATCTATTAGACAGCAGTATGACCTTATAAAAGAAGGGAAAAATATATTTAATATTATATATTTCTTTATATTCCATCAAACTTCAATAACTTTTTATTTAAAAAGAAGTGTTTTTCGGAGCAATATAAACTAATTATTTTTTTTATATATACTAAAATCTATATTTTAATCTAACTACAAGTATATTAGAGTTATTAAAAAATAAAACGTCGAACCAGTTTTTAAAAAAATGTATTTTTACGAATTATTTTTGTGAGACAATTAAACCCATTTTTCTATTGTAATTTTTGCATAAAATTCGCTGAGTTTAGCGCCCTCTCGTGACGACAAAAGCAATCAGACCAAAGTTATTTTTCAGATTTATGCTAGTCATTTTATTATCTTTTAAAAAATTTATCTTTAATACCAATTTGAGACAAAAATTTTTTTTTTTATGAAGCAATGTGCGTATTATTACCCATCGAAAATTTACGATTGGAATAATTTTTTTATTTTCTAAAATAAAATACTAAAAGTAATACTACTCTATCATAGCGTGTTATAGTCCATAGTCAATAGTAAAAGTGAAAGCAGTTCTGACGATTGTCCGTCTTTAAATAATAAATCATATTATAAAATTTCGATTAATTTTAATTGATATCGAATGCGACGATTGGGCCCCAGTACAAAAGTAATCTGCTTTGTTACACGAATATATAAATAAAATAAGTTGCTTAATCCTTAGCTATAATTTGGTTTGAGTACGCCAAAAACTTGGAGGTTTTGCTATACTGGCCTAATACTTTCACGCTAGTAAAAATTAAGTCATAAAGAATATAGTTAATAGGAAAGTTATGAACTATTTTTAGATCCATAGTTTTAAATAATTTTAAAATAAAAAAATTAATATTAAATTCATTGCTGGAACTAAAAAATAAAAAATATGAACCATTGAGTTTGGTGGAAAGAATTTGGTAGTCAAATGTTGTTCACTCTTTCTGGACAATGAAAAAAATGCACTACCCGAAATTTCGAAAGTTAGGCAAGCAATTTTTCAATTTCAGCTAACTAGTCACTGTGCTTATATCTGAATTGGTAGATAATCTAAACAAATGCTAAGTTTTTCATCTAATAAAACCTTTATGGCTACAAATTCGTCAGTGTCATCAAATGCGTTTTCTTTGTGTGTCTTTTCTTTGTGAACTTTTGTCATTGCTCCAGAAAATGAGATATTAAGTAAGAAAATGAGATAGATAGTATGTTTAAAAATATACTGTTCTGAATCCAAAATCTAGATATCGTAGTAGTAATAAAAATAAGAAAATTGTAGAATTTCTTCAATACAAGTCTAGAATAATGAAGAACCACAATGATGGGCATGAATATCTGTATAAAGCAGCTGAAATTCATCGAAATAGTTATCACTAATTTAGAACGTGTTTTAAACAATTGTGCCAGTCACTATAACATATATATATACTTATGATATACTCATCTGCTTAGCGTTTCAGAAGTTTTTTTTTTGTTAAAAAAAATTAATACTTTTTTATATTTTTAGTCCAGTTAATAAATTGCAACTTTTTGCCTGTATGTATTTTGTTTTCCTCGTGTTTTCCTATGAAATATTTAATGAAAATTGTTGGTATAAAGCGCGGACAGTTTTAAATATTTGACCAGCTCAAAAAACTACACGCACTTTCCTAAATAAAATCATTGTGGTTTTGAATTTGTTGGCCTAATTGTCTGAAAATGACAATAAAGGGTATTTAATTTACTTTCTTTGCTAAAGAAACATCATTCAAATAAAAATAGTACAACTGAAAAAAGATTTTTCACAGCAAGTGACTTCAATGCTAAACAAGTGCATAGTAAATAATCATTACTTAGTGCCATCAAGAGGCAACCCAACAGATTGGCTAACGAGACCACGATCTGCTACATTTTGCGATTTACTCTGGAATTTCTGGCCAATTATTAAATACAGCTGAAACTGATAGTAGCTTCTTTCAAATACAGTCTAAGTCCCAACAACACAATATTATTAAAGCCAAAACAGATATTCTCAAGGAATTTCTTTTCCACGGAAAATACTTTTGAGCAAAAAAATGAATAAGTGGCACCAACGAATTTCGAGGCTAGTTGTTTTGCTATTGACCATTGATTTTCTATTATTTGAAAGAAAAATTAAAAAAAATATATAATAGCTATGACGCGAGCAATTGCGGACGAAATTGGTGTTGTTGAATAACAACAGCGAAATAGGCAAAGGATAGTTAGAAGACAATGAATTAATGCAAGCCGCAATCAGTGCCTGCATTGGCTTCCAATAAAGTTTGTGTGTTTGTGGTCTTTGACCTACGAAAACAAAATAATATTTATTTTTTTAATTAAATTTTGTTTTCTCAAAATACTACTTACTTTTTTATGTAAACTCCCGTCTGCTTTGGAAGTGAAATTTTTTAGGGAGTAAACCAAATTCAAATGCATTGAGAATAGCTACTTTTTTCCTATGATTTTTTTTTTCAGGGGAATCTGTATTCATAATAGCATAAAAGTGAAAAGTGGGAAATTTCAAGCGGAATTGTTGTATAGAATTGTGCTGATTAAATCCTTCGAAAGTGAGATTGTAAGAACCTAAATTCTTCTGTGGCTGTCGCAACAGAATTAGATAATGTTATGGAAACATTCAGATATTTAATTCATGAAGTTGGTTTTCTAATGAATGAAATTAAAGTAATGATAAGAAGTAAAAGAACAATAACTAAAGCGTGGTAAAATTGTGGAATAAGGAGATAAAGATTGTAAACTAGTACTCAATGTTATGAAAAATGAGATGCTGCAAAACAGTAATGTTGCTTAATTTCTCGAATACTTAGATAGACCATGTTCAATTGATTAAATCATTAAACACAATTCTCCACATGAAGTAGAAGTTGAAATTAACATTATTTTTTGCAAAAAATTGCCTGCCTATGATAGCATAGATGAAATAGTAGTCAAATCCCTGGGGTATGATATTTCTCACTTTGTTTTACAACTGAATATTAAGAATAAATTATTTGCCATCACAATGTTAATGAGCAGAGATTGTAATGGTAGTTGAATCAAACAAACCAGAAAATATTGTAAATATTGCCAAATATATGAAAGAATATTAAAGAAAAGATTATTGCCAATTCTATGAAAATTTAATATAATACCTGAATATCAATTTCGTTTTAGACATGGGCATGGCACTCCTGAGTATTGTCATCGTTTAATGGCCTTTAATCTTAATCTTTCAAACGTAGTTTTGGATGTACAATAGGGCTATAACTTGTTTTTGAAAATATTAAAATTGGCATACTATAGTCGCTTTTACTTTTTCGCTGGCGTCAAAAAAGATCACGCACTATCAGCAATGAAGTTTTAAGCAATACTATACACAAAATAAAGAGAAATTTGACCCCAAAAACATGAAGTGACGTGATGATATACAGTATTTATCAGATATTTTCAAAAAACCTAAAATTTTCATTCATAAAATTTAAAGCTATTCCGCCGATGGAATTCGAAGGCCAATCTTAACCTTTAGCATTTATACTGCAACCAAAATATCAGTCTAATTTATACCAAATTTATGAGTTTGTTTGTGTCAATGGTACGATATATCGTTCTCAGATCACCGATTTCGCGAAGATAAATTTCAACTTTTAAACCAGTCATTAGCAAGATTCAAAAACGCCAAGAAATGCTTTCTTAAACATTGGATAGAAGATGATTCATTAATCAAAGGAGTTATATTTGTGCAGAATAGATACACTAAAAACTGTGCAAGATATCCATTTTGCAAATCTATACGTACTTTAAACTTACAATTTTTATCCTACAATAATAAACAAAGGATGCTCTAATATTGTTGCTTTTTTCTTAGTAATAGTATGAAATAAAATAACTTGTTGTAAAAATTTTTTTTTTTGTATTGATTTAGAAAATGTATTAGGTGCGTGAATTTTTTTTTGTAAAATAAACCAATTTTGATGTGTAAACATCTATACGCGCAGGGGGGTAAATTTCTATTTCACAATACAATCACAAAAACAGCGTAACTCATATCGGTGTGAGCTGAAGCAGATAACGCTGTGTGACTTATGATTGTATTGGTGAAAAAATTATGATATAAAATTGTTTTTTTATGCCACAGGATATTTTTAACGTTTTATAGCAAACGGTTGTTGAATTAGCTGAAATAGTTTTTGCTATAAGTGATACATAGATGACGCTTTCTGTTTGATTTTAAAAAATTACATAAAAAAATCTTTAATTACTAGATGTTTACACATCTTCCCTGTGATCGGACTCACATGATTTTTTTTTGTAAGAACACCATTGCCTACCTTAATATAGAACAAGCCTTCGGATAGAGTTTGGCATATTGGGTTATACTACAAATTGAAAAAAATACTTCCAACTCATTATTAGCAAATGCTAGAATCTTATTTATTTACTTCAAAGATAATTATGACTTCTCAAAATTCTATGACATCAAGGCAGGTGTACTACAACGTAGCATTTTGGATCCAATTCTTTACGCAATATTTACATCAGTTATGTCGATAACCGAAAACGTACTAGTTGCAACATATACCGAGGATACTGAAATACCAGCTTCTGACATATTTCCAATCAATACATCAAATTTAGTAGAAAGGGAACTCAACCCTAATAGTCAAACAAATTGAATATTAAATCTTACAAAACACAGTTTTAAATTACGAAACTAAAATAAAAGCCCTGCTATCCGTAAAGGTTGTGGATGAGGGCATTTCGGATAGTTGAAAATTCCGAATAATTGAGTGTTTCATTGAAACCAGAAATTTTTCGGTAATATCGCTTAATTTATTTGTTTCTTATTATTCTTGTTTATTTGATTTCAAATAATGTACTAGAAAATATTTTTTTTGTACATTAATTAATTAAATTTAATTGCCTTTGAATCCCAAATAGAACAAGTAAGAAAATTATAGTCGGTCTAGACCGACTATACGATACCCTATACCATGCGTTTAGAAACTCTGTCTCTTAGGCCCAACTAACTGGACATAGAAAATAAGCAAAAACCAAATTTGAGTGGGATTTTTATTAATTTTTTTTGGCTGCAGATATGAAAAAGTTCATATCGGATGCTATATCTATATGGGGACTAGGTCCAAAAATGGACCAATCCTGATCATGTTTGATAAAGTCTCTTGTATTTTGCAAAAATATATACAAACAAAATTTGAGAAGAATCAGTGCATTATTTTTGTTTTTAATAGATTTAAGTGAAGATCGGGAAGCAGTCTATATGGGGCCAAAGGGATCATTTTTGGACTACTCATTAATGGATGTAATGCATACAAACCCAATTTGAGTAAGATCTATAAGACAATTTGGATCTTATGGCAATTTATGTCGATTTCATAGAGGTAATTTGTATGGGGGCTAGGTCTGAACATGGACGGATTCTCACCAATCTCAATACCGTTCATCCCATGGCCGATAAAAGCTTATATACCAAATTTCACCAAAACATATTTATATTTGCGACCTGCAGTTTGATTACAAGGTTTACATGGACACACAGACGGACGGACGGACGGACGGACGGACGGACGGACGGACGGACGGACATTGTTAAATCAACTCAAAAAGTGATTCTGATTCGATCGGTATAATTAAAGATTGGTCTAGGTCAAATATTTTTGGTTGTTACAAACAGCAGCACAAAGTCATTATACCCAAACCACATAGTGGTATAGGGTATAAAAAACATAATATCTCTTGTGAAAGGGAAAAAAGGGGAAAAAATCCAAAGAATTAAAATTCCTATTAACCTAGTGTTTTGGTTAATTGTATGCCTTCAGCTGGATTCTCTAGCATTCATTATTGTAGGAATGACGGATATGGTGGTACGACCTTGTAATTTTCATATTATTGCTAACTCTTTAAGTCTCATATCATTTTATCGTTTGCAAAAATCTTTGGTCAATGAATTACTGAGGTCGCATAATTACAATATTAAAATAATATTGATTTATTTCAAAACTCCCAGTTTGCATAACTAGCGAACTTATTTTTAAATTACGATTGTCATAGCTGTCGTAATTTAGTAACGAGGCCTAGTATTGACGCGTGTATTGATCAGGTGCTCAGAAATATTTGTGGATAAGTATTTGCTGACTTTGTGGAATGTCCATTGACGGATAACAACATAATATCTTGCAAGATAAGAATTAATTTTGTTGCTGATACATCTAGTGAGATTCATAAAACGCATTGCGATTATGATAAGGCTAAGGAATGTTTACAACGCAACTTGAGTGAAATTGAATCAATTGATAATTCATCTGAATTAACTGAAAAACTTATATATTGCATATATATATTGTATCAACAATCTCTTTTTAAACGTAAAACCCAACTAAGATTTGAACTTACCCTATGGAAAAATAAAAACCTATACTAGCAAATTCCAGCCCCAGAAATTCGAGTGCAAATTCTAGAAAATTTTATTTTTTCATTAACTAAAGACCCTAAAGGTATGCTAATCAATTATAGCCAATTCACAAATCAACACAAAAAACATACTCATTTTTATTACAAACACATTAGCAAATTTAATAAACACACACATAGCATTGTATAATGTATTAGTAGCAACTTTAAATGCAAATTAACCCAAAATAAAGGAAAAAATTTTAAAATCTGTAAGTCTGCAAAGTCGCCGAAAACAAGTACGGAGGAACAAAACATCGATCACAAGAAATCGCCTAGCCTATTAATGTTATAGATAAACGAAAATTGTTGACGTAACATTGTAAGACAATAAACAAAATGTATGACATCTTGTTAAAGAGTTTGGGTAGATTATTCAGTTAGCTTATAAATCGTTTCGGGGCAACTATTATTATGACAATTTGAGCACAGTGGAGAAGGATCCCTAAAATCTTGATGACTTTTAAATAATATACTCGGGAGAACTCCGAAGAAATATATTGATCTTACAACATCTGAGGGTGTAGCAATTTTTGATGATAAAGTAAACCAATATTTTCTGTGAAGGATTTAACGTCACAAATTCAAACGTTTCCTGCAGATAATTGTAATTTCTTAAGAAAAATATCTCGAACTTCAAATCATTTCGTTATACAACTGGTTACTACAAATGAGGTCGAAATAGTCACAGATAATATGAATTTAAAAAAATCAACTGGTGTTGATAATATACCACCGATTTTAATGCATAAATGTTAGGAAACACTAGCTCGAATTTTAAAAACATATTTACAATAAAATTGTATCCGCTTCTGGTTTTCCAATTTGTTTAAATATCAGTAAAATTATTCCTATACCCAAAGTTATAAATGCTTCTAAAGTAAACAGTTTTCGCCCTGTTGCTTTACTAGCTACAATCCATAAAATATTTGAACGAATTATTTATCAAAAACTGTTATCATTTTTTGATAATAATAGTTAATAATTTGAAAACGGATTTGGTAGTACAGATGCGTTGATTTATGTTGTAAATTTCATATGTGATGGTATTGGTTATAGTTCAAAAGCTGTTGCGGGCCTGTTTCTGGACTTTACAAAGGCTTTCGATTTAGTTGATTATGATGTAATGATACAGAAGCTAAAATATTATTATTATTGAATCTTGAGGGTAGATTGTATATGTTTGCTGACGATGTTTGCCTACTTTGTCCCTACAAATATGACTTGGCATTAAAGGTAAAAATGGAACAAGATGTTGCCTTGATTAAATGAATAAAACAAAGTTAATAAGATTTAGACTACATGGTCATGCTTTGAATAATAATGTCAATATTTTTGTTGATGGCAATATAATTGATGAAACCTATGAGGTAAAATACTTGGGCATTACTTTGAAAAGTAATCTGTGATGGGAGTCTCATATATCTGAAGTCAAATCTAAAATTGCACTGGTTATTGATATTTTCTATAAAATGAAAATGCTCGAGCCGGAGCTGCTTATGTTCGTTTTCAAATATTTGAGGAACATTGGCTATCATACTTTTACTTTTGCTCAAAACCAATCAGTTATTCATACAAGGAATCAACAAAATCTACTAATATCTAGATGCAGATTTGAAATAACAAAGCAAAAAATGGAGTAATATTAGAAACAATTAACAGAATATCTCATTTTAAAGCTGAACTTACTTCGAAATATTGAAACGCATCTCTTGGAAATACTCTTACTCTTTTTTGTACTCATTACAAGCTGTAATTTGAGTTTTTGCCAGCTTGCCTCTAAAATGCCTTTAAGGCATGTACATGAAATTTTACTTAATAAATATTTATTACATTGATGGGGAACAGCCAGCATTTCTAATATTGAAATCTTACAAAGATATCAGCCGAACACTCTTTTGTCAATTAATTTATCAAATAAATCAATTGATGAAGACCTTTTTATTCCAAAGATTATTGAAGATATTGAAATATTTACTGACAACTATTTAGAAATGTTAGGTAAACATATTAACCCATTACCAATGGCTCTACTTGATTACACAGAAGAAGTAAGAAGACTCAGATGGTTCCATATAATGGATTTACTGTTGCACAGCTAGTTCTCATACAATTATGTTATAATATTTAAATAATGTATTTTAAATATTTTATACTAAATATTTGATTCGAATTTTTGTACAGAAAGTTTTATTTTAAGCCAATATTTTCCTTTGGATCCTTTGAATAAAGTTCTTCTCAATCGAAATGTTATTTACTTTTATTGTTAAAACATTTACTTGTTATCCCATAATATTAATAGGCAAGATGATTTCTTTTGAGCGATATAAAAATTGTAGTTAATAACCGATACCTCATTTGAAAGGTATTTCATTTTAGCTGTCCACCAGATTTACAGATTTGCACCGTCTGAAACATTTTTTTGGGGTAATTTAAAGTTGCTACTAACCCATACATAAAACACATACTGTGTGCATGTTTATTATAAATAGCAAAAGGCCTGTATTGAATTGTGAATTGGCTAAAATTGATTAGCATACCTTTAGGCTCTTATAAAATTATTTATTAAATGAAAAAAAAAATTTTTTCTTGGAAGTGCACTCGAATTTCGAGGGCTGGGTTCTGCTAGTAGATTAAACAACACAAATTATATGAAATTGCTTTTCCCTTTTAAATCATTGCTACAGAATTTTGTAAAGCAACAGATTGAATATTTCGAAAAATGTTCTTTGGTGAACACATATTTAACTGACATTTAGAAACAATTTACCCAAAAGGTTCCAGTGGTATGATAAAAATTCTTATAATGAACAACTTCTTTAATAAATATATATTTTATTAATTTAACATTAATTTAATTTTCAAATGATAAATTTTTATATGCGAGTACCTATGGCTTAGGCGACGCATTACGACGTTCCACCTTAATCGGCACACAGTGGCACCATCTGAGTTTTTTCGTTGCAAAAATCATAACTTTGGAACCAAATAAGATAATCAAAGAATTTAAAAGACATATGATTGACTATGAAATAAGTATTCGAAAAGGGTTCTTCACCTTTTAGGTGCGTACTTATGATTTAGCAAACTTGAAATTTGTGGAAAAATCAATCTTATGGGAAGTAAAATTGAATATTTTTTAAAATTTTATTTTATAAAATTATTCCAGAAAAGATTTAAAAAATTTTTTTTTATGTATTTTTAAATTTTTTGTAAAATATTGCTCATAATCCGTAAAAGAAGGTATATCTAAAAGACTAATAATTTCTGAACTATAATTATTTTCTAACTCTTTTCGTGACTTTACATGCCGCAGTGATGAAATAAGTTGTTCGGAAGATGCTGCTAACATGTTGAAGAGGTCCTCATTTTGTCTCGCCCTTGATGATTTGAAAGTGTTCAGCAATCTATATTTTTTATAACATTTGTTTAGGGCTCCTGTGCTTCTTTAGAAACCTCTCCAATTGGCAAAGTCTGATATTCTATTATATCTTTACCATGCAACAATTTTTTATGAACTGTCGGGGTCAACTTTTTCTGTGGATATGATTCTGCTAAAAGTGATGCAGTTGTCGAAGCATATTCTCCATATATTTCAGAAATTACTTTTTCCTTCCAGTTTAAAACATTCGAGTACAATATTCTCTTATTCTTTTCTTAATAAATAGATCTACAAACAAAATCGAAAAGAATGACGATGCGTCGCCTAGTTTTCGAGATACTGTATCTGTAAACTGAGCAAATACGTAAAAATGGTCTGGTTTTTGGAACACTAAAAATCAGTCAACTTGAGGGGCTATATCTTCTGAACCAAAAACCTGATTCTAATAAGAGTAGCATATTTGATATCGTTGGACAATTGTCTGTACAATAGGTTTAGTCAAAATTTTTTTGGGGCACATGTAATTTTTCATTTTTGTAACCTCACTTGTTCCACAGGCGCCTCTGTGCGACGTTCCACCTTAACCGACACAGAAAACAATACAACGGTTTTTTATTTGTACTGGCTTTTAATAATTCCAATTCACAATTAATTGGAAACAATTTTGAATGGAGTTAATTTAATCGTGCTAATAACTTGAGCTGATACTGTACTAAAAATAAATGTGGTGGCAAAGGGGCAAAAAATAAATAATGTAGTGAAATCTGAATATCTGACGGAGGGTCGCTTATTTACTCATTTAGTTCAGTCTATCCATTGTTATCGGTTTTTTAGTCTTGCTGTTTTTTCTTTGTGTTCGTTTCATTTTACGGCTGTAAAGCTTGTAATGTAAACATAATATACGCACGTGCCACTTGCACCTGATTTAAATACATACGTGTTTAAATAAAACTTAAAACAACTCAACACATTCATGGCTAAACAGAAAGAACTGAAAGTGAAAAATACAAGGGAAACAAAAAACAACAACAGCAACAACAACAAATTGTTTGCGATGGTATTTGCTATATGTTTTCAATGACGAGCATAATCAACAACCAGGTAAAAATGTGACACGTTAGTGAATTAAATGAATGGATTGTTTATGAATTTGTGTGCTCTTATGTGTGTGTTTGTGTGTGTGTATGTGTGTGTGTGAGGATATAATGAGTTAGTCAGTGAACTGCGAAATAAGCATGTAAACACAAGGGAAATATTATTATATAAATATTCATACACATCAGTTATAATAACCATACACAAGCACACGTATTTATCAGCATATATGCAAAATATAAGTATGTCTGATATTCATCTGGGTCGTTGGTTTCAGTGTTCAAAGCTCAGATTATTTTATAAATAATTAAATTGTTTAAAACAATGTTTTTTGTGCTCATGCTGCCACGATGAAGTTATTATTTTGCAATTATACATATTTTGTTATTATTAGTATTTTTTCTTTTTTTTTTTTGTTTGTTGTGCATTTAAATATTTATTGAGTTGTATACAGGAACTGCTGTTAGCACTTTCTACACTTTTGTTTATATTATTATTTTTTTAATTTTTTCACTTTTTTAATTACGTTTACTCTAGTCTATTTGCTGATTTAAGAATTAATATATTCTTGTTTACTTTTAATTAGTTTTAGTGTTTTTTATATATATTTTTTTTTGTTTAATAACCGATTAATTATTTATAGTTTGTTTTAATGCTATTTTGTCTTTCATTTTGATTTACGTTATGTGTTTATTTTGCTAGGCCAACATAAATAATATTTAATTTATAAATATTTGTTTAATGTTTTGTTTGCATAATTTACATAATTATTTAATTCTGAGTAAAAAATGAAACTGTCTACTAATGAATTCATATTTGGTATTATTTGATGGTTAATATTTTATAAAGAAGCCATATTTATTTGTTTTTTCTTTAATCAATATTTGAATTGCAAAAATATATATATATATTGTGAATCTCTTTAATTTAGGTGATATTACTTTGTGGTGATTTAAAACACTTTTATATTTCTAATATAGTTACTTTGTATTCCTCATGATAATGGCCAAACCAACTCTTAAATAGTTTATCTATTTTAAGTTTAAAAATTAAAACTTACAACGAAATTGAAATGAAGCCAAAATTTTTTTTCATTAACATAATTGTTTTTAATTTGATATGGATTAAGTAAAGTGAATTAAAGTCAAATATGCTTAAACATTCCATATTTATCCTTATTTTACAGCTTTTCTAATTAGAATATAATTTGAGGGCATATATTTCGTTTTTCTGTCCATCTCACATCATTTGAAATGTACAATTCTCTATGACCTTAATGCTTCATTAACACATAACATAATTTTGTTTTCTTCTTTTTGAGTTCAAAAAGGTTTCTCTCATTAAAATTGTTGCCAGAAGTAAATGTAGAAAATTGAAAAGGCATAAAATGTTGTCGAAACAGAAGTTGCTATAATGAATGTAATTATTTTAAATATTTCAAAGTACGTGTTGGTATATTTTTATTTTTTGTTTTAAAGGACATACATGTGAGTCATTTTGAATCAAACCGTACGATCTTTGGTGAAAATTTACCTTGCCGAAAAATTCGTGTTTAACAAAAGTAATAGATGCATTTTAACAGTTATTGGCTTATTTAGAGAGAGAGAGAGAGAGAGAGAGAGAGAGAGAGTTGACTATTTATACCCTACTAGCAGATTCCAGCCCTCGAAATTCGAGTGCAAATTCTAGGAAATTTTATTTTTTCATTAAATAAAGACCCTAAAGTTATGCTAATCAATTATAGCCAATTGAAAAATCAACACAAAAAACCAAACTCATTTTTATTACAAACACGTTAACAAATTTAATAAACACAAACATAGCATTGTATAATTTTATGTACGTGCTAGTATCAACTTTAAACGCAATTTACTCAAAATAAAGGAAAAACTTTAAAAATCTGTAAATCTGCAAAATGGCTAAAAATAAATGCCTTTCAAATAATATACGCTTATTCAAGATCGGGATAAAACGGTAGCACAAAACATCGGTCACAAGAAACAGCCCAGCCTATTAATATTATAGATACCACAATATGGTTTGGGTATAATGACTTTGTGCTGCTGTTTGTAACTGCCAAAAATATATGACTTAGACTTATCTTTTATTATAACGATTGACTCAGAATCACTTCCTGAGTCGAGTTAGCGATGTCCGTCTGTGTGTCCATGTAAACTTTTAATCAAACTACAGATCGCAAATATGAATATATTTTGATGAAATTTGGTATGTAATGTTTTATCGGCGATAGGATGAACGCTATTGAAATTGGTGAAATTCGGTGCATGTTGAGACCTAGTCCCCATACAAATGACCCCTATGAAATCGGCATAAACTGCCTAAGATCCAAATTATCATATAGATCTCAGTCAAATTGGGCTTGTATGTGTTTATTATATCCATTAATGAGCAGTCCAAAAATAAACGCTATAGGACAATTCTTAATCAGAGGCCCCATATAGTGCTGCTTCCCGATCTTGACTTAAATCTATCAAAAAGCAAAAATATTGCACAGATTTTTCTTAATTTTGGTTTGTATATATTTTTTCAAAATAAAAGTAATTTTACCAAAAATGGTCAGGATCGGTCCATTTTTCGACCTACTCCCCATATAAATATAGCACCCGATATGAACTATTTCATATCTGAAGCCAAAACAATTTATAACAATGCCACTCAAATTTGGTTTATGATTATTTTCTATGTCCAATTAGTTCGACCGAAGAGATAGGGTTTTTAAACCATGGTTTAGGCTATCGTATAGTCGGTCTAGACCGACTATAATTTTCTTACTTGTTTTAAATTTCAGTTAGTTCCATTCATTATGTAGTACTATTTTTAAGGTGTTAATTTTCAGCTGACTAAAATTTGCTATATAATATATAAGTTTGTTACCAGATATCTTCAAAAGGTACACTTGTGGCCATATAATTAAGTCACTCATTCAATATATTTTTCTGAGTGAAAAAATAGCGGTACGTTATTTGTTATGATTCGTTATGATTCTTTGAAAATATAAAAAAATTTTACCATTTCAATGTTTAGTTTTGTAAATAATCAGTCATTTCTTAACACATCGCCGGAGTTATGTGGGCAAATAACTAAGGAATTTTAATTACCGAAGGTAAATATTTGTATTTGGAAAACCTTATGGTAACTAAAAGTGTTTTATTGGTCTTTTAAAATGTTCTAGCACCTATTGCTGTAGTTCCATCTGACGTTGTTAAATTATGGGTAAAAAAAGAGCTCTATTAGCGCTGGAAGGGAGATCATTTAGAATTGCATCCAAATAATTGCTGAAATGGTGAAAATATTATCATTGTTAACGCTATTAAACATTATCAAAAACGTAAGACTTTTGATAATTTTCAAAGACATAAACAACGCAAAACGACGCAAGCAGAAGATAGTATTATGGCCAGGAGGCGTAAAATTTAGCCATTACTCATATCAACTTAGATTAGGTAGTGCATGGAGTGTGACGTTGGCACCAAAATATCGGCAAGGCCCGTAAAAAGGCTTCTGACTGAAAATAATCTTCATTGCCGCATAGCGAGAAAAAAAATCAAATCTGTCAATTAAAAATATTCAGCAGGACTTGCGGTTTGCAAAATTCAAACTCCGTAATGATCCTAATTTTTGGAAATTAATAGTGTGGACTGATGAAACAAAATCCAACGTTTTTGAAAATGACATTTGGGCCCAAAGTATGCCAAAAATCCGTAAAGCACAGAGCGTCGTCAGTAATGGTGTGGGGATGTCTTACCTCGTCCGGGGTTGGTCCCTAGTCAAAATCGATGGGAAAATGACGAAAATATCATGCAGAATAATCTAGAATGGATATTTCAGCAGGATAACGACCCGGGTCGTGAATACTTGGTATGATGAAAACAAAATAAAGGTTCTCGAGTGGCTAGCTCAATGTCGATATTTAAAACCCATAGAGAATCTATGGGGATCGTAAAACGGGCTGTTGCGGCCAGAAAACCCACAAACATAAATGCACTATGGGGTATTATTCAGGCATATGTAACAATATTACTTCTTAGCAGTATTACACTTTAGCTAAAACAATGCCAAACAGATGTGCCGATGTAATCCTATAAAGAGGGGATCCAAAAAAATACTAAAGATTTGAAGTAGTTTGAATTAAAAATAAAAACATTTAAACAAATTTTAGCAATTTCTTTTCCGATGACCTAATGTCCTTGTACAAAATCAGTAAGAATTTTATATATAAAAAGAATTTATGAAAACTAAATTCAGTCCGTCTGGCCTTAATTTTCCTTAATTTTTTTTAAATGAAAGGTATTTTGACACAGATATGTCATCAAGCACTGGAGAATTTACTCAACTCCCACCTTACTCAAGTTATACTTTTTTCAAGATATTTTCAATATTTTCCTTCACTCAAACCTCTATATGTAGCTAGAGTTATAATTAACGTAGACTGTTAACATAAGTCTAAGAACACATAGTGGATCAAGCTCTTTCTTTTGAGCTGTTAACTGTTTCGTTGAGATTGAGGAAAGTTATGCGTGCACAATCAACTTTATCTTAAATTTTTTCAAGATTTTTTCAATATTTTCCTTCACTCAAACCTCAATAACTAGAGTTCTAATTCACGTAGGCTGTTGACACAAGTCTAACAACACTCACGGCTCCTCATAAAAATTAATATAATATAATAATAATGCTGTGGAGCAGCACGGGTCTCTAGTAATAATGAATAATAATAAGTTTTTGTAATTAGTTAACTGTTATGTATTTAAACTAAATAAATATAAGTTTTGTTGTTAAAATTTTTAATAAAACTGTTTTATTTTTAAAAGATAAGTATTACGGTGTAAATGACTTAAATGTATGTCCACAAGTGTATATAGTGATTTTTGATATAGAAATGTTTAGAAATGTAATCGATTTGTCTCCATTTGAATAATATTTTCCAACGTTCGTTCTTTTATCTATAATATTAATAGGTAAGACGATTTCATGAGACCGGTGATTTGTTAAATATTTTTCTCCCAATTTTAATCAAGAGTATCTTATTTCAAAGGTATTTCTTTTTAGCTGTCCACCAGATTTACAAATTTTAAAATTAAAATTTTTTTTTTTGAATAAAATGCATTTGAAATGGCTACTAACACATACATAAAATAACACATTGCTCTGTGCGTGTTTATTAAAAATGTTAATGTGTTTGTGAGTTGGTTTTCTTCATTCACAATAATAATTAAGTTAAATTAAAAAATAATTTTAAACATTAACCAATTATTGGACATAAACCAATTATTGGGCATAAACCAATGTACAATAATCGACATTTAAAAGCGTGAAATTGGCTAAAATTGGTTAGCATATCTTTAGGGTATTTATTAAATAAAAAATAAGTTATCCTAGAATTTGCACTCGAATTTCGAGGGCTGGGATCTGCTAGTTCTCATATATCGATATGCAGTTAGATTGAAAAATAATCAATTTTACGTTTTTTTAAAAAAAATTTCAAGTCATGACATGAAGCGGACGATAGATGCAACCAACCGCTTTCGGCTGGCCTATTGTATTTTGAATGGTCTCAACATAAACAAAAGGAGTTTAACTTCATTCAAGGAGCTTAAAATTTAAGGAAGACTTTAAATACGATTTGCTCAAAACACTGTTATTAAAGACCGTGACCGATATAACTCAAAAATCACTTCGTGAATTTTGGTAGTAATAAAAATAAATCTTTATACACAAAGCACTTTCACTTTTGCTAAAAATTTCCATTTTTCAAACAACAAACTGATGCTTTTTGGTCATATCTCCGAAAGTAAACTATCAAAAGTCGACATTTTGTTACTAAAAAAAAATCTGCCAAAGACTGGAATTATTATTAAACCAATGAACTTTTTTGCTTATTTCATTTAAAACGATTTAGTGAGATATTCTGATGCTCACAGCGTGAAGCACTTATTGCGGAAAAGATCCAAAATAATTTTATTTCTTTAGTTTCTAACTTCAGCTGTGATATAAGCTTAAGAGGATTTTTACTGTGATATTTACTTTAATTTATTTTCTACATTTGTTTAAAATTAGTTTTATGTTGTGTATGTAAAACAGAATATATTTTGAATTAAATGTATTAAATTTAACAATTTCACAATTTAACAATTTAATACATTTGAGGATGCAGATAATTTCCAACGAAACGTCGGATGAATAATTATTCATTTGATTTATTTATTTTCCTTTAAAATCCTCTCCTATTGATAAATTGAAAAGTCTAGTCGCTAAAAAAAATCTAACTTAATATCTGAAATCAGTGGCCTAACAACAATTTCTATAACACACTTATTGCATGAATAGAACAGCAGCAAACACACACATATTAAAAAATTTTATTTTTGTATGGAAATCGCGATTTTTATCAATTAAGTTTTCCCAGTAAATTGTGAACCAAATCAAAAGTTGTGCACAGATTACAATGAAATAAAGTTCTTTCATTCGAAATATGTCTAGCTAAATGCTTTTAGGCCAAACCTGTGATCTATGTCGCATTTTTATTTATTTTTTTTTTAATTTCTAAAGAACAAAAAATTTGTTTTTTTTAATTGTTCTTTTTTCAAAACTTCTGCGATATCTATGAAACTGCTGGGCAAATTTAAAACCAATATAACTACTGTTTAAAGATAATATTTTTGACGAGATTTGAATTTTTTTTAACCGAATATGATGAACCGTTTTCAAGTTATTCCAATATATGTAGTGGAAGTACCTTAATTTTGGACGTATCAGTATATCGCGAAAATTCGAGCTGATAGAAAAAAACCAAGTGCATATTTGAAATCACCGACCTCAAGTTAGTTAAAAAATACAATAAAGTTCCAGTCAACATTAAAAAAGTTCAATTATGTTCCCTTGCTTAATGTATAAATAGTCTTTCATTTGTTTTGAAAACAAATGATCTTAGAAGCCCACTTTAGACATTTTTAAAAATCTTAATATAATTTCTTTTAATTTGTGGAAGAATAGCTGAAACATGACATAATATTACTGTATTTTCAGTGCAAACAAGTTATCAAAAATACGTATTTTTCAGATGTGTGAGAAAAGGAGTATTAGCAGCTCACCGCATAAATTAAGGCTGACAAAAAAAATTGGCGGTATTAATAGAAATGGCAATATATCTCAGAATATCTCGAGCTTTTATTATGTTGACATGTCGAAAGTTTCTTTCCGTGGTATGGAAATATGCCATAATATGCCAGCTTCCTACGAGTCAAATTTAAAATTAGAGCTCCCAAAACCTTGCTATTTGTTATTTTCAGTAAAAAGGGACTTCTCGCTATTGGGCTAAAATACTCTGCTTAAACAGAACGCACGTTAGAAACACAAAAATTCATATAAATTGCGAAAAAAAAAATGGAAATGTTGTTATCTGTATTAGTAACAGATAAGGCGATGTCTTGTGAATGATTTGTTAAACAGTTTTCTCGCGATTTTGACCAAATGTATCTTATTTGAAAGGTATTTCTTTTTACATTTTTTTGGTGTAAAATGGATTTAAAAAAGCTTCTAATACATACAAAAAATTATGCAATGTTATCTGTGTTTTGATAAACTCACAATAATAATTGTGTTGAATTGAAAATAATTTTGGACACAAACCAATAATTGGATATAAACCAATAACGACAGCAATAATATTTAAAAAAGTGTTGAATTGTGAATTGGCTAAAATGAGTGGCATACCTTTAGGGTCTATATTAAATAAAAAAAAAAATTCTAGAATTTGCATTCGAATTTCGGAGGCTGGGATATGCTAGTTTACATTAATGTTAATAGGCTAGGCGATTTCTTGTGATCTCTTCTACGCTTTTCATGTTCAACCGATTTTGACAAAAAAAAAAAGAAAGGTTTGAAAAGTATTTCTTTGCAGATGTGCACCATATGGTCCCTTTATTTGAGCAATAAACATTTAAAATTGCTACTAACTAACGCATACATAAAACACATAACACTATACAATGCTGTGTGTTTGTGTTTATCAAAATGGTTAAAGTATTTGCAAATATAATATATCAAAAGCCCTGTGTTGAATTGTGTATTTGCTAAAATTGATTAGCATACCTTAAGGCTGTGATAAAATTGTTTACTAGCAAACCATTTTATATATTTTCTGCGTGTTCAACAAATATCTATAATGAAATTAAATGAATTTTATGTAAAAATTCACAATTAAATTAATTTTATTTAAATATTCATTAATTTTTTATATATATTCATTAAAAAAACATTGAAAGAAAAAACTTTTATGATAAAATAAAATTTAATATAAGTACTATGTATAGTACTATGTATAGTACTTATATTACTATACTATGTATAGTACTTATATTAACCAAAATCCTATATGAATATGCTGAAAGCTCACCCTTCGAATGAAAGTTAAAAGCAAAAAAAAAAAAAGAGATCTGAAAATTTCTTAATTAAATCAATTTCTTAACTAAGTAGAGTCTGGTTTTGACTATGTGGTTTTGAAGTCAATTGTTGTTAATTCTACTCAGTTGTGTAAAAACAGGTTGAAATATTTTCTCATTTGTCATAGCAACATTTGGCATGAATATGGTAGCAATTTGTTTTCGTTCGTCAGTACATAAAATGTAATGAAAATTTGATAAAAAATGATGAGATATCATTTCAAGCAATTTCCTATTGTCAGTGAATGTGACATAGCAAAAACTAGGCATAAACATATTTTCATATTTCCAGATAATTTTAAAAAATTTTATTTATTTTTACCTTAAATTATTCATTCAATATTATCAAAAGTAGATTACTTCTGAAGTAATTATTAAACTTAAAATTTTTACCTAAAAAACTATTCTTTATAAATGGTATGATCATGAAAATATATTTACAAATTACGTTAAAATTTTTTTTTAAGAAAACAGAAATTGTGATGTGAAATAAGTGCTCTGTTGGACAGCGTATTACTACCTTGCAAAAAAGCAAATAATCAAAGAAGTTGAATGGATCCTAAAGAGTGACACACGTATTCCAATCTTTCGCAAGGACTATATGAATTTTATTATTTTTTTTTTTTTTTTTTTTTTTGATAAAGTTTTCTTTAAAAAAGATAAAAACTCTGACAACTCTGTCTAGTTTTTGTTAGTTTGATTAAAATGAGTGATAAAATAATACTCTCAACAAAACCTGGTCATACAATCAAATTATCAGGAGAATATGACAGGAAGTATGGCTTGCGAAAAAAGAATGTCGTTTTGATGATTTGAAGGCCAAGAAAATAAAAATCATATTGAAACGACCTTTTCATACTTGCGGTAGAAGAGCAGCCCAGTTAACCCATTGCTCTGAATATTTGGTATGAAAAATTAAAGCCAATACAAATTTGAAAGTCCAAATAGTTCCAGACGGGAACGTTGCAAAAAATATAGAGGCCAAAACAAAGCACGGATATTCAAATCATGTTTCATAATGGACAACGAAATGTGGAGAAAATGTGGCAGATAAGTCTAGTACCTAAAAGCAAATGAAATTTCCAAAAAAAAAGTTCCTTTTATGGCAGGCAATACGCAATTGAGGCAAAAGAAGCATGTTATTTGTTACAACTGGCTCTATTAATAACGAAATTTATATTATGGAGTGCTTACAAAGACAGCTGCTGCCATTTATAAGACAATACAAATTGTCCACATATTTTTGGTACAATTTAGCATCTCTACACTACGCTAAGACTGCTCTTGAGTGCTACCAAGGGAGCAGAAATCCTGCAAATTATCCAAATTTTCACAATAAAATCCCTACTGGAAGGATCTCCGGATAAGGTCCATAGGTTCATACGTTCATTAGAGCTATAAAGAATTAAATTAAATAAAAAACCAACCCATAAAAGCCAAGACCTTATTATACTCCCTTTCTTTGTAAATTTATTTACAATCATGTAATTAACTAATCTATAATATTAATAGGCAAGGCGATTTCTTGTGACCGATGTAAGTTTCACAGTTTTACCCCTATTTTGACAAGGTATTTCTATTTAGGTTACCCAGATTTACAGATTTTCATCGTCTGGAATATTTTTTTGGAGTTTTGATCGTTTAAAGTTGCCACTAACACACACATAAAATTATACAATGCTATATGTTTGTTTATTAAACTTGTTTATGTATTTGTGTTAATGTGTTGAGTTTGTTTTCTTCATTTAAAATGAGTTGAATTGTGAAGCATACCTTTAGTATCTTTATTAAATGAAAAAATAAAATTTCCTAGAATTTGCACTCGAATTTCGAGTGCTGGAATCTACTAGATGTAAATGATGTAACGAGCAGATTCCAGCTCTCGAAATTCGAGTGCAAATTCTAGGAAATTTTATTTTTTCATTAAATAAAGACTCTAAAGATATGCTAATCAATTATAGCCAATTCACAAATCAACACAAAAAATAAACTAATTTGGATTACAAACACATTAACAGATTTAATAAACACACTCATAGCATTGTATAATTTGATGTATGTGTTAGTGGTAACTTTAAATGCAATTTACTCAAAATAAAAGAAAAAATTAAAAAACTTGTAAATCTGCAAAACGGCTAAAAAAAATACCTTTTAAATAATATACGTTTGGTCAAAATCGGGATAAAACGGTAGAACAAAAGATCTGTCACAAGAAATTTATCAAAAATCGAAAATTTTTTTCCAAAAATTAAAAAAAGTCTGTCTGAAAAGCTTTAGCGTAATTGGATCACGGGAAAAGGACAAAAACTCGATCCAAAATTTTGTTGACAAGCAGACAAGAAGACACTATGAGTTAACTCATTAGGGCATTGTGACCTTTTAAAAGGTCATTTGAATAAGAGTTTTAATAAAGTTTGCCATGGATTTCGTTCATACATCTTTTTTCGAAATAACATACATTTAGTTGAAATTTTTGCGGGTTTGTGTTTCATTTGACGGAAATAATGGACAATGCATTTTAAAAAAATCATAAACCTCATGGAGGATAAGTAAAAATTATTTGCAATAATATTTATTTATAGATATTAATTAAGATATGTTGAAATAATAATTTCAGGAAGATAAAAGTTGCTGCAAACTTTTAGATTTTGCACAATAGGTTTTTTTTTGTCCATGTCCTCTATAAATGACGCAGTTTTCTACGATACAATTTTACGGGCCTACAGTTGCTGAATTATTAGATGAATCGGAAGCCATTGATAATTATTTGCAAAAGACTGATATATTTGCGATGACCTCCCAGAATGGATGTGATGTAAGTGATAATGAACAGCAGACCTCAATCATCTTGGACGAGGATTGTTAAATACATGTTGGATATGAGTCTGTTTAATGTGATGAATGTGAGGAAAGCGACGATGAAGCACTTGAATAGTATGCACAAGCCACTTACAAAAACATTCGTTGTAAAACTAATAATTGTTGGTCTGAAGCAAATCCCAGCTATGAAATAGAAACTAAATGTTAAAAAACAATACCAGGATCCGAAGGGCAATCCGCCAAAACTCCAATAGATTGTGTTCAACTGTTTTTTCCGAGAAAATTTTAACTCACAATGTAGAACAACTAAATTTGTATGCACTTCAAATAACATTGATTTGGGAATGACTTTGGCTGAAGTAAAAGTCTTTTTTGATGGTATGTTGTTGCCAGGATACGCAAAATACCCATTTAAACGTCTTTACTGGTCTGAAGAAAGTGACACTTCGAACATATTTGCCACCTGCATGCGTTTTAACAGATACGTAACAATTTTGAACAATTTTCATATAAATGATATCACCAAACTCCAGAGTAATGATCGTCTTTTCAAGAATCGACCAATAGTTTATCATCTAAACCGAGTGTTTTTAAAACATGGTGGATTAGATGAAAATTTTTTACTAATGAGAGCATGATTCTTTGTTAAAGAGAGGATCTATCAACTTCGTTTTTTTTCAAGTAGCGAAGATATTATTCTTGCAATGTGGAACGATAACAATGTCGTGAATGTTAGTTTGCATAAAATTCGCCCCTTTATAGCCACCTTTTACCTTAAAACATATGGATTTCCCCTATGAGAAGTTCATTTAGAAATAATATGAACACAGAAGATCGATGGTAAGACTTGCAAAGGCGATGTGCGTCTTGTGAAAAACAAAAACAAATTAAATTTGTATTAAATGCAACAGATTTCTTCACCCAAAAGTAGCTTTAACATTTTTCGTACGCCAAGGGTTCATAGCGTATAGCGTCCTTTATAACGGACACATCCCAGGAAAAAAACATTACCAAATAATGGGTTTTAGAAGGAGAAGTAACTGGTTGAAGTGTGCCTGATAAGCTCATTATTTGAACACGGGGATGTCATTGGAGATAGCTAGTTGCCTAGGAACTCATTATTTTCACTTTGAAAGTAATGCAGTATTCAGGGAGCGGGCATGAAATATAAGTAGTTGTATAACACATTATTAGTTACGCCTTATTTTTATTTAGAAGTAATGCAGTCGGCAGGGTTAGGTCATTATTGGGAATGAAAAAATCAATGAGATGCTATTCGAAATTTTTCCTGTGATCGTACAACTCAATTTACCTATTTTTATAAAATTAAGATTTCAAAAAATGTTCCATATTAACATAAAAAAGGTTATATAAGTTATAAAGGGAGTAAAAAGAAGTCAAAATGTTAAGATTTTTTCGAGCTCACACCTACCCAGCAAAACTTTCAATTACATATAATGAGCTTAAGAATAAGAAATCAAAACTATTCAAGAGTTACCTTTCCATTACGAAACCCATTATTTAAACATGGGGATGGTATTGTAGGAAAGGCCTTACCGGCACCTTACTAGGTACTGATACTAGTTACTTTATAGATAACAAGAACGTTTTGGAGTAATTTGTTACATGTAGGGAGTAAAGTAAATTTCTGTTAAAACAACATATTGGTATCGCACAATCAGCCCAATTACGAATATTCTCAAGGAATTTCATTCTCACAGAAAATGCTTTTCTCGAGAAAAAAATTCTTCAATTATAAATTCCGCGTGAATAAAAAAATGAATAAGTGGCATCATCGAATTTCGATGCCAGTTGTTTTGCTTATTGACAATAAATTTTTTATTTTTTTTTGTGTGTGCAAACGAGTATGAATTTATTTTAAAGAAAAGTTAAATAAAAAACAAGTAAGAAAATTATAGTCGGTCTAGACCGACTATACGATACCCTATACCATGCGTTTAGAAACCCTATCTCTTAGGCCCAACTAACTGGACATTGAAAATAAGCAAAAACCAAATTTGAGTGGGATTTTTATTAATTTTTTTGGCTGCAGATATGAAAAAGTTCATATCGTATGCTATATCTATAAAGGGACTAGGTCCAAAAATGGACCGATCCTGATCATGTTTGGTAAAGTCTCTTGTATTTTGCAAAAATATGTACAAACAAAATTTGAGAAGAATCAGTGCAATATTTTTGTTTTTTAATAGATTTAAGTGAAGATCGGGAAGCAGCTCTATATGGGGTCAAAGGGATCATTTTTGGACTACTCATTAGTGGATGTAATGAACGCATACAAACCCAATTTGAGTAAGATCTATATGACAATTTGGATTTTATGGCAATTTATGTCGATTTCATATGGGTAATTTGTATGGGGGCTACGTCTGAACATGGACCGATTCTCACCAATTTCAATAGCGTTCATCCCATGGCCGATAAAAGCTTATATACCAAATTTCGTCAAAACATATTCATATTTGCGACCTGCAGTTTGATTACAAGCTTTACATGGACACACAGACGGACGGACGGACGGACGGACGGACGGACGGACGGACATTGTTAAATCAACTCAGAAAGTGATTCTGATTCGATCGGTATAATTAAAGATGGGTCTAGGTCAAATATTTTTGGTTGTTACAAACAGCAGCACAAAGTCATTATACCCAAACCACATAGTGGTATAGGGTATAATGAATAGCATATCCTTGATGCGAGCACTTGTGGAGGCAATTTGTGTTGTACAATAACAACAACGAAATAGCTAAAAGATTGCTAGAAGTCAATTGCGGGCTCAATCTATGGAAAGCGCAATCAATGCCTGAACTGGATTTCATTAAAGTTAACTAAAGTTGAAGGTGTGCTTTATTTGTGGTCTTCAACCTACAAGAACAATAAAATATTATTTTTTTTTATTTAAATTTTGTTTTATCAAAGTACTTTTTGCATTTTTATGTAAACTCCCGTCTGTTTTGAAGGGAAATTTTTTGAGGGAAAAAACTAAAATCAAGTGCATTGAGAATAACTACTTTTTTCCCATCGAATTTTTTTTCCGAAGGAATTTTTATTCACAATAGGGGAAAAGGGAGAAGTGAGATATTGCATGCGGAATTTTTGTTTAGAATTGGGCTGTATATGTTGTAAATAATGTAATGTTTTTGCTGCATTTTTTGTCCAATGATGACTATCGCTGCGAAATGAATTGTTTCATTAAATTTAACTCATTATTTATAGTTTTTACTAATACAAACTGTGGTCATTACCAGTAAATATTTACATCTGTGGTCACAAGCGATAACAGCTTAAGTCGACTTAAGAACGATTTGAGTTATGAATGATATCATATTCCACTAAACACGCTTTATATTTACGTGAAAGTCCCTTTTGTCTAACACTGTGTAATAAAAAGTTATTAATGAAAACATACTGACCTACGTCGTAATGAAGCCCCATTACATTTATATAAAAAGTCATTTTTCTCGAAAGAATAGTATTCGACGATTTGGGTTATCTTTGCTATCATATTCTACTGAAAACGCTTTATATTTACGTGAAATTCCCATTTGTCTAATACTGTTTACTAAGAAGTTATTAACGAAAACTTTCTGACCTAAGTCATAATGAAGCCCCATTCATTTTTCTCAAAAGCATGATTTTCGACGGCGGTTAATGCTTGTGATCACAGACATAAATCAATATCAGGAAGTCCTTACATTTAGCTTGAAATTATTCAAAAGGTATGGGATGAACATTAACATGTAATGCAACGGAAATAACTTATCATTACCAAGGTTTTGCTAGGTAATGCTTGGGTTCAGGATATTGTGAAAATTTTGATTACTATCAATGGACTTGTTATATGACCATAGTTATTGAATTGTGTGAAATACGTAAATAACTTCATCGGAGTACGTAAATCTGAGGAACGCTTTTGTCACTTCTTCGTGTTACTTTTGTTAATTTAAATTTTTTAATTTTAATATTTAGTTCTACTTGACTAATATAAAATTTTATTATTTCAATATCAGTGCTCTTTAATTATAAATTACGCAAAGGAACAAAATTGAATTTTTGTGGCGTTGACTGGAATTTTATTGAAATTTTTTACTAATTTGACGTCGCTGATTTCAACTCTAATCTACATTTTTCGCCATCATTTTTAAGTTACAGGCACTAATCGCATTATTGACTTTGTTCTTTTTTCAAAACTACTGGGCCAATTTAAAAGTAATGTAAGCTCGGCTTATAGATGACATTGTTGACGAGTTTTGGATATTTTTAAACTAAATATGGTGAACCGTTTGCAAGTCATTCTAATATATGTAATGGAAGTACCATAATTTTGAACATAACGGTATATAAACCTAGCGCAGATTTTGATTCAGCGTCCCTTTAAAACAACATTTAGTATTTAATCAACAAAACCTTGTTCCTTTGTGTTATTCTTTTTCTTTTTTTATCAAATTTATTTTTTAGCTTCTTTTAGTTTCTCGAAATCAGCTTGTAATTTCCGTATTGACTTCAATAAAGCCAATTACTGTTGGATATCTTGAGTAGCTATAATTTGGCTTCGTTGGAAGTTTTTTAAAATCGCAATCTGATACTTTAAAAGTAATGAAAAGGTTTTTTAGTCATAATAACTGAATTAGTTAGAAATTTATAACGGCATTAACTACAATGTAATTCTAACAAGTGGCCATTTTTTGTTGTAAAATTTTAAAATTTCAAAGGAGAAAATTTTACAATTTGCAAGAATTTTTTATGAATATTTTTTTTTATTCAGCATTTTGAAAAATGTAGGGCCACAAGTTGTCAATAATAATAAAGCAAAGCAATTTTTTTTTACTTTATAAAAGCGTAATTGATGGAATGCTAAAGTCATTGTATATAGCTTTATATTTAGAAGTATAAAAATTCATCTTATCCATGCCTACTTAAATGTTGTATTCAAAAAAAATTTTTTTTTTTACTAAAATCCATTTAATCCACTTAAAGACCCTTCTAATGTTTGTTCTAGGTTCTCAAGGGTTTGGTCAACCTCTATGGTAACTATGTGTGTGTGTAATGTTCGTTGCTAGAGGATCCCTGCGATTAAATATATTTTTTTGTTGTTACATTTTATACTTTTGCTTAAATACAGCCATATATTTTGTTGTTGTTTGTTTTGTTAAAATTGGTTGAAATGCTTCGCTGACCAAGCGTTGATAGAAATCTACGTTGACAAGCGCTAATGTTTTTGTTTGTTTTTTTTTTCCTTTTCTTTATCATATTTATTTTAGTGTAGATTTCCAAGGTTTTATGGAGTGGAATTTTAAGAAGTTTTTCTCTTGTTTCCGCAATGCTGGGGTTTTTTAGGAAGACGCGGTTGACTAATTTGGTTTGGCTGCTTGTTTTTTTCTTTTCGTATTTAGATTTTAACGACTTTACGCTTTTATAATGTTTTTCCTTATTCCGTTTTTTTTTTTAGCTTGTGCTATATACTATAATTATAAAATATACCGATATTATCTTTAATTTAGCACCTATATTTCAAATGTCATCATGAAGTGTAACAAATAAGCCCACTCTCTCTGTGGTTGTTAGTAAAAAACAGAGTAGAAATTTTTTAGGAAAAATATATCTAGAATCTTGTGTTTTAATATATTTTTGCAGAATAGAAAAAAGAAATAAAACTTTTTCAAACAATTTTATGTTGAACATCATTGAAAAAAAAGGCAAGGAATTCTTTTAAGAGGATGCGAAAGATTTTAGAAGCATGAAGTTTCTGGGCGGATGAGATGAGTAATAAGAAAAATTTATATAATTGCTGTGTGGAAATGCTCGTTTAGATTATATCTTCAATGTAATTGCGTTGTAAATTTCAAATGTAATGGTAACCAGAAATCCTTGTTATTTTTGTTGTTTTTTTTTTTTTTTCTTTCACAACATCATTATAATGTTTTATTTGGAAAGAATTGTTTTTGCATTTATTTATTCGTTTTATATAGATCTTATGTTAAACTTTATTCTTTTCTTCTTCAGTCTTCTAGGGATCATATATTTTTTTTTTTTAATTTATTAATTTGATTATTTCACATACACTGGCTTTAATGATGTATTATTATATATTTGGTTAGTTGTAGCTAAAATTTAATATTCTTTTTTTTTTATTATTTCATTTATATTTTTAATGGTTTATGGCATCATTATGATTGTATTAAACTTCATCATCATGTTTATAAAATTTACTCTATTGTATATCTTTTTTTTTTTTTGATATATGTATAAATAGATATTTGTGTATATTACATTATTTTACATTAAGCCACAGATGACAAAGAAAAACAACAATAAACACTCATACACTCTAGAGACAAATTTTGATTTGATCAAAAACAGCATTTACCCGTTTTTTTGTGAAAAACCGACCGTTACATTACACGTTCTAATAAGTACTAAAAGAATTTTAGAATTATAACGTTGCTTAAACCCCAAAACAAGATTTTTATTTGTTTTTTTGTTTTTTTTTAAGCAGCATCACATCTTACTTGGTTTTTGTCGTAAAAGCCGAAATACACTCACAACACCACGAAAGTCCTTTATGTTATGTTGAACACAACACAAGAAACCTCTTGCCGCAGCAGAATTTGTGTCATAAAATTTTTGCTCCAGCAGTGGCAGAAGTAATAAAACTTCGTATTTATATCTCAACAGTTCTTGTTACAATTACAACGCAGCCTGCAGAGCAGCATCATTTAAAGATGATTGTACTTTGTGTCCTCAAAATCTCTTTATCTCTCTCTCTCTCTCCCTCTCTGTCTCTCTCGTTTTATATAAAAGAGCACTCTAAGGTTTAGTACATTAGATAAAGGATGCTTTTAGTACTAAAAAGAGTAGTCATTAGTTTTACTACTCTTCTTGTACGCAATATAAGCTTGCATAATTGCTCTCTATTTACTCTCTATTTGGTAGTTGTTTTCTCATTTACTTTTATCCTTTTCGATATATGCGTATTCCGTTGAGTTTGGTCATGTAAATGTTACTGACCTAGTAACCATTTTCAAGTTTACTCGTTATACATATTCCTTACATACATTTGTGAGTAGGTACATACATACATACTTACATACATATACATACTTAATATGTAGTTATATGTTGCTCTGGCCATTAAATCTTATGTTTCATTTATTGTTTTCATCATCCTTATTTTATTTTTGTTTATTTTATTTTCAATAGAAAAAAAGGTTTAGTTTTTAATTACTCGCATGTTAGATTACAAATTGTGTGATTCAATTTATAGTTTTATGTACGTAAAAGATACACTTGTACTTTAAAGGTGGCAATAAATTATAGTTAAACTTAAGTTGGTTTGATTATCTTTGAGAGAACTTTGAATCTGCAGTTGCTCAAATTTGTATGATATATAAAGAAGATGTTAAAAATTTAATGAAATTTATGGATTATAATTATTTTGAAAAATTGTGGCAATATAGTGATTTATGAAATAGAAATTGAATTGACTGCTAGAATTTCCCATTCTACAAAAATGCTTACTAGTGTTCTGCATTATTTTAGGTAAGGAGTTGAATTTATTGAATTGTTTTTTTTTTTTTTTGACCAACAAGAGCCATTAATCTTCCTAAAAAGTGAAACAAAATATATAATTTTTTTCCGAAACTTTAACGAAAAACATAATTATGCACTTAACATTTTTAAACAATAATATTGTATTTTTCTGTTTTTTTTCGTCCAGCATTTTACAAGCAAGCCACTTTCTTCAACAAATGTTTTTCATATTTTTCAAATAATATTCTTCAAGTTGTCAAAGAAAGTTTATGTTTGCATTTGTTTCGTTTTTGTTGTCGTAGTCTGAATGCAACTTTCTCAAGTAGAATGCTATAAAAACAATATAATGGATTTAAAATCAAATTTATTTATCGATTGTTAGTAGTTGAAAGGTATTTTTTAATACTTTGGAGATTCCATTTACATACACTAGATTGCCAACAATGAGAATGACAATTACCGCTATTTCTTTTAATAAACATCTTCGATTAAAAGCTTTTTCATTCTGCATTGTGTATTTATATTGTATTTTGCTATTTTGAATTAGAAGACGATGCGAAAGTTTTATACAATTTTGTTTGAAACGAAATCTTTTGGGAAAATGCGTTCATTTTTATTATTATTTGCTACCGTATTTTTCATAAATACATTTGCTAGGGTTTCTTTCATTTACACCTTTTCCAATTGCACTTCAGAACATATTAAATGTATTTCAGAAATATCAATTGATTTTTTCCTGAAATAAATTTGTAGAAAAACTTAAAAAAATATGGAAGAACTATTATTTTAAAACATTGAAAAACTTTAATGTGTTTTGAAAGTTGCAGATATTTAAATGGAATTTAAATATTTTTTGACCTTTATCTATAGTTGAAATATATTTTTTTAATTAAACATTTATTTTCATATAATTAATTTTTTTAAATTTATATTTTTAAACTTAGCGTTTTGTCAATCACTTTCTGAGTTTAATTAATGATGTCCGCCCGTCTGTCTGTCTGAGATTTAATGCATAAGCTTCTATCGACCATAGGGCGAACGCTGTTGAAATAGGAGAAAATTGGTGCAGCTAAAATGGCCGTGTGTTCCAGATTATCATATATATATATACAAAAACTATATACCCGCTAATCTGTTGTCCCTATAGAACTATTTTACATGATAGTTCTCATATAAAGCAGATCCCTGGTTTTCACTTAATTATATTAAAAAACAATAATACTGCATAAATAAAAAAAAAAAAAAAATAAGTTTATATGTGTTTTTGTGAAAAGTGCGTGGCTTCACTATACATCGCCGTGAGCGGTCCATTTTTTTGATGTGTAAACATCTATGCGATCAGGGGGGTAAAAATCACAAACTTCCCTTATGGAAGCGGAACTATTTACGGAAATGGAAGCTACAATTATTTAGCTGGTTCATCAACCAACAGAAAGCGCCATGAATGTATAGCATACAACTGCAACCATCAAGTATGACAAACATAGCAGTTGCTTGCTATACACATGTAGATAGCGCTTACTGCTTGAATAGATGTTTTTATTCACAAACCACAATGATGATTTCCAGAAATTCACCAAAATATTTCGGTATTTTGTTTAGTTTTATTTGAGTTCTAAAGAAAACCGCTTCTTTACTCTATTTGGAAACGTTTTTCCTGTTTTTTTTTAATACAGACGATGGAAACATCAATTCTGTTTGTTTATTGAATATATTAGTACATACTAAAGAACTATATGTGGAAAAAAATAAATTTTATATTCAGCTATAAAATTTGCAAAAATTTATAAAAATTTCTATATTTTTATATTAGTTTATAAAATACTTAAAATTTTCATTATCATTATTATTTATAAAATTTTTAAAATTGAATATATTAGTACATATTAAACAAATATATGCGGAAGAAAATAAATTTTATATTCAGCTATAAAATTTTCAAAAATTTTTAAAAATTTATACATTTTTATATTAGTTTATAAAATTCTTAAAATTTCAATTATCAGTATTCATTATTATTAATAAAATTCTTAAAATTTTCATTATCTTAAATGTTCTCCATTTTTGTCTTTTATTTTCTTTAGTCCGATATACAAAACAACATTGCAGCACTGCTCTCAATTAAATAATAGAGCAAAAACAGTAAACATTGATACAGCCGTGGAACATTCAGGTTGGAAACATAAAATATCAAAATAATTTGATTTTTTGACGAAACAAAATTGAAACATAAATTTGGACATGAAACATTACTACACCCGATGGATCATTAAGGGAAACATGCCGGTCATTTGTATGGGGACTAGGTCTGAACATGGACCGATTCTCACCAATTTCAATAGCGTTCAGCACAACGTTAATAAAAAATGCTTTAATTTTTAGATGTTTACACATCTTCCTTGTGATCGGACTCACATGATTTTTTTTTACATATTTCCCATATAAAACAAACTTTTTTAAATTTGTACGCCACAAATTAATAAAAATCGCGCTCAAATTTGGCTAAAGTTTATTTTATATATCCAGTTATTACCTTTTTCGAAGCGAATGGTACATGTTTTTATATAAATGTTCTAGACCAGTCATGGCGAACCTTTTCAAGCTTGCGTATCATAAATATATTTCTTTTAGAAAATCACAAGACGCGTGACATAAAAATAACATACAACCAATGAAAGATTAATTTGCACCCTTGTCAAGCATCAGCGAACGACTTGCTGCGTTTGGTCGGGAGGGGAATGTTGAAGTTGCCTTAATTCAAGAACCCTAGTAATGGGGCAACAGGGTTCGCGGATTAAGGTTACAGAATTTCATGCTTTGGAGCTGTATTTTCTTTAGGAAAAATAAAAATTTGTTTTTAATATCTCATTACAGCAGTTGCGATTTAGACGTGGCGGTACTTGAGAGAAGAGGTATGCCGAAACTCATCTTGACTTCAATGTATCTGCCTTATGAGGAGAACCACCTGCCATCTCCAGACGTAAAATCTCTGGGCGAGGTTTGTAGGCCTAAGGGCCATGATCTGCTGACTGGAGGCGATGCCAATGTTCACCATACCTTATGCGGAAGCAGTAGCTTCAACAGCAAAGGTGAGTCCTTTTTTGATTGCCTTTTTATTGTCCCATTTTCTGGAAAAATATTAGGGATCAAGTAATTAACATAACTTTGGTATCGCACTCAGACACAGTTAGAATTTTAGACTGGTGGGTAACCACGTAAGGTTTTTTTCAAGATCATTGCAGGATAACCTACAGCACTGACATCTCTTTGGGGGGAGTGATTCCCTATCGGAATCTGAGTTAGGCTAACTGTGTTAAGTTCCGCAGCCTTGATCAAAATCTAACTCCTCCGGGTATGGACAGGCCGGTCAGTTTCAAGATGTGGAGAACTCAGCACGTCTGGAGACAAAAAACTTAAAGAAGCATATCTTAATTCCTGCCCTGAGTGCTCTTACATCAGCTGCAATTCTTGCATATGGGGAAATTAGATCAATAGTGGAAGAAAGCAAAGTAAGTTGGCGGTACGATCTTTTAATCCCTACAAGTCTGCAGGGCCAGATGGTATATCCTCGACTCTTTCGCAGGATCCATAGAGACAATTATGCCATGGCTACTAAGGATCTTTTCGGGCAGCCTGGGATCAGGGTATATACCAAATGAATCGAGAGAAGTTAGAGTGGTCTTTATCCCCAAAGTGGGAAAGATAAACCATTATACCACAAATGACTACATACCTATCATTCATCATCGTTTTTACTGAAAACCTTGGAGAGATTGGTAAATGTCTATGTGAGAAGTAACTGTATAACTCAAGTTGCATACCACAAGAGAAGGTCGGTGGATACAGCTTTTCGTGAAGTACTGGGGGCGACTGAGGATACCCTTCAATATAAGGAATATTTTTTGGCTCCTTTTTTGGACGTAGAAGGGGCATTCAATAATGTTAAAATATCATCGATCCTGGAAGCCTTAGATTATACTGGCAGGGATCCGTAGATAATCCTATAGATGGGCAATACGCTAAATAGCAGAGTGATAAGCTCGAAAATTGGTGATGGGGAAGCGAGAAAGCTGATGATGTTGTGCTTCTGGTCAGAGGTAGATTCCTATTAATGGTCAGTGACATAATGTAGTCGGCATTAGGTATACTCTTGAATTGGGCAAGAAGAAACGGTCTGTGGGACAACGCCTATAAAACGGGGTTGGTTTTCTTTAGCAGGAAGAAAAATATATCTGTATGCAATCCCCCCCAAGACTGGACGTGAAGACTCTGATATAATCAAGGGAGGCAAAGTATTTGGGTGTTTTTTTGGAATATAAATTCACTGGGTCAAGCTACGCGAAAGAAAAGAACGAAGAACGCGCTATGTGCCTTCTGTACCTGCAGGAGGACTTTTGGGAGAAGAAGGGGTTTTATACCGCAGATCATCCACTGGATATGTTGCGCAACAATTATACTTATTTTGGCATATATTAATCTGATGTGGTGGAAAGCATTGAACGTAGGGGCCAGACTTGCCAGACTCATGATGCCACAAATTGACTGGCCTGTCTAGGCACCACCGGAGCCATTAGATCAATGCTACAGGCGAAACTGGAGGAAATGCTGAACAACATGCCTATTGATATATTCATCAAGATAACGGCAGAGAAAGTGATTATCCGCTTAAGGGAGTTATATAAGCTGGGAAAAAGCTCCTTGGGACATGGTACAATCCCACGGACAGTAAGCGGGACACGAATTGATCGGTAAACCAATTCTATGTCACCAGTGATAAACTTTGACAGTAATTTTACGATCCAAATACCGACTGAGGAAGACTGGGCCGCAGACTCTGTCACAGACATGGCTGCGATATCAGTGTATACCGACGGTTCGAAATTGGAAGCCGGTACTGGGTCAGGGTTCTACTCTGAGGAACTTGACATTCAGATATCTCGTGGAATCCCGGACAAATATAGCGTTTTTCAGCCTAAGAGTTACACGCTCTCATAGCAAGGAAAATACTTCTGGAGTGAGATATGGATCCTATGACCATTAATATTTTTGTGGACCGTCTTGGCGCTCTCAAAGCTTTGATCTCGAGCTCCATTAGATCGAGCATGTATGAGGCTGGTATAAATTCCAGGACATAGTGGGGTCAAAGGAAACGAGCTACCTGACGAATGTGCATGGAACGGCTCAGATTCTTTGAGCAGGACGATGGACACTGATATTAGAATCTCCCTTTCCCAGCTGTCGAATTTAATTAAAGAGGCAGCTGATCTTGAATTAGGACAAGCTGGATACAACTGACCTCTTGAAGAATATCCCAGATCCTATGGCCCTTGCCTAGTCCAAGGAGAACGAAAGCATTCCCTGGTTTTGGTGAAGGGACAATCAGCCGACTTATAGAACACTGTGTAATAGGGTGGATGGCCGAACGCATATATGTCCGGAAATCTGACTGTCCAGGATTGAATGTCCAGGATTGAAGGAGCGGTGCCTTAGATATCTAGGGCAAAGTTTATTCGGTAACCTTGGTCTGCATATTAGATGTTCCACTCGGCGACCTTGCGGAATTCTTGGAGGACTCTGGCTGGTTCAGAAGGGATGCATAGCGGACGAAACAGCTCTTTTTCACTTTTCTTTTCTTTTCCATACTCCTTGCATTATCTACCTGTACTTTTATAATCTCTTTTCCTATCTCTACCTCCCGACACTTTCTAAAGGGTACCAAAATGGGCCATATGGCCTCTGAGTGTACTCGGCTTTGGGCGAGCAACACAGCAAACCTAACCTAACCTACCTAATGGCGTTCATCCTATGACCGATGGAAGTTTACATACCAAATTTTATCAAAATACCAAGTTTATATAGAATCACGGACAGACGATTAGACCGACAGATGGACAAACAGACATCGTTAGATCGATGCATCAAGTAATTATGACTATAATAAAATATGGCTCTAGATCACATCTCATTGGAAGTAACAAAGATCAGCACAAACTTATTATATCCTGACCAAATAGTGGTATAGTGGTGTAAGTATCAAGAAGAAAGGCTTAATGACATTCTTACATGTTAGCGATTACAAAATACGCTTAATTATGAACACTGCATTCAAGTTAATAAAAATTTAAATATTTTTTTTTTTTTATACATATCGAGGTTTTCTGCCACAGTGAAGGCCTTGATATGAAAAATGTTTAGTTTTGTGAATAATTTTGTCAGCGAATTAAAGTAAATTTTCTTAGCATAATATTTAAATCAATGAAATTTCTTCGGAAATTCAAAATTTTTAGCTTAAGTATTAAGAGTCAGTCACCATTTTGTTGGATTTTAATGGAATGTAGTTATATCAGAGATTCCTAAGATATTTTAATGGGATTGTTGCAGATACGGGGAGAGTTTTAAGCGTTTAGTCTGTATCAAAAAGGGGTGATAAGTTTTTTTATATTATCTCTCAATATCTATATATTAATACGTGAAAGAATAATTTGTCATCTCTTTTTATAGTTCATATGGAGGAGAAGTACAGAATTTTAAAATTTGTGTATAATATGTGTTTAAAATATATTATATTACATAAAATAAAATATTAATAGTAAATAATTTTATAATAGCCTAATCAATTTTCACCAATTCACAGTTCATGGAATATCACTATAATTGCATATCACACGCCCCGTGTTGAGTTGTGAATTGCCTAAAATTGATTAGCATACCTTTATGCTCTTACTTATTATCATACTATCATAAATTATTTATATATATATAGAAAGAAAAAACATTGAAAGAAAAAAAATCATGTGAGTCCGATCACAAGGGAGATGTATAAACATCTAATAATTAAAGAAAACATCAACATCATATATTCCAGTGCATAAAAAATAAGTCGATTATGCTGTTTTCTGAAATTCAATTGATTTTTTCTGAAATGCAATTGATGTTTTCTGAAATTCAATCGATGTTTTCTGAAATACAGTTAATGTTTTCAGCAATTCAAATGATGCTTTTTGAAATTCTATTGATGTTTTCTGAAATTCTAATTATGTTTTCTGAAATTCAAATGATGTTTTCTGAAATAAAATTGATGTTTTCTGAGATACAATTGATGTTTTCTGAAATTCTATTTATGTTTTCTGAAATTCAAATAATGTTTTCTGAAACTCGAATGTTTTCTGAAATTATATTGATGTTTTCTGAAATTCTTTTTATGTTTTCTGAAATTCAATTGATGTTTTCTGAAATACAATAGATGTTTTCTGAAATACAGTTGATGTTTTCTGAAATTCTATTGATGTTTTCTGAAATTCTATTTATGGTTTCTGAAATTCAAATGATGTTTTCTGAAATACAATTGATGTTTTCTGAAATACAATTGATGTTTTCTGAAATTCTATTGATGTTTTCTTAAATTCGATTGATGTTTTCTGAAATTATATTGATGTTTACTGAAATTCTATTTATGTTTTCTGAAATTCAAATGATGCTTTCTGAAATAAAATTGATGTTTTCTGAGATACAATTGATGTTTTCTGAAATTATATTGATGTTTTCTGAAATTCTATTTATGTTTTCTGAAATTATATTGATGTTTTCTGAAATTCTTTTTATGTTTTCTGAAATTCAATTGATGTTTTCTGAAATACAATAGATGTTTTCTGAAATACAGTTGATGTTTTCTGAAATTCTATTGATGTTTTCTGAAATTCTATTTATGTTTTCTGAAATTCAAATGATGGTTTCTGAAATACAATTGATGTTTTCTGAAATACAATTGATGTTTTCTGAAATTCTATTGATGTTTTCTTAAATTCAATTGAAGTTTTCTGAAACTCGAATGATGTTTTCTGAAATTATATTGATGTTTTCTGAATTTATATTGATGTTTTCTGAAATTCAATTGATGTTTTCTGAAACTCGAATGATGTTTTCTGAAATTATATTGATGTTTTCTGAAATTCTATTTATGTTTTCTGAAATTCAAATGATGTTTTCTGAAACTAGAATGAAGTTTTCTGAAATTGTATTGATATTTTCTGAAATTCTATTGATGCTTTCTGAAATTCAAATGATGTTTTCTGAAATTATATTGATGTTTTCTGAAATTCTATTTATGTTTTCTGAAATTCAAATGATGTTTTCTGAAATTATATTGATGTGTTCTGAATTTATATTGATGTTTTCTGAAATTCAATTGATGTTTTCTGAAACTCGAATGATGTTTTCTGAAATTATATTGATGTTTTCTGAAATTTTATTTATGTTTTCTGAAATTCAATTGATGTTTTCTGAAACTCGAATGATGTTTTCTGAAATTATATTGATATTTTCTGAAATTCTATTGACGCTTTCTGAAATTCAAATGATGTTTTCTGAAATTATATTGATGTTTTCTGAAATTCTATTTATGTTTTCTGAAATTCAAATAATGTTTTCTGAAACTCGAATGTTTTCTGAAATTATATTGATGTTTTCTGAAATTCTTTTTATGTTTTCTGAAATTCAATTGATGTTTTCTGAAATACAATAGATGTTTTCTGAAATACAGTTGATGTTTTCTGAAATTCTATTGATGTTTTCTGAAATTCTATTTATGTTTTCTGAAATTCAAATGATGGTTTCTGAAATACAATTGATGTTTTCTGAAATGCAATTGATGTTTTCTGAAATTCTATTGATGTTTTCTTAAATTCAATTGAAGTTTTCTGAAACTCGAATGATGTTTTCTGAAATTATATTGATGTTTTCTGAATTTATATTGATGTTATCTGAAATTCATTTGATGTTTTCTGAAACTCGAATGATGTTTTCTGAAATTATATTGATGTTTTCTGAAATTCTATTTATGTTTTCTGAAATTCAAATGATGTTTTCTGAAACTAGAATGATGTTTTCTGAAATTGTATTGATATTTTCTGAAATTCTATTGATGCTTTCTGAAATTCAAATGATGTTTTCTGAAACTCGAATGATGTTTTCTGAAATTATATTGATGTTTTCTGAAATTCTATTTATGTTTTCTGAAATTCAATTGATGTTTTCTGAAACTCGAATGATGTTTTCTGAAATTATATTGATATTTTCTGAAATTCTATTGATGCTTTCTGAAATTCAAATGATGTTTTCTGAAATTATGTTGATGTTTTCTGAAATTCTATTTATGTTTTCTGAAATTCAAATGATTTTTTACGATTTTTTTGTATGAGTTTTTTTAATGCGGTCCCTAACCCTCCCACAAAAACAGGTTTGAGTGTATTTTTTTATGATACGATTTTCCTACGCTTTTCCTTACTTGGAAGACGGTATTATATATTGCATCTTATATTAAGATGTCGTCATGTGTTAAATTGATTTGTGGTGTTCAATGGAACTTAAAGCTATTATTAACTAATTAAATTTAATTAAAATTTCAACTAAAAAAATTTATTTATATTATATCCTAGTTATTGGAAAATATTCCAAATTTATATCAATTTAATGCTTAGTAAGAATCAATTTAATGCTTAATAGTAATAATTACTAAAAATGTTTATTAATGAAAGTTGTTAACATATAATTGTTTATATGGTCTGAGGCGTTGCCAACTAACTATATTGAAAAAAGTACGAACAAAGACAACCATGTCAGTTAACACTGCTTTTGCATTATCTTTACTTGCATTCTATTATTACATCGTCATTCGTACGTAATAAAAACAGAAAAAAAGATTTCTTTAGAACTCAAATAAAACTTAAGAAAATACGGAAATATTTTGGTGGAATTCTACAAGTCGTTGTGGTTTGTGAATAAAAACTTAATTATAGTTTATTGAGGAATAAAGTATTTATAAAAATACACATCAAAAATTCCCCAAAATGCAGTCGGCTAGTAAAATAAATAATGTGTACACTATTTGACAAATAGTTGGTCAGGTAGTGTTCAAGAAAATGTTTAAAAAGAAAAAATGGTATCAAATATTTGGTCTATGCAGCTAATTTGAAAATTAAAAAAAGTGTTAAAAACACGAGTTACTTAGGTTTGTCTCTCCTACCACAATTCCAATTTCGAATGCATTGGGTAATTGCCCATGAACAGTTTCTCTTGAAAATATTTTTTCACCAATACAATCATAAGTCACACAGCGTTATCTCCTTCAGATCACACCGATATAAGTTACGCTGTTTTTGTGATTGTATTGTGAAATAGAAATTTACCCCCCTGCGCGTATAGATGTTTACACATCAAAAAAATTAAAGAAAAAATAAAATTTCCTAGAACTTGCACTCTAATTTCGAGTGCTGGGTTATGCTGGGTTTAAATAAAAACACATTTTTTGTCGATCTGTGTTTGCAAAAACGGGCCTTTCTTTTAAGTGTGAGATATAAAATTGTTGCTTTATATTTCTGTAAACTAATCTCATATTTTTTTTATTCAAACAAATAGTTCGCATATATTAAAAAACTATTTATGATATTAAAAGTTATATAACACATATTTAAATAAAATGAAAGCATTGACGTAAACATGAGCATCACAAAACCAATATGCATGTACTTTTCGATATGAGTAACAAATTAGGAAAACATATATGAACAAAAAAAAAAAAAAAACAAATCAACTGTTTATTCATATTTACATAATCACAATATTATGCTACAATTACATAACGAAATGATACGTCATCATATCTACATCATTTATAAATGTTGAAAATATTTTGTGTTTGTTTTAGTTTTTCATATAAACATATTTACATATACGTACTCGTTATATTTATGAATGTGTACATATGTTAAGCAAAACAAAACAAGTAAGAAAATTATAGTCGGTCTAGACCGACTATACGATACCCTATACCATGCGTTTAGAGACCCTATCTCTTTGGCCCAACTAACTGGACATAGAAAATATGCAAAAACCAAATTTGAGTGGGATTTTTATTAATTTTTTTGGCTGCAGATATGAAAAAGTTCATATCGGATGCTATATCTATATAGGGACTTGGTCCAAAAATGGACCGATCCTGATCATGTTTGGTAAAGTCTCTTGTATTTTGCAAAAATATATACAAACAAAATTTGAGAAGAATCAGTGCAATATTTTTGTTTTTTAATAGATTTAAGTGAAGATCGGGAAGCAACTCTATATGGGGTCAAAGGGATCATTTTTGGACTACTCATTAATGGATGTAATGAACGCATACAAACCCAATTTGAGTAAGATCTATATGACAATTTGGATCTTATGGCAATTTATGTCGATTTCATATGGGTAATTTGTATGGGGGCTAGGTCTGAACATGGACCGATTCTCACCAATTTCAATAGCGTTCATCCCATGGCCGATAAAAGCTTATGTACCAAATTTCATCAAAATACATTCATATTTGCGACCTGCAGTTTGATTACAAGCTTTACATGGACACACAGACGGACGGACGGACGGACGGACGGACGGACGGACGGACGGACGGACGGACGGACGGACATTGTTAAATCAACTCAGAAAGTGATTCTGATTCGATCGGTATAATTAAAGATGGGTCTAGGTCAAATATTTTTGGTTGTTACAAACAGCAGCACAAAGTCATTATACCCAAACCACATAGTGGTATAGGGTATAAATATTGCAATTTTACCCTTAGTAGTCGGTACTCGCATGGGGACATGAACTATCGAACGATCAATATATATGTATATAGTGAATATGTCTCCATTGTTTTGTAACTACAGGGATATCCTCAATGAAATGCCACGTTATTTTTATATACATACATTTTTATACAATTTATGTATATAAGTACATATGTTTTCATTTGTTTGAATTTGCATACATACACATTTTTATTTGTGTCCCCAAATAATGCCATTGGGTTTGGCTCACAAATGGATATCGAAAAAATTAAATGCAACAATAAACAATAGCAATAAATGCATGAGCAACGAAACCGTATCTAGCAAAATAAAAAGACAACATTAATTACTTTCAAGTTTTAAATTTATATCTGTTGTTGGCTTTATATATGAATATTTACTTATGTAACTTTACAATGTGAGAACAATTGATTTATGCAGCGTTCTAACATTAAAATTTTACCAGCAAAAATAAATAAATAAATTCCAATATGTTGATAAATAACTAAAACTACGGAGCTTGATATTTTTTTGATTTAGTTTTTACAGATAATTTTAAAAAGGCTTGGCTTCTATTGAAAATTTACCATTATCGGATGGGGTCTAAGACAACATTCTTTTAAAAGAGAGATATCTTTACATATCAGCATTTGTTATAACATAGAAATTGGAACATAGCGACCTCTTGAAAATACCGCTTTATTTATAATATTAATAGGCAAGGCGACTTCTTGTGACCGATGTAAGTTTCACAGTTTTACCCCGATTTTGACAAAAAAATTGTCATTTGAAAGGTATTTCTTTTTAGCTGTTATCCAGATTTACAGATTTTTATCGTCTGGAATATTGTTTTGGAGTTATGAACGTTTACAGCTGTTACTAACATATTCACAAAATTATGCAATGCTATTATGTATTTATTAAATTTGTTAATGTGTTTTTGTTAATGTGTGGAATTTGTTTTCTTCATTTAAAATAAGTTGAATTGTGAAGCATACCTTTAGGGTCTTTATTAAATGAAAAAATGAAATTTCCTAGAATTTGCACTCGAATTTCGAGTGCTGGAATCTGCTAGTATGTATAATTACATAATAAGATATAAATGTAATTTAATTCACAGTATCTCACAGCGCTTGCTTTTAGTTCCAATATTCGGGACATCCTAACGACCATATATTCATTAGTGCATCATATTTACTGACTCATTCCATTATTTGTAGTGTTTAACCAGTTTTCAATTTTATTGTATTTGCCGTAAATGGTGTAACTAATTGATGTATGCCGTATCTGTATGTGTGCATTCACTGGTGTAAAAAGGTGATAAAGAGTACATATCAATAACTTGGATGAGAAATATTTAAAAATTTAATAAAGGGATTTTTTGAAATAATGTTTAATAAAATAAATCTCTTGACTTGTCGAATTTCAGTTCGGCTTTAAGCTGAACTAAGGTAAAAGATGTAGAAACTTTAGACAAATCCAATTTATTTATTAAAAAAATCATATTTATATAATTTTTTTTTATAATTTTAAAACGTCTGCTTTTGAACTGCAGTACGGTTCAAATTCTATCAAGAAATGACACCAACAAATATACACATTTGATTATATTCAACATTTATTCTAAAATAACTTTCCAAAAAATTAATTTTAATTTGTGTTGTAACAAAATTGTATATTTCAATTATTGTATATAGATCAGTGGCCATGTACTGTGCATTTGAATTGGCATAATATACCAAATGAAAAATGTTGCGTAATAATTCTGCAGTTAAATAATGACAAAATTACGGTTGCCATTAAAAATGCAATGCAATTAAAAATGATTCTATTTAATTTTGCCGGAAAATATTTGTGGTTTATAACAAATTTTCGATACCCCAAATATTTACAAATAAAACAAATATCAGAGTGAGCCAGTGAAAATCGGATATTTTTTGTAACTTCCTATAAGTTTTGTGAGCAGAAATTAAATGTTATCGATTAATCATACTGACAACAAATATTCAAAAATCTCAAAAACACTGTTCAAAAATTTTTTTCGAGCCACTCTGTCTCTAAAAATTTAAGTGATTTCAATACAATTAAGACTGTTTCCACGTCTTTTAGAATACTGAATAATTAAGATTAATGAATGAATATGAAGATGTTGTGAATATCTCAAGTATAGTGAATTTAAAGCATAAAACAAGTCCAGGTATAGATGGTATCTCCAATAAATGCATAAAATCCATGCCTTCAAAAAGCTTAGAAGTCCCAACACGTCTGTATATTGCTTGTTTTAAGATATGTCACTTCTCAATAGATGGGAAAAAATCTAAAATAATTGCTGTTCCCAAACCGGGAAAGATCTTTCCAGTCCCTACTCATACAGACCAATAAGTCTCTTAAGCTCTATGTGCAAGATGTTAGAGATACTCTTAAAGGGAAATGAGTTAATTTTATTGAAGATTTCCATATTCTTCCCGTCCAGCAATTCGTTTTCCGTGCTCATCATAATACTAAACAATAGGGTGTTCCTTAATAAAAAAAAAAAAGTGTTAAAACTCTCGGTCTCATCCTCTAGATATATGAGAATAGCAAAAAACTGAGAAATAAAAAGTCTTGGGCCAATCAAAAAACATTTAGTTGTGCCTCAACGCGATTGAAAATTTCAAGTGTGTTTATATGGGGTAAATATGACCTTTATTCAGATTTTACGAAAATTTCGTTCTATGGTTTAATTTTTCCGACAAGTTGTTATATAATTCGAGATTAGAATTAAATTGTCCTTTCAAAAAGCTATAAAACTTCAAAATCGAATGAAACCTCGCCAAGAAATAGCAAATGCCCCAGACCACTTTTGTACTAAAAAATACTAGGTGAAGAAATTTGATGGCATTTTTTTCAGCTTTGAGAAATTGATTAAAGCCATAATTTCTTTTTGGTCTTTATACTTATAAAAACTCAGATGTGAAGTATTGTTTTATTGCCATGTTGTTAACCTATTGCGCATTGAGACCGAAAATGGGAAATTTTTTTGATACAATTTTGAAAACTCCTTTTTTCAAGTTTTAAAAAATGTTCTTAAACCAAATTTAAAAACCTGGATCTGGAACTTTAAGGTTTTCTTAGATATATACCACAGATTAACCGTGTGAATTTTTAAGTAAATCCCTATTTCAGAATTTTTTTGACAAGGATTTTATTTTTGCGGATTTCGAGAAAAATGGTTTTTTGTAAAATATTCTGTAAATGTACTATTTCTAAATACTTTGTATCAAAAATTCATCACTTTTCAACTTTTAACTGCTATATTTTATCTTAATAGCCTAGGATTTCAGAAAAAATATAATATGACCCCATTAACCCTTTTGTAATTGGGGTCACATATGACCCCAAACTAATAAAAGACAATTTATCCAAAAAATTCAAATATTTTGTAGGTGCTGTGAATTTCTAGATGGGATGCTTAAAATATAATAGCCAAAAGTGTAGAACTTCCGCTTATAAAATTTGGGATAAATCCGAGAACGTTAACCCATTATTTGCCAAGGCTAACTTAGGATTTTAAGATATTTATCAATAAAAATGACCGAAACCGAGTTTTTCTATTAAACTCGATGAAATCACTATTTAGAATTTAAATAAAATAATTCAGTTCATTTTTATTTTTTTAACCCTTCAGTGCTCCTGGGATCAAAATAATCCATTACGATATATCTTTGGTGCAATTATCTGCTTATTGCTCGCGAATATAAATTAAAACAACTTTTAACCAATTTTGTTATAAAATTATTTTATTTATAAAAACTATCTATATTTTTTCAAATACAATAAAAAACCCACATATAACCCAAAGCTAATAAAAGACAATTTATTCAAAGGAATATGAAATATAAAATTGATATAATAATAAGGGTTTTCACTCTTGGTCTTATATTTACAACCCTGTTATATTTACAACGATTTTATACTACAAATCCTGAACGTCTTTTCCGTGTATATTGTATTGTACTGTAGGAGCGGAAGTTCAACATATTTGGTTATTATATTTTAAGCATCGCTTCTAAAAATTCCACAGCACTTACAAAATATTTGAATTTTTTAATAAATTGTCTTTTATTAGCTTGGAGTCATATATGACCCCAATTACAAAAGGGTTAATGGAGTCATATTATTTTTTTTCTGAAATTTTATGCTATTAAGATAAAATATAACATATAAAAGTCGAAAAGTGATGAATTTTTGATACAAAGTATTTAGAAAGAGTACATTTACAGAATATTTTACTAAAATCCCATTTTTCTCGAAATCCGCAAAAATAAAATTCTTGTCAAAAAAATTCTGGCGCTGTTAATTTGTAATATGTATTTAACAATAGCATAAGGTCATAGATCGAGTTTTTTAAATTTTGTTTAAGAAAATTCTTAAAAACATAAAAAAGGAGTTTTCAAAATTTTATCAAAAAAATTTCCCATTTTCGGTCTCAATGCACAATAGGTAAACAACCTGGTAATAAAACAATACTTCATATCTAAGTACTTATAAGTATAGAGACCAAAACGAAATTAAGGCTTTAATCAATTTCTCAAAGTTAAAAAAATGACATCAAATTTCATGACCTAGTTTTTTTTAACACAAAAGTGGTCTGGGGCATTTGCTATTTCTTGGCGAGTTTTATTCGATTTTAAAGGTTTATAGTTTTTTGAAAGGCTAATTTAATACTGATCCTGAATTATATAACAACTTGTCGGAGAAATTAAACTATAGAATGAAATTTTCGTAAAATTTGAAAAAAAGTCACATTTTCCCCACACACACTTCAAATTTTCAATCGCGTTTAGCCACCTCTAAATGTTTTTGATTGGCCCAAAACTTTGTATTTCTCAGTTTTTTTTTTTGCTATTCGCATATTTCTAGGGGGTGAGACCGAGAGTTTGAACACTTTTTTCTCTCCATATAATGAAGGGCCACCCTACTACATAACCTTTAGTTAGAATCAAGAAAATAATTACAAAACATTTCAGTGATCAAAAATATACTGCCATGCTTTTACTGGACATAAAATCTGCATTAGATTCAGTTTGGCATAAGTTATTCTCCACTGGATTAGATATTCAAACAATACAAATTCTTAAAAGTTACCTTACAAATCGCTCATACAGAGTAAATATTGGTGAAAATTTTTCCGAAGATTACAAAATTCTAGCTGGTTGTCCTAAAGGCTCATATCTTTCTCCTATGCTCTATAATATTTTTACTTCTGATTTCTCATCATAATCTGGATGCGAACCCTTAATTTTCGCTGACGATACTGCCACTTGACAGTAAAATATTATTAAGTGAACACATCAATTCCATTTTTAACAAAATAAATATTACAACCAGAATCATGTACCCATTTATAAATAGAAAGTCTGATCTGAACATTGAGAAAGATTTGATCTTGAGCCTGCATAATTTCAAACTCAATCACTATTTTAGTGATCGAAAATAAGATTTTTTATTTTTATAGAAAATAATAAAACTGAAAATAAACTTTTAATTTTGAAGGTAGTTTTTCACGCTGCTCCTTCATGGCACAACACGCCTGATTTTCATCTAAAAAGTTTACAATTTTGTCAGGATAAACTTCTGAAAATGTATCATAATTTACCACAATATTTTTCTACTATTACTGGAACTTTTTTTTTTAACAAATGTGCTAATTCTCCTTACGAACACATTACAACTTAAAGTACTTAACAAGTTTATTTTGAACTACAAATATATCTCGTTTTTATTAAAACTTTTTTTTTTTTGTTAAAGGTTTTTGAAAATTTCTCCTTATTATATTAAGTTACTTTTTAAGAAAGTTTTCTTAATTTTTCAAACTATGTTTAAGTTGAAAAGTCAAACTTGACTTAACTCCTTATATATATATATATATATATATATACTAAAATTATTGTGAATCTGACATAATACTTTAAACAAGAAGTACATTTGAATTTGAATCATACTGACAAGAACTTATCGGTTATTTCCATTGATTACTTTTATACCCTTTTCCGCTAAGAGATCACGCTATAATGAATGAGTTTGTGCTGATGTTTGTAACTACCAAAAATATTTCACCTAAACCTGCCTTTTATTATAAAGATTGTTTCATAATCACTTTTTGAGTTCATTAATTGTCCGTCCGTCCGTGCACCCGTCCACCCGTCTGTTCATCTTTATGTCCATGTGAACTTTTTAATCAAACTACACTACGAAAATATGAATATATTTTGTTAAAATTCCGTACGTACACTTTTATTGGTACGAACGCTGTAGAAATTGGTAAAAAAAGGTGCATGGGTGAGGTCGACAAAACTGTCATAACATTCAAGTTATCATATGTGGTTTGTATCTGTCTATTACACCCGTTAATCAGTAGTCCAAAATAAACCGTTTAATGCAATCCTTAAAGCTGCTTCCCCATCTTCACTTAAATTTATTAAATAATCTAACCCTTAAAAACAAAGTTTTTATTAAAACTCTTTCTATCTTTATGCATATGAGTTTTGAATCTCTTCGTGACGTTGCGTGACTTTGCGTTACTATCTTTAGGTTAATATTTGGTGATAAGTCTATGGACAAAGTTTAAGATCAATCGGATTAGGGAAGTGAGGTTTTAAGCACTACGTGACTGCGTGTGACTACACAAGAAGACTATGGGCCAAGTTTAAGGTCAATTGGATGAGGTGGAATGGGGTTGCCCCATGGCAGACAGACAGACAGAGAGTATGAGTTAAAAGAAACAGTTTAAAAACAAAAATATTACACTTATTTTTCTTAAATTTGGTTTGTATGTGCTTTTTGCAAAAAGAAGTGTATTCCCCATATAAATATAGCATCCGATATAAAGCACAACCATATCTATAGGCAGAAAATATAACAACAATAACAATGCCACTCAAATTTGGCTTATGATTATTTTCTATACCCAATTAGCCGGACCTAGGACCCCTTCTCTAAACGCTTGGTATATGGTATGATATACATGTCCAATATAAATAAGGAATTCCACAGTCTAAAATTGCAGGAGCAAATTATTCATAGGACAATTACAGAAATTAATTACATTGTTGTGTCTAATATATTCAGCAGCATTTATTCACATTAGCTTAATACATTTATTTTTATTTAACCTTGAGCATGTCTTAAATAGCAATTTGTAATATCAATAAAATTTTAAATCATACTTACGTCTTTACATACATAAATACATACATTTTCCCCTGTTAACTTTATGTTTTTTACAACATCATAAAGCCAAATTTTATTACGAAATACTTTCCGAAGCTCGTTACAATCTCAAGTCGCATTCGTTGGTCTTAATGATCGGATCGTTTAAGATGCATGTTAAGATGTCGATAATAAAAACGAAAATATATTTTAAATAAATCTCGTCAAAAGGGTTATCAAATCTAATAATATCATAAAAAAGAAAATTGTTCTGCTTAAAAACAAAATACTAAAAAAAGGTAATAAGAATTGTTGGCATTAAAATTCTGGATTTTAACGCGTTTGTTTGTTTGTTTCAGATTTGTGAACCAAAATTCATTTAGTGAGTATGAACGATATGTAAGGATATTTGATGATTTCAAATTGAAGGAAACAAAGTTTTTTTTTTTTTTTAAATAACAGCTAGATTCCATTATTATACATTAAAGAAAATTATAGTCGGGGTTAGTTAGTTTTTACTGATACTGATATCTACGTATCTGCTTTTGTGTACTCCGGAAAGTCTCGTAGTACAGTACACAAATGAGCACTTTATTTGAGTGACTAAGTATAGATCAAAAACTATCCCTGGCAATAGTAGAAATAGGTGCATGAGTATTTAGAATTAAATTTCGACCAAGTTTTTCAGGTTTTATAAAATCAATTTTTATACCTTGAACACATTCCATCTGCAATAATTAGGAAAAAGCTGGATTTGAGAGAGCTCTGTCCGTCTGTCCGTCTACCCGTTTCCGAAAATCGTGATCACGGCCTCAATAGGTTAGCTGGGTTGCTGACTTTAAATCAGAAAGATTCGCTTACATTCTGAGCATGTTTCTAGTTTAATTCGTTAAAGTGGGTTTAATAGTTACCAACATATCAATGAAAAAGTTAAAAAAGGCTGAAAATATTTGATTTTTCTCTGTATCTGTTATTTATTAAGGTAATAAAAGGATACAACCATTTATAGATTTTAATAAAGTTTATCATATTTACATAATTTTTGCTTGAGATGGATGCAGTTTTTCTTTTAAGAATTTGTAGGAAATTTTCTATATTACAAGTTGTTTCATTTAAATACATTTCAAATTGTCTTCATTTTAAATTTTTTGTATACAATTTATCATGTTTTGGCGAATTCAGGATATTTGTTACATAGGAAAGCTTTCAGATTAAGAAGTTTCAGCTTTAATGTGTGTCAGATCCTAATATTTAGTTTGCGCACGCCGCACAGTGGTCAATTTCGCGAGATAGCGGTCAAAACTCTATAACTTTTGACCGGATTGGTATTTTTTTTGTTCAATAGGAGGGACTTTAAGCTTCAATTTGCGTGTTCAAACGTAAAAATCGACTGATAGGAACGTAAGTAATTTGGAGTTAAAAATGCATTTTAATTTTTTGTTGAGTTTCCATGTAGAAGTTGAATATTTTGACATTTTAAATAGGTATTTTTTTTATAATTTCTTATTTTCTTCAATCGTATTTCACAACCAATACTTATTTATTATTCCTAAACTTAATTTTGGTCAGAAAATGCCAACATTTGGCCCTTGACATTTATTTGGTCTCAATATTCACAGGGGCCAAAGGTTGTTTTTTTTGGAAGAAAGCTAATTCTTGTGAGGATTAAACTAAAAAATAACACTGAAATTCCCAACAATATCAATACCATTTGGATATATTATATACAGAACACAACATCGATAAAATTTTAAGTAAACTTTTACTATTGATTTAAAGTGCACATATATTTTATTTAAATGTATTAATAAAAATTTATACTAAAATTAGAAACAAATTATAATCTTTAAACTAGTATTAATTAAACAATATTAGTAAAAATTTCTTCCAAATAGCTTTGATTTTCATTTAGCAGTAGTTGTTTAGCTTCTTCATCTAACTCTAATGAGGTTGATTTCCTTTTTTGTCGAATACTGGACATATATGGGTCTGATGTGCACAACAAAATATTAATAAGATCTTCATTAGTACAATATCTGAAAATTTTTCTTGTATTGTGCTCGCGAAAGAATCTGTAGCCTTTGTTCCTTTTTTCTTGGGCTTCTTCTGAGAGATCTCCAATTGGAAGCATATTGTGCTGAATTATTTGTTCCCCATGGAACAAAATTTTGTGAACTGTGGTTGGCATATGTCTCCAAGAATATTTTTGGTTATAAAGGGTTGCTGTCTCATTAGCATACTGACCAATTTTTTTTGCATCTATCTTTTTGCTACATGCTATAACTTGTAATATGATTTGGAATCGTCTTATTAAATCATAATCTACTCCAGTTTTAGAAGCTGCAGTTTCTGGATCGGAAATAAATCTCCTTGCTGTGTTTCCATCATTAGAATTTCCTTCTCCTTGCTTTGGCTGGTCAATTATAAGGCCTATCTCACGGTATTTTTCTTGAATATCTTTTTTTTTTGCTTTCTTTTTTCCAAATTTTCTTTGTTGTTTCTCACTGTTTCGCCTAACGGGCCAAATTCCAAATCGTATCCCAATTTAAGAATATGCTCCATAAAACGAATTCTAGCATGAAGAGGTGACATTCCAAATTCATATGCTTCATTAAAACTATCATCTTGTGTTGGTGGTTGGCTCAATTGACTTGATGTTTTTTGGCATATGGTGCAGCTTGACGATGACTTTGTTTTGGTTAAAGCTTGTGCAACTTTTCCATCAATCATTGTGAGACACATTTTAAAATTTACTTCAATATCTTGGTCATCAAATTTAAATGTTACTGGTTGAAGTTCTTTAATTTGATCATTTATTTTTCGAACTTCTTCATCTATGACATCTTGAGTCTCCTTTTTGTAAGCAAACTTTATTGGTCTACAAAATTTTGTTGACGAGGGAATTTCATTCTTCCATACATCTATCTCTGCAGCTCTACTAGTTGACGGCTCTGAACCAATATAAGTTTTTGTTAAACGTAATGGAACGAAAGCAATCATGAATAAATTGGCATCTGATGAATTTTCCGCATTACGTGGTTTGTATTGTTTCTGGCCAGAGGACCCATCACATCGCCATTTTGAAATTAAAGTCATGCTGCAATTTTTAAACTTCTTTAAATAGTCAGCATCAAATGTCTTTAATAATCGATCTGCAGTGTGTTCAAGAAGATCCTGCAATTTTATTTCTGCTGAATTTGAAGTTACACTAATAGCAGTTGGTGAAGGTAAGCAATCTTTTTTGGCAGAAACTATATCTCGATATGATGGAAAAATTCCACAATTTTTTTTATTGGTGCGCTTCCGCAATTCTGTATATTGGTTTTTAGTAATTTTCAAATCCAAAAATAGTGCAAATGCTTCTTCTGGAGTAAATTTATTTTCTTCAATTGGTGTCGGCATACTTTCTAAAATCCTTTTTGTGCATCTGGGGCTTGCTTCCACTATTTTTTCAATGATACCAATTTTACCCTTTTTAGTTTTCGATGGTTGAATTTGATGCAGAAATGAATCCTTTATGATGCTACAAGAAACTTCTTCATTGATATGTTTAAGCTTGCGTCTTCGTGATCTTTCACTACAATTATCAATTGGCTTTGCTGGTCGAACACCTTTTCCAGTTTCCGTGGTAGTTACTGATGGCTTTTTAAAAATAAGTTTATTTCTTAGCCATTCTTGGTTGCGTGAGTAAAACAATTTCTTGTTTCTGGAACATTGATTGTACCGTTTTCTTAAAGTATTTAAAAAGTTTTTTATTTTTAAGTTATGAATTTTAATTTCTTGTTTGTCGCATATTTTGAAGAATGGATTATTCATTATATTTAAAATAATGTCGTTTTCATCTTTCCGTTCAAAATATATATCAGATAGAACACTATAACTGAATTTAGCCATTGTTTAAACAATAATGAAGAAAAAAAACAAGTAAGAAAATTATAGTCGGTCTAGACCGACTATACGATACCCTATACCATGCGTTTAGAAACCCTATCTCTTAGGCCCAATTAACTGGACATAGAAAATAAGCAAAATCCAAATTTGAGTGGGATTTTTATTAATTTTTTTGGCTGCAGATATGAAAAAGTTCATATCGGATGCTATATCTATATAGGGACTAGGTCCAAAAATGGACCGATCCTGATCATATTTGGTAAAGTCTCTTGTATTTTGCAAAAATATATACAAACAAAATTTGAGAAGAATCAGTGCAATATTTTTGTTTTTTAATAGATTTAAGTGAAGTTCGGGAAGCAGCTCTGTATGGGGTCAAAGGGATCATTTTTGGACTACTCATTAATGGATGTAATGAACGCATACAAATACATTTGAGTAAGATCTATATGACAATTTGGATCTTATGGCAATTTATATCGATTTCATATGGGTAATTTGTATGGGGGCTAGGTCTGAACATGGACCGATTCTCACCAATTTCAATAGCGTTCATCCCATGGCCGATAAAAGCCTATGTACCAAATTTCATCAAAATATATTCATATTTGCGACCTGCAGTTTGATTACAAGGTTTACATGGACACACAGACGGACGGACGGACGGACGGACGGACATTGTTAAATCAACTCAGAAAGTGATTCTGATTCGATCGGTATAATTAAAGATGGGTCTAGGTCAAATATTTTTGGTTGTTACAAACAGCAGCACAAAGTTATTATACCCAAACCACATAGTGGTATAGGGTATAATGAATGCACGGATTAATATACTATTGCTCGAAGTTTCAACATGATCTTTTTTACCTCTTTGAAACATAATATAACAGGTAGTTGGTTTTACCAGTTATTTCCATTGGTTTTAAATTTATTTGCAATTTTCACGTATTTAAGTTGTGTAATATTAGATGGCAATAAAATCTTTTTTACCTTTTCCAAATGAATTGCCAGATACCACATAATTTGAGAGTTCTATTGTCATTTTTGTCAAAATTTTGATACACCCTTCTATGTGGACTAGGTCCAAATATGAGCCAACTTCTCCTAATTTCAACAGAATTATTTTTTGGGTCAATAAGAACTCTTGTACAAAATTTCATCAAAATATATGCATAATAGCCACTTTCACATACAAATAACTTCTCAAAAAATATGACGTGCATTTGTACCGAATATCTTACCTTGGGTCAGAAAAATTGCTGTAGCTCAAAAAGTGCAGTCCCGATGCATGGACATGTATATATAGGAATGTAGGGGAGAGTTAGGACTACAAAATAGTAAATTTGTGTTTTGACTCAGCTTGACTCACAGGAGTTGTGCTCTATGAAGTAGGAAATTTCCGAGAAATTTGACTTTTTTTTAAAAAAAAAAATTAATTGTTCTGAAAACAGTAGAGCTTCAATTTTTTTACCTGTAATAGGAAATAAGTTACAACGCAAAATTTATTTCATCAAAAAATCTTGAAAAACAAAAAAGTTATGATCATTTAAACTTTAAAAATTAACTAAAAATATAAATATAAAATATATATTTATATATAATATAAAAATAAAAATATAAATTTACTAAATTCTGAAAAAGCCCATTTTGGACCACCATGTTCTCAGTGAAATAGTTGAAATAGAGTTCTAATTTTTTGGCTTCCGAGGTTTACTACTGTCTAATTTCATATGAGTCTAATAACTTTAAAATCGGAGAACAAAAACCAAAAGGAGTTTTGGCCGCTATCTCAAAATATTGACCACAGTGCGCCGGTAGGACAGTCCGATCCAAGTGATTGAGTATGATATTCTTGGTACTTGTGCAATTCCAAAAAGTATACATTTGTTATACTAAATACTTATATTTCTCTTTTAACATGCTTTCAAACATGAAAAATTTAAATTTTGACTACTAGAGCTACTCGCTGAGTTTGGGTAGGTTCTGGTTCTAATGTCAGCTGCTTTAATAGAGAATGTTTCTTTGATCTTAAAAGTTATTTTCTCTTGTAATAGAAAAATAATGCAATTTTTCTGATAGAAGCTATCATTGTTTATATGAAAAATAAAAAAAAAAACAAGTAAGAAAATGCTCTTATAGAGCCTATCTCTTAGGTCCAACTAATTAAATATAGAAAATAAGCATAAACCAAATTTGAGTGAAAAAGTTCATAAGGTTTCTTATTTTTTGCAAAACCACATACAAACCATATCTGAGAAAAATCTGTGCAATATTTTTGTTTTTGATAGATTTAAGTGAATATCGGAATTTAATTTCATATGGGTGCTATGACTAAGAATGTTCCTATTGGGTTTATTTTTGAACTACTGCTAAATGCATATAATAAGCAGACACGAACCCAATTTGACCGAGATCTATATAAATTTAAGTCGATCTCATAGGGGTCATTTGTATGGCGACTAGGTCTGAACATGAACCGAATTTTACCAATTTCAATACTGTTCATCCTATGGCCGATAGAAGTTTATGCACTAAATTTCATTAAACCATATTCATATATGCGACATTTGATTACAAGGTTTACATGGACAAATAAACGGACGGATGGACGGACAGACGGACATCGCTAAACCACATAGTGGTATAGGTTATAACAATAAATGAGAACTAATTAGAAATTCTGTTCAAAAAAGAAAATTAACTAACTTTTAATTCAAATGCTATTAGAATTTTAGGGTTAAGTATCGAAAACTGCATTGAAATAGTTGCCTTTTCCAACATTGGTTATAATATTGAGTTTAAGATGCATGCGGAGGGTACCAAAGATACGGCACAGCCGAATGTAACAATTTTACTTGTCTTATCTGGTTGCCTTCTGGTTGATTAATAATAACCAATTTTGGACGAATTGAACCTATATTTTTCAGATCCTTTTCCAAACTCTTAGTGTAAAGTTTACGAGTAAATTCTGCTAATAACGATTATTTTATCTGCAAACAGGCTAGCAGTGGTGCTCGTTGTTTCTTTGGTAGAAAATTACTAGCTTGAACATTCGGAAAACCTGGATTTAAATTAAACTTTAATAGTTTCTAAACGTTGTCGAAAATATTTTGACAATTGAAGCATATACGCGAATAACGTTGTAAACGCCGTTTTTTGCAAAACCAATTTTTTTTTTTTGCAGAATACCATTTATTAGGCTCTCCCTCATTGCCCAAATAGAAAGTCAGCTGAATTTATGCCACTTATCGTTATAAAAATGCATTTGCAAGTGATAGTCAGTGGAAGAACGTTGTAAGTGACTGACAAAATGATTCGAAGTGAATTGTCGAAAACTATAAATAAGTGAAACAGAGGCACAAAAGAAAAATTAATGTCGAAAATTGGAAAGATAATAAAACCAAAAACATTAAGAAATAGTGGAAACGCTTATAAAACAAGAAAAAATAAAATTATACCTGCAAAAAAAAGCTCCAGTGCAGGTGTCATGGAAAAGCGGTTTAAGTGCTTATTACTTTAATTTTTATAATATAGATTTATGATTGCCGACGCAATTTTTTTTTTCCAAAAATTCAACATCAGGCTAATAAAAGAGCATTTTCATAAATTCTATGAAACAAATTACAACGAACAATCAGATTTCTTAGAATCATGGCAATGGCATCATACTTGCCTTGCATACTTACTTACGCTGATTTTTATCTGCAGTTAAATAAAATGAAATTAAAAATTTAGGTTCGTGAGCAAACCAGCGTATTTCTTTTGAGTTTTTGACTTATTTTCTTTTCTGTCATTATATCATGTTATTTTATTTGTACTTTTTTCGAAAAGTGTATATTTTTTATATTCTACATTAAGAGTAACCTAATTTTATACATCAATCGAAAGGTCTTAAAGTGCTGTGTTCATAAAATGCAAAAAATTTTGATTATTATTCTCTTTGAAGTCATGGGGTGAAAATATTCAAAAATGGGGAACAATGTGGAAATATCCTCACACTATGACCTGAAAGAAGTCAATGGCTACAATTTTTTGCGATTTACGAGCGCTCGACTTTAAGACCTTTCGATTGATGTTTAAAATAAGGTTGGTCTTAATTTAGAATATATAAAAAATCACTTTTCGAAAAAAGTGCAATTAAAATGCGACGGCTGCAAATCATTCAATTGTTGTAAGTTGTCTGAGAATTCGTTGATTGGTGCTAGTTTCCATCCCAATTTTCAATGAGTTTTTGTGGTTTACAACCTAATTCTGTCTTAGGAAAGGAATCTCTTGAGAATGGTTTCTTTTTTGTACATTTCCTTTCTATGCTGTGTGTATGTATGTATGTATGTATGTTGAAAGTCAATTGATCTATCCCTGCTGACCTAGTAAATCCTTTGGGTGTATTTATATCATGCAGTCTTTGCCCAGCCACGACTACACGAAATATTAACTCGCACATTGTTTTAATAGTATTTGCACACTACGAGTATGTATTTGCAACTATACCTTGTATAGTTTTTTTCCTCAATTGTTCTTTATTTTCTTTGCATTTTTATACTTATCTACAGAAATGTTTATTTAATCGTACACCTTCACAAATAACTTTTTTACACTCAAGAGATGCATGTCTTGTAAAGAAAAACTATGAAAAATCTTTTATATGGTATGCAGTATATAACTTTTTGTCTAGTTCATATACGAATGTTCTTAAGTAACAATGCTTTCATGCTATCTTATATTTTCTTTTAACACAAAATTAAGTTATCCTTTGATTAAGTGTTCATAATTTTTGATTAAGCCGTGGTTAGGGGCAAACCTACATTATATGTTGAATGCGTACTTAAGCCTTTCTATTTTTTTTTTTTTTTTAATAATTTTATATGGTGTTAATTTGTGAATGTTTGCCATCATAGACTTACCTGGTTATTTAAGTTTATATAATAAAACTGAGATAGAAATAAATATTATCTTGAAAGCTAATAATGTGAAATTCGCAGCAAGTATTGCGAGTTTTATTTAGCTACCAGTGTCAAATTTTGATAGACCCAAACGGGCTGTCTTTTATATTTTCCATATATTTTGAAGTTACAGTCCACCTATAATTGAAAGTGCTTAAGAAAGAATGGTAAGATCATTTAGTCACGAAACCAGATTCATGCTGGATACCGACTATGTATATTATGAACTAAATTGTAATGAAGTTAGTATCCAAATTTTGTATTGAATAACATTACAATTCTATTTTAATAATTGAAATTTTACTATAAAGAAAAGGAATGCCAATGGGCTCACCAGCTTCCCCAGTCATTGCCGACATTGTTATGGAAAAGTTATTGGACTATTCAGTGGAAAGGATGGATAGTAAACCAAGGTTTCTAACGAAATACGTTGATGATTTTTTTTGTATTTTAAAATCAGACAAAGTGGAGGATACGCTAAGAATCCTAAATTCTTATAATCGACAAATACAGTTTACCAAAGAAGAAGAGACTAGCAACCAACTACCATTTTTAGATTCACTGATTATTAAAAAAGGTAACAAACTAAAATTAAATTGGTACTAAAAACCAAGTGCGTCAGGAAGGCTAATAAATTTCAATTCGAAACATCCAAGACTAGTAATTGTTAATACGGCGACCAACTTTATACGAAGAGTTCTTAATATAAGTGATAACAGCTTTCACAAAGAAAATACAAACAAAATTATTTGCACTCTCATGAAACATGATTCCCCCAGAAAACTATAAAAGAACTAATAAAACATGTAAAATCTATTAAAACTGCTAAGAATGAAGAAAAACCGGCAAAAATTTACAAATCCGTAATATACATTCAAGGCCTATCAGAGAGAAAAAAAAGTCAGATATTTATAATAAAGAAAAATATGAAATTGCGCTGAGAAGTTCTAATACTGTTAGTATGTTATTCAGCAAAACAAAATCAAAACTTGAAAACGAAGACAAGTCAAACGTTATATACAAAATAGGCTGCAACGAAAATGGGTCCAACATATGTAACAAAGTCTATGTTGGTACGAAAAAACAAAATTAAAGTCACGCTTATCGTCTCACAAGTCAGACTACAAAGCAATAAACTTGAACAAAAAACAATAAACTTGAACAAAAAACTGCACTTGCAGCCCACAGTACATCATCGGGCCACGAACCAGACTTTAAAAATGTGAGCATATTGCAAGAAGAGCGTAATTATGCAAAGAGATATACACTGGATATGTTACATATCAACGATGTGCAACACAACCAAAGACTTAACTACAAAACAGATACAGACAAGTGCGCACAAGTGTACAGTCACACAGTTAATATATACCGACGGCTTAGAACAAAAACCAGTTGAAAATAGAACGCAGCGAACTAAAGACGCTTTTCACGCTGTAATTACAGAGCTATAAATGTATGTAATTATTTAGTGATTTTATGTATATATATATCAAATGTGATATATTTGTATTTTTGTTTAGTTTTTTCCTGAAGCTGTTCGAAATATTGAAAATATAATAAAATTAAAACATTTGTGTTGTTTGTTAATTTTTAACTTCATGACATCATGCCAAACAAAAGCCATTACATAATAACAATAAAGGTTAACAATAATTCCTTTTAGCATTTTACTATAATATAAAATATTTTGCTTCTTTTAAACTTCTGCTGAAATAATTGTGAATTCGTTGTTTAACTTAAAAATATTTTATTTTTTTTGTATATCCTCGATCCAGGTTTTTAGAAAGAAATTCTATTTATTGGTTTTTAAATATGATTTAGGTTAGGAAATTGATATTTTTTGGATTTTAGGATAAGACGGTGAGGGATTTTGACGGTATTTTTTTAGAAAATATTTAAGATCTTAAAGAATTTTTTTCTGGATTAAAAACTTAATACGAAAAAAGATTCAGTAAAAATATCTTGGATGTAAACATATATAATATTTTTTTTAGAATTAAGAATAAATAAATACTTGTTGAGGGCATTTTTTACTTCAATATTGCGAATAATTAGTATGGAAGAAGAACGTGTTCTCAAATTTTTAATAAAAAAAATATTACATTTAATTTATTAAAGGAAATTAATGTGAAAATATAAAATTGTTGTAAAATAAGATACAATTTTTTTTTTCGAAAAAGTATTAAAATAATTAAATAAAAACTTTCAATAAGAATTAAAAATAAAAAGTGGTGAAAGATTTTTTTTTTTAATTTTTAGCGAAAAATGCACATTTTTAAATCTTAAATAGGAAAATATTCTCTGCGAATTTCTCTATTGATTTTAGATGAAAACAATCTTTCAAATAACAAATTAGAGCATTAAATGCGGCTCTACCGAATCTTTGATACACGCCCCATGTGTCTTAAACTCAATATTGTAACCACTGCTGGGTCCGGTAACCAGTTTACATTAACGATATTTAACATTTAAATTCTAATACCAATTGAATTTAAAATTAATTGTTTTGTTGACAAGTATTTATTATAATTTACAATTTAAGCCCGAGTGACATTTTTATAAAAAGAATTAACTGCTCTTCGAAAATATGCATTATTTTTCTGTTATTAGATTAGAAAAACTATTAGGACCCCTTCAGAATATACCAAATAGATATTATTTTTTTACACAGCCGGCGTTATATCCCCCAAAGGTATATTTTGGGAGCTTAAAAATTATACGATATAAAAAAAAAACCCAAGTTAGTCTTGATTAAAAATCTTGGCACCTTTAGTTTTGCCCATATCGTTTTGTCAGTGCAATACTGTAACAACTCAAAATGTTAATGTTTCCCGAAAATTGCTCTATTGGGCTGGAAGAAACTCAAATCCTCAGAGGAATATTATAACATCCCAAAATTTTACTGTTTTCAGTGAAATTACAATACACATTCTTATATTATACACTGAACAAATTAATTTGAACGTTAAAACTTTAAACCGTAATATCTCGAAACTGTCTATTTTCAGTTGTTACGGTATTGCACTGGCACGACAATATCAGTAAAATGTTATAAATATATTTCTATCTGATTAGCTTTTAACAAAAGTCGTCTTTGCGTGTTGAGATGAATAAAACTCGTATACATTTGGACACCTAAATATCAGAAAATTAAAATAAAATGGTGATGTACATAACACATGACATCGAAACAAAGCGAGTGCTCGATTATTTTAAAAATCAAATATATGTATAGCAAACAAGATACTTTTGTGTTTTAAATAGTATTTATTATTATTATTATTTCAGCTCTATCTAGGAGCTAAACTATTAATTGATTGATTGATAAATTATTAATGAGTAATTGATTATAAAAGGTTCTTCTTTATATACATATTCTCAACCTATATTAACAACAACAATGTGTTACCTGCACTTGGGTCAGCATAAACATAAGTGTGCCAGCGTAACAACAACATACAATAAGAATATACGCAGTCATACAATGTTTTGCAAATGCAGTGGTCAACAATATTGATATTTGTTATTTCCGCATTTGCAAATATTGTACGCTATGCAGTGTGGGTATTATACAGCACACTACGAAAGTCGTGTTACGCTACACCTTCCTTTTTTATAAGAATGTTCATATAACATTTTGTTCTATGGACATTCTTTTATTATTTGTACTGTTTTTTTTTTTTTTTTTTTTTTTTTTTTGTGGTTGTATCAAGTGCAAGTTTCACATTTTACAATAAATTTATTTTATTTTATTTACAAATATAGATTTAAAGAAAAGAATGCATATTGTTTATTTAATATTGTATAACTTAAGTCTATTCTTATGAACTATTTGTTCTTTATTTGTTTTCTTATCAACTATGGTTACATTATTTCTGAAATCTATTTTCTTAATTTTATATGGCCCTTTATATGCCATCTCTAACTTATGTCCTGCATCATTTCTTACTAAGACTAAATCTCCTATTTTAAAATTGTAATCTAATTTTGTTTTATCATAATTAATTTTTTGTTTTATTTTATTTATATCTAATAGTTTTTTAACTCTATCTATTGCTACTTCTAATCTAAATTTAATTTCCTTAGCATAATTATCTATATTATAAAGTGGTGCAACTCTATCTACTTCACTAAATTGTCTAAAATTGTTTGGAATTTTTCCAAAAATAAGTTCATAAGGGCAATAATCATGTACTGTAGATGGTGTAGTGTTAAAACAGTACGTGAAATATTTGAGCCATTCATCCCAGTCGTCTTTATCTACTGATATGTAGTTTCGTACGTATTCGTTAAAAGTCCGGTGACTTCTTTCTATCGTACCTAGTGTCTGGTGATGATGTGCTGTCGATGTGCGTTTATCTATCTTCAATAGGTTGCAAAGCTCTGTCAGTATAGAGTTCTTGTATTCTGTGCCCATATCCGAAATGAACGTCTTCATTGGACCGTATATAAGCACAAAATTTTCAAATATCGCTTTTGCGATCGTCTTAGCTGATTTATCTTTTATTGGTATTGTTACCAAGTATTTAGTTAAGTCACATATCATTGTGACTGCATATTCATTTCCATAATATGACTTTGGAAATGGTCCAATTGTATCTACGTACACCGTATCAAAAGCCCTATTTGGTGTCTCTGTTATTATCATTGGACTTTTTATATGTTTCTCCGTTTTAGCCAATTGACATTTATGGCATGTTTTCACATATTTGGCAATGTCTTTTGTCATATTTTTCCAGTAATAGTATCTCCTGATCTTCTCAGTGGTTCTATATATCCCACAATGTCCTCCTTCTATAGGATCATCATGGTATTTCAGCATTATCTCACGTATTGCCTTTGCATTCGTGTTATCAATTTTAGTTACTTCGTTTAATAGCGCTATTCTGATTTCATTCAGTGTTTTATTGCCCATATTCTCAAATTCACTTATCGAGACAAATTCGAAAATCTTCTCATGTGGTGAAATTTGAATCTTATTAATATTTAGTTTACAGGCTATTCGTTCTAGCCTAGGGAAAAATTGTCCTAAGTCAATATTCCCTTTAGTAAACAAATCATCTATTCTTATGCTAGCATATATGGATTTTCCCTTTTTGATGTAACATCTGTTGGGTAAAATCTTTAATTTATAATATCTTTTGACGTCTATATTATTCAATGGTATATATACCTTGGGCTTATTATTATTATTGATATTTTGCTGATTTACTACTGGTTTACTAATTTTCTCTTCCTTAGTCATCGATCTTGTCGTGACCCTTAAAACGGATGAAATCTTGTCGTTAATATCCTTTAAGTCATTTATTGTAATGCGCGACAGTGCGTCGGCAACATAATTATCTTTTCCCCTGAGATATTCTACTGTGAAATCATATTCCTCCAGATCGAGTCTCATTCTCGTTAGCTTAGAACTTAGATTTTTCATGGAGAACAGGTATGAAAGTGGTCTATGGTCTGTTCGGACCAAAAAATGTTTTCCATATATATATGGTCTGAAATATGTGACAGCCCAGTGTATGGCAGTTAATTCCTGTTCAATGGTCGATTTGTTGCTTTCGCCTTTAGTGAAAGTTTTATATGCATAGGCCACAGGTAGGTGTCTACCTTCATGTTCCTGTGTTAAAACTGCACCGCAAGCATGCTTACTCGCATCTGTTGTTATGCAAAATTCCTTCGTAAAGTCTGGGTACTGAAGCAATGTTGGGCTCATTAATGCCTTCTTTAAGTATTTAAACGCGCATTCACAATCTTTTGTCCACTGAAATGGTACTCCCTTTTTGGATAGCCTTGTAAGGTGTCTGGAATATTCAGAAAAGTTTCTAATAAATCGGCGGTAATAGTTGCAAAACGCGACAAACCTTCGTGCGCTATCGGCGTCCGTAGGCGTCGGGTAATTTTCTATCACCGAATATTTACTATCATCCGGTAATATTCCTCTATCAGTACATTTGTGGCCAAGGTAGGTTACCTCTCTCACAAAGAATGAACATTTTTGGGGGTGTAGTTTAAGATTGTGTTTACGGCAAAGATCAAATACATCCTTCAAATTTGAAAGCATATGTTTTTCAGAACATCCCAATACAACCAAGTCATCCATATATAGGAATGCTTGATTCGGCTTCAGACCACTGAAGGCTAATATCATCATTCTTTGGAATGAATTCGGTGCTATTTTTAAGCCATATGGTAGTCTAGTAAATCTGTATGAACCATTGTTTGTTGAAAATGACGTCAAGTCTCTAGAGTTCTTTTCCAAACCAATTTGATGAAACCCGGACATCAAGTCCAAACAAGAAAAATATTTTGCTCTACCTAGTTGGTCTAGAATATCGTCTATTCTAGGCAACGGGAATTTATCTGATATTAGTTTTTTATTTATCTGCCTATAATCTATCACCAAGCGCCATCTTTTTTCATCTGTTCCGGGAAGTGATTTCTTTGGTACCAACAGAATTGGGCTATTGTATTCCGAAAATGATGGTTCGATTATCTTGTCATCTATTAGTTTTTCAACCTGTTTGTTTATCTCCTCCTTATGAGATTCTGGTATGCGATAATTTTTAATATACGTTGGTTGATTATCTTTTACTCTCAGTTTCTGTTCATAGAAATTGTTGGTAGTAATTGTTTCAGTCCCTAAGCCAAAAATATCATTGTATTCTAAACAAAGCTCAGTTAAAATTGTTCTGAACTGTTCAGGAAAGTTTCCCTTCAAAAGGTCCAAAACTTCAGATTTTCTTTGGCTATTTTTATGTGGTTTTTGTTTTACTATTTCATAGTCAGACATTTTCTCGGTTTTTATGTTATTTTGCCTAATTGTTACTATTTTATGTGTGGTATTTAAAAAACGAACCAATGCGTTATTTGATTTTACCAGTGTATTTGGTACAAAGACACCTGGTACGATTTCTTGATTTGGTATTAGTACATCGTCTTCAAGCTTCGGAAACCTGATTTGACGAATCACTTCTGACCTTGGTGGGAGTGTTATTCCATTGAAGCCGTTCGTAAGTGGAATTTCTATTACATGCGACAGATTGGGTGGTCGTAGTACGAGGTAATCATGGTTCCCATTGAAATCTAGTATACATTTATACTTCTTAAAAAAATCCATTCCAAGGATACCGTCGCAAGGTATTGGAAAATTATTTTGCACTACTTGGAAATCATGTGGTATCAAAAAACCTCTAAATTTTAGGTCAATAAATACATTACCTATTGAACGAATTTTACCCTGTCCTATTCCACTCAATGTGGTTGTTCTGTTTCTGTTAATTTGTGTTTGATAAAAATGTTTAGTTTTTATAACCGAAATGTCTGCTCCTGTATCTACCAACAGTGTTACCGTGTTGTTCGTGTCGTTAATTTTTATATTAACATAAAAACTTAAGCTGAGGTTAAGGTTGTATATGTAGTTGGTATTGTTATTATGATATATCTCAGAGGATTTTAGCAGTTTTCCGAATCATTTTCATGTGACTCTGCTGCTCTGACGTAATTTCTGTTACGTCTGTGGTTCTGATTTTGTTGAACCCTGTTGTGAATAGGTTTTTGTTGGGGTCTGCCGTTGTTACTGTTATTACTATTATTGCGTGGGTAATTGTACCTTCCACGATATTGTCTGTAGTTATTATTTCGGTTAAACTTCTGCCCGAAATACAATACGGCATTTTGTTGCCCTGTTGCTTCAGTGCAACTGTTTATGAATTTGCCAACGGCCTCATTAATGTTACTGAATTGGCCTGCTTCCATGATAAGTTTAACTTTATCGATGGTGCAATTTTTGGTTAGTGCCTTTACTGCAACCTGTGTTGAATATTTACATGCCAATTCGCATGGCAAACCATCTGATAAATAGGCATTTTCTAATGATTTCGTTAAATTCTCTATTTCACTGCAATAGTTATTGGCAGTTTTATTGTTTTGTCGGGTATTCATTATTTTTGCTGTCAATACCTCAACCGACTCGCCCTTTACTGAGTTTTTTAGTTTATGTATTATCTCAGTAATGGTTTGTTCATTACCTATTAAATTTCTTGCACTTCCCTTTAACTTTGTTTTTATTAAAGAGACTGCGATAGATTCGTGGTCACCTTTGATGGATTCTATTAACTGTAACGAGTCTATAAAGGAACGTAAATTTTCTGGTTTTCCATCAAATTCTATGATCAGCTTTGAAGCTGTGTTCAGAAAGTCAACGACTGTTTGTGTCATTTTTACTTCTGTACTTTCCAAAGAGGTTCCAATATTCTCTGAATTTTCAGTTTCTACTAAGAATTTTACCTCTTCGTGTAGTGTATCTGGTAATTTTACCTTAACACCCTTCTTAGATGATATAATCAGGATTCTAGTCTTGACATCTAAGAAAAAACTTTCAGCAGCTGTCCTATGTGGTGTCGTGAGTCTGTTATAATTTGCATTTAGCAAAACCCTGATTTGTTCTAACTTTTCGCATAAGATTCTAATATGTTTTATTATTGTTTCCACTTTTGTGCTTCTATCTATATTTAAACATTTATAAGATTTGTCGAACTCCTCTTTGATTAGTCTCACCTTCTGAATTATTTCTTGCCAATCCATGGGAAAATTATTTAAATTTTGTTTAAGTCATTGGCTCTGCTCAAATATTTCTTTTTTAATTTCTTGGTGTTTAAGGCATAAATATGTAATGCAAAATTTAAGCTAATCAGTACGGTTATTATTAGTAAACAACACTCAATTAATTTTAGGTCGATTGAGTCTTCTTTTATTTCAACTTCATTAATAACATTTGCATTGGGATTCTCTATTTTTGATTGACGACCTCCCATTTTCTTTCGCTATTTATTTTGCATATTTTCCTATTATTTATTTCTATTAAATATTTTTCTGACTGCCTCAATAATCTAACCGAATCTTATATCTTGCTAATTATATATCTTCCCTAGTAATTCATTATTTTTATCAATAGCTTATACTATTTTACATGCATCATTTTATTTATGTATATTTAATTTAAAAAAAAAAATTTTTAATTTAATTTGTGTTTTTTTTTTTTCTCTCTTAAACAGCATAATTACAAAAGTTATTTTTTCTCTTTATATAATTGTATCAAGATTAAATAATAGCTTTCTATACAGAACAAATCAGATTAATTGAACTACATTCCTTTGTGGATTTTTATATTTTTTTTTTTTTTTTTTTTTTTATATCTCTTACAATTTTTTTCCCTCTTATAAATTATTGTGTTTTCTATTTATTTGTTTTTGTTTATTTGTCAAGAGCGGTTAACGCTTTCTGACCTACGGGTGCATAACGGGATGCTCCACTTTTTTTTTTTTTTTTTTTTTTTTGTTTTTGGTAAAACTAGGATGAACCTGTTAGGGGCATATTGATGTGTATATTGATATATACCAGAGGTCTTTTGATGTGTTTTTCCTTCGTTTTCTGCTGGCCCGTCTTTCTTCTGTACTCTTCTATGAAGATATGTTTTGGCCCTTCCGCCATTGATTTTAAGCTCCACTGTCTTTAGGCCAGACAGTATCTTCCTTCAACGCAGCTGATGGATCGTTGTGGCTGATCCACCAGGACAAAATTATTATGTGTTTTTTTTTTTTTTATTATTATTCTATTCAGGATTGCTCAATTTAAGAGCATAATCCTTGAATTATATATATTTTCTGCAATGCTCATCTAAGGAGCACTGGCAGGATCGCCATATAGCAAACAAGATACTTTTGTGTTTTAAATAGTATTTATTATTATTATTATTTCAGCTCTATCTAGGAGCTAAACTATTAATTGATTGATTGATAAATTATTAATGAGTAATTGATTATAAAAGGTTCTTCTTTATATACATATTCTCAACCTATATTAACAACAACAATGTGTTACCTGCACTTGGGTCAGCATAAACATAAGTGTGCCAGCGTAACAACAACATACAATAAGAATATACGCAGTCATACAATGTTTTGCAAATGCAGTGGTCAACAATATTGATATTTGTTATTTCCGCATTTGCAAATATTGTACGCTATGCAGTGTGGGTATTATACAGCACACTACGAAAGTCGTGTTACGCTACATATGACAATTATGTTTTTAAGTCTTTATAAAACTTATCTTTTATTATTAAATTTGCTTTACAAATATCATTAGTATTGTGTGGCTTTAGAATGTCATTATGACAATTATATTACATGCACAACTTGACTCCAGGGACGGTAATAATAACATGGTTCATATTCTGGGAAATCATAGACAAATGCACATTTATTTGTAAAAATAAATATTAAATTAAGGACGGGGTAAGGCTTTAAAGGCGAAAAAAGGCGTATTTTCATAATTTTTTTTTTATTTATTTCATATACATGTTATATAATAACATCTGAGGTATCTTTGAAAAAATTTTTTCAATTAAAAATTTTAATATATAAGTCTTTACTGGATCATAAAAAATCATGTGTGTCCGATCACAGGAGAGATGTGTAAGCATATAGTAATTAAAGCGTTTTTTATGGCACTTTTTTAAAATCAAACAGAAAGTGTTATCTATGTATCGCTTATAAAAATCAACTGCAGGAGCTCTGCTAATATAAAAATCATTATTATTATTTATTATTTCAACCGGTTAATTTTTAATTATTCGTTTTTCATTTTATATTTTTCATTTTTAATTTTTCATCTTTAATTTTTCATTTTCCATTTTTTATTTTTCCTATTTTTTAATATTTTTTTTTTTATTTTTCATTTTTCATTTTGCGTTTTTCAATTTTTATTTTTCATATTTTATTTTTTATTTATTTATTTTTTATTTTTTATTTTTCATTTTTATTTCTCATTTTTTATTTTGTTATTTTTTATTTTTCATTTTTATTTCTCATTTTTTATTTTTCATTTTTCATTTCTTATTTTTTCCTTTTTCATTTTTATACCCTATACCACTATGTGGTTTGGGTATAATGACTTTGTGCTGCTGTTTGTAACAACCAAAAATATTTGACCTAGACCCATCTTTAATTATACCGATCGAATCAGAATCACTTTCTGAGTTGATTTAACAATGTCCGTCCGTCCGTCCGTCCGTCCGTCCGTCCGTCTGTGTGTCCATGTAAAGCTTGTAATCAAACTGCAGGTCGCAAATATGAATATATTTTGATGAAGTTTGGTATATAAGCTTTTATCGGCCATGGGATGAACGCTATTGAAATTGGTGAGAATCGGTCCATGTTCAGACCTAGCTCCATACAAATTACCCCTATGAAATCGACATAAATTGCCATAAGATCCAAATTGTCATATAGATCTTACTCAAATTGGGTTTGTATGCGTTCATTACATCCATTAATGAGTAGTCCAAAAATGATCCCTTTGGCCCAATATAGAGCTGCTTCCCGATCTTCACTCAAATCTATTAAAAAATAAAAATATTGCACTGATTTTTCTCAAATTTTGTTTGTATATATTTTCGCAAAATACAAGAGACTTTACCAACCATGGTTAGGATCGGTCCATTTTTGGACCTAGTCGCCACATAGATATATCATCCGATATGAACTTTTTCATATCTGCAGCCAAAAAAATTAATAAAAATCCCACTCAAATTTGGTTTTTGCTTATTTTCTATGTCCAGTTAGTTGGGCCTAGGAGATACGGTTTCTAAACGCATGGTATAGGGTATCATATAGTCGGTCTATACCGACTATAATTTTCTTACTTGTTTATTTTTCATTTTTTATTTTTTATTGTTTATTTTTTTATTTTTCATTTTATATTTTTCATTTTTTATTTTTAATTTTTTATTTTTCATTTTTTATTTTTCATTTTTAATTTCTCATTTTTTATTTTTCATTTTTCATTTTGTATTTTTAATTTTTCATTTTGCGTTTTTCATTTTTAATTTTTTGTTTTTTATTTTTTATTTTTTATTTCTTATTTTTTATTTTTTTTTATATTTTTTATTTTATTTTTTATTTTTTATTTTTTATTTTTTAGTTTTTATTTTTAATTTTTTTATTTTTTTTTTTTTATTTTTTATTTTTTATTTTTGATTTTTTATTTTTTATTTTTTATTTTTTATTTTTTATTTTTTAATTTTCATTTTTATTTCTCATTTTTTATTTTATATTTTTCATTTTCCATTTCTTATTTTTCATTTTTCATTTTTTATTTTTCATTTCGCATTTACAAACATAATTTTTTCACCAATACAATCATAATTCACACCGATTTTTCTTACTCTCACATGTTACGCTGATTTTTTCTTACGCTAACATGTTACGCTTTTTTTGTGATTGTATTGTGAAATAGAAATTTACCTCCCTGCTCGTATAGATGTTGACACATCAAAAAGTGTTTCGCGAGGTAATCACGAAAATTAAAAAAAATTTTTTTTTTTGGCAGCTTTTGGTGAATATTGGTAAATTTGTTGTTAAAACAAATAAGAAAATTATAATGGGCTTAAACCGACTTTGGTCCAACAAAGTGAATATAGAAAATAGGCATAAACCAAATTTGAGTGGAATTGTTCTTAATTCTTCTGGCTGCAGATTTGAAAATTTCATATCGGAAGCTCCAGTTATATGAAGACTAGGTCGAAAAATGAACCGATCCTGACCATATTTGGTAAAATTACTTATATTTTGAAAAAAAAATAAACAAACCAAATTTGAGAAAAAACTGTGCAATATTTTTGCTCTTTGATAGAGTTAAGTGGAAATCGGGAAGCAGTTTTATATGGAGGCTATGACAAAGAATTGCCATATGGGGTTTATTTTTGGACGACTGACAAATGGATGTAATAAACACACACAAACCCAATTTGACCGAGATCTATATGATAATTTGGATCTTAAGGGAATTTAAGGCGATTTCATAGGGGTCATTTTTTGCGGACTAGGTCTGAAAATGGCCTGAATTTCACCAATTTCAGCAACGTTTACCCATTAGCTGGTAGAAGCTTATATACCAAATTTCATTAAAAAATATGCATATTCACGACGGACGGACAGACGGACGGACGGACATCGCAAAATCGACTCAGAAAGTGATTCTGAGACGATCGGTATAATAAAAGATGGGTCTAGGTCAACTATTTTTGGTAGTTACAAACTGCAAACCACATAGTGGTATAGGGTATAAAAATGGGAGTATATGGTGCAAAAATTTCAAAAGGATCGGTCGAGTAGATTTTCATTTATGATGTTCACGAGATGATGATGCTGCTTACGAGAAATTTGATTTAAAATTTTTAACATATGTGAGCCTGCATATGAAAGCCCACCTAGTGTGTCAGAATAATTTTTTGAGTAAAGCGCAATTAAAGTTTCCCCTCTGTATTGCATTTGCATAGATTGGGCGTTCTCATTTCAATGTTTAATGTTTGTTTTGATTTATTTGTTCTGATTAATTTCAATGTTTGTTTCATCATTAAGTGGCAGAACTTCGAGTTTGTTTTAATTGTTATGAAAATGTGCCGCTAGTGTGATGAATTTGATCAACTGTGAAATTTATTTGATATTGAACGTTATGATTTATTTTGAAATTCCGATTTTTTTGTGTCTTGCGAATGGTTTCATATGAAAGTTGAAGGATTTTTACATACCACTCCAAAAAAAAAACTGAATTCATGAAATTTAACACACTAGATGGTTTTTTTAAGCAGGGTCACATGTACGTTATACCGTTATACCGGTCGCTGAAAATACTGTGTCTTCGTTAGTTTGGTTCTGATTTACTTGAAAGTGTCCACAGAAAAAAGTGTTTAGAAAAAAAATTATAAAGCTTTAAAAATAACGATTACATTACACACAAATATTTAATATGGAAATATAAAATTATGGAAATAAAAAATATTAATCGAAATAAACGAAAGAAATAACTTCGATTTACAAAAACAATGGATAGTCTTACCAAAAGCAAACCGTTATTTTAATAGCTCTATAAATCATGTGTTAGCATCATAAATAACAGCTAGCAAAAGCTACATATTGTTTCTTGTGATCTTGGAGCGCCTAGATTAGATTCAGAGTAAAGTACAATTTTTCATTTTCTATATTTATTTAAAAGTCTTTGCATTATCTCTGATATCTCACTTTATATAAAAGTATATTTTCTTACATGTTGTATATATATACATATATATATATATTTGTTTATATGTATTTGTTCATTTCGATTAAATGCATGCATATGTTAAGTTAATGCTTGTTAATAATTAAATAACATTTGCCAGCATCTTTACTCGAGTGTATTGTGAACACTTAGTGTTGCATGCATAAGTAATTTATGCGTGTGCAAGTGAATGTCTACGTACTTAATATGTGTGTAAGTGCTACTGTTGTGTTGTGTTTGTTTTATGGACACAAATAAGTGTTATGCATTTACTTATGATGTTGCACACGACTAAAGCGATACTAAAAGTGATACGTTTAAAATAAATTGAATTTAAATATAAAAATAAATTATGTATTAATAATATAAAGTGCCACTCATGAAATTTTCACATACGAAAGCGAAATTTTATGATTATTATATAAGCATTCATTTAAAATCAACCATGAAAACAAATTGATCTAGGCACAGAAAATCTAGAAACAACTGTTAGATTTTTATTTAAAAAAATCACATAAATATAACTGTTTTTTATTTTGCAAAGTCATAATTTGCCAGCTTATTATAGCAATTTGCAATATAAAGTGGCTGTATTTTTTTTTGTTAACTATAAAAACAACAACAGCACCTGACTTTTTAATGTTTTGATTTTTTATGATTTAACCAACATTAGATTGGCAGAGCTTTTTTTTCTTAGTACTCGTATTTACGTATTTTTGCACTAAAATAACAAATAAAAAACCAACAACATTATTATTCTTAAAACTGAAAGTACAACGAACAACTTATGATGCTTATTTGGAAGACAGTAACAATAATAAAAAAAAAAAACATAATGTTCTTAAACATAAATAAAATTGACTGGAAAAAGGGCCAGCTGTTTTCAAAAAACACTTTTACAGTAAAGCGCTAAGGAAAGCGCAAAAAAATATCTAAATCGAGAGAAACAAAAAAAAAAAAAAAATAAAAACGGAAGAACAACAGATCATAAAACTAAATTAAAAAAGTTTAAAGTATTATATGAAACAATCTGCCAGCCTATGTAGTCGTATCGTAATAAAAATTGTGAAAACAGCAGCTAAATAAATTATTTTCATGTTAATGCACGCTGCTGGTTGGTTTCGATGCTTTTGTTAAATAAAGTGAAATTTCCACCATTCATACAATTTAAGAAAACTTTTGGTTTCATGTAATTTAAATTATGTTTCTAGAAAATATTGTTTTTAAATAAAGTGTCAAATACATAAAAATCATGTTTCCACTAAATTTGATTTCAAAAATAATCCCTATAAACCATTTAAATTATTACTTCTGCGATGAGAAACATCGAAATGACTCAGTTTTAATTTTTGTTGTATTACATCTTGTTTACATCAGCTAAATTATCGTGAAACAGCAGCCATTTTCATAGATTTATTTTACTTGTCTTAAATATTCAGATATTAATGAAATTTAGCAATGTGATTACAGTATAAGACCCAATAAACTGTGCAACGAATTTCAGGTAATCGCCACCAGCCTCAACAATTCCACTGGAAAACGAAAGTAGACCATTGATTAAAAAATTTATTACCGTTGTTTTGTTATCTTAAAAAAAAACAACTGTAATATTGGTTTATTTTTGGTTTGATAAGTAAACCTTCTTTATTTCAATCTATCTTAAAACTAACTTTTTCAATCCAATTGTATTGACATTTATAATAAAATATAATTAAAAGCTAATCGTCGGTTTCTGCCCACTAAGCGTAAATGTGTTTTGTTTCCGTTGTTGGGGACAAAACAAACTTATGAACGCAAAAATAATTCTTATGAAAAATGTCTGTGAGAAAATTAAATAAATTGCAAAATGCAATTTATTTAAAACAGTTCTTCGAAATTTATTTATTAAAACAGTTTGTTGTATTGCATTTTAGTTATGAGCACGAAAATGCAATTCAAGTTTAGAGTTTATTTATTTATTAGAGTTTATTTATTTATTTGTTAGCGTGTGTAACAAGACTGAAGTCTTAAAACAACACAGGGGTACATTAAGGACAAATGTGATAATTTGACATTGCTTTTGATAAAAATAATAACAAAACTGGTAATAAAAGTCTCAGAAGAAATTAATACATTAAAATAATAAAAATTAAAAAATAAAAAAATAAAAAAATAAAAAATAGCAATTAAAAATTTAAAAATTAAGAATTAAAAACTAAAAATTAAAAATCAAAAATTAAACAATTAAAAATCAAAAATTAAAAAGCAAAAGTTAAAGATTAAAAATTAAAAATAAAAATAAAAATAAAAATTAAAAATTAAAAATTAAAAATTAAAAATTAAAAATTAAAAATTAAAAATTAAAAATCAAAAATTAAAAATTAATAATTAAGAATTAAAAATAAAAAATATAATATAAAATGCATTAATTAAAATTTATATCAATAAGTTTAGTTAAATAAACAAAAACAGTATTGAAATTTTAAATAATAATAATAAATATTTTAATAATACAAAAAAATATAAAAAAAAGAAAAACAATACACATATTACTTTTACGAGTATAGCTCAAATAATTTTTTCTTAAAAAAACGTGCGTTGCATATATCTTTAATGTTTACTGGTAGAAAGTTCCAAAGACGAATAGCATTAATATAAAATTGCCATTCTGATATTAATCTATGATGCCTGATTTGAATTATATTTTTGGTTCTATTAAATCTACTGAATTTTAATCTATTAAATAGATAGTCAGGCTCTCGAGCGATAATAATTTTATGTAAAAAGATTAAAATACGTATTTTCAATAGGTCCTCAAATTGTACACCATATAGTTTCTTCGAATACGATGAAATGCTGTCAAATCTCCGCAGTCCAAATACATATCTGGTAATGTTATTGTAAACAACGTTTAATCTTCGTTTAGTTTCTGAGTCGCAACAGGAGAAAACCTCACATCCATACATCAGAATCGGTAACAAATATGTTTTCGCGAGTAAAATTCTAATTTTTATAGGTGTAAAGCACTGTGTGGGCCAGAGTGTTCTAAGCATGGAATAAGTTCTGCCACATGCTGCATTTACATGACCAGACCAAGTAAGCGTATTATTGAAGATAACTCCTAAATTCTTTGCGCTTTTAACAATTTCAATCGGCTGATTATTTATAAGTATGTTTGGCCTAATTATAATTTTGCTAGTCCGTTTGCGTATAACAATACATTTAGATTTTCGTGGATTTAAACTTCATCCATTTGCTGGGGCCCAAAGAAAAACTCTGTTAAGATCCTCATTCAATTTTCTGATACAGTCCTCAACACCTTCATTTCTGTTGCTTATATATAATTGTGCATCGTCAGCATACAAGCGAATCTTACTATGCAACAACTGGTTGGGAAGATCATTAGAGTAAATTGAAAAAAGAAGAGGTCCAAGAAGTGACCCTTGCGGAACTCCTCGTTTTACATAAAGTAAATTGACATTCCAGACTGGGTTTACACACACTGCATTCTGTTTTTAAGATAAGATGACATTAAGCTGACCGATGTTGAAGAAAAATTCATCATTTTCTGTAATTTCTGAATTAATATGTTGTGGTCTACAGTGTCAAATGCTTTGGAATGGTCCAACAATACTAACATGGTAAAAAAACCATCATCAACTTTGAAAAATGTGTTAACAGAATGCAATGTATTGAAAAACAATTCTTCGAAATTTATTTACTAAATAGTTTGTTGTATTGCATTTTCGTTATGAGAACGTGAATTATAAAATTGTTTTAAACGATTTTGACTTGTGTAAAGGAAATAATGGGAGACATTGTAACATTTAAACAGAACTGCCAAAGGGTTTTGAAAAGTTAGCTCGAATTCAATTTTTATGGTCTCTTGAAGTTGGGTCATTTTTGACCATTTTTTGCACTATGAGTGAAAATTGAAAATAAAAACATAAATATATAAATATATTTAATGGAATGTAATAGTGCGTACTTATTGCTGCATTGAATCCAATGTAGAAAAATATATTTTTTCCTTTATTTCAACAAATGGTGGGTCAAACATAAAGAAATTATCAATTTTGGATTAAAATGCGCTATATGATATTCACTGTCTTTTTCAGAAAAATTCCAAACTATTCTATGTCAAATGAATCTGAAATTCTATTCAATAGAACAATTCGTTTTCACACATGTGTGTCATAGAGCGGAGTTTACAAAGGTCGCTCACTATGTTGCTTAAGCATTTAGAATTTAAGAGAAAATATAATGATTAATTTAAGAGAACATTTTTGAATAATTATAGTTGATAATTTAGTATATAAGTCGGACATATTTCAGTTTTAGAATCAATATTAATCTGTATGTACACACAGCAAGTAGCTGGTGAATAAATAAAATATATATTGGTAATTACAAAAGTAAGTCTTTCATTTTGAAAGAGAAGTCAACACAGGGTAAGGTAAAACCTTCACATGGCGATCCTGTAAACCTTCACATGGCGATCCTTAGGACATATTTGGAATCCTGATATGCGGTACGCAACTTCATCCAATCCATTCTGAACCAATAACAACATCCTGGTACGAAACATCATCCTGGAGCAATATCATCCTAGTATGCAACATCATCCTGAACAACTTCATCCTGATCCTTAAGCAACAGCAAGCAAAATTAGTAGCAATTAACAAGGTAGTATATTCAAGTTAGCGTGAACAGTTTTTTTAAGTGCTTTTGCGCAAATAAAAAACTGCTGAAAATTGTACCGAAAAATTTTCTTTATGGAAAGAAAAGAAAACCTTGAGAATATACTCAAGAAAATAGAAGCAGCTAACCAACAGTGGAAAGCTGGACAGATAAAGGAAAAACCAGCGATACTAGCTCTAGGTCAAAAACCAATAGACAGGAAAAAGTTTTTCAAAAATAAAACTAATATAGAACCGATATACCCAATATTTCCCGTACAACAGGCAAAGATAATAGGGAAGAATTATAAAGGGGAAAGGAAGTTGAAATTAACAATAATAGAGGACAGAGTCAAGACTTTACAGGAGGAAATTAAAAATAAGAATTTATCAGATAGCGAAAGGGAATCGTTGAAGTTAAGAAAACTTGAACTACTAAAAGTGATCAAAGAGCATAATAAATTAAAAAGAAAGAAGAGGAGAATAAATAAATTCAATGGGAAACACACAAAATAAGATCAAGGAAGTTATCACGGCGACAGCTAGCGCACCTCCAGCCATAAGCGTTAGCGTTGAGATTGTGGTGTTAATAGGTATTGTATTTACACTAAACGTATTAGTTCAGTGTTTAAGAAATTATGTAAAGAAACAAATTAATAGACATATTTTAAGAAATAATGTAAATAATACGGTATAAAAAAAAAATAATATATAAATTTATTGATAAATGAAATTAGTTCCAAATATATACAAAATAAAGAAAACTTTTTATAAATAACAACATTTTTTTAGTAAATTTTCATGGATAACTTATATAAACAAATTGAAACAATCATAACAAACGCCAAAAAATCTATAGGTAAAGTTTACGTGTCAGATACGTTATTAGCAAAAAGAAAAGAGATACAAAGCTATAAAAATTTTAGAAGACCCCAAGATCCAAGAATCAGACAGACAATTACACATAGGAAAATTTGGTAAATTAAAGGAAAGAAGCTTTAGAGGTACTTGGTCTACACGAAGACAGGGCACAACAGACATCAGCTCAATAAACAAGTAATAGCAATTCTGACGAAAGAGTAACTGATATACACAACACAATGGCAGAAACCGTGTTAAATACGAGTGAATTAGCGGCAATCTCTAAACTTATACCAGTATTTAATGGTGTGAAAGAAGAATTAGATATTTTTATAGCAAATCTAGGGAATAGTACAAGAGACAGTTATACCCGAAAAACACCCGGCATTTTTAACTTCGTGTATAGAACAAAGTTGTCACCTAGGGTACAAAATAGAATAAGACAAACATCAGTGCCAACTGATATTACCACTTTGATTAATTCTCTGAAAGGGGCATATGTGATAAAGAAGTCTCCTAAAATAATTTTGAATGAAATAACAACCATGGTTCAGACAGACACCATAAGAAAGTTTGCAGATAGAATAGAAAACTTAATAATGGAACTAAATGAAGTACAAGTACAAACTCTTGGCGAAGAAAGTAGACAGACCATCAGCAATACCAATGCTATAATAGCATTTAATACGTTTAAGAATGGCCTGAAAAATAGAGAGATAGTTCGAACAATAGAAGCGAGTAGAAAGAAAACACTCCATGAAGCTATAGAAATAGCCCTAGAGGCATCATCGGACATAAGGCAGAGTCAAGTTATGTTCAATACGTCAAGGTCACGAGATTCGTATGGCAATAATGCCAGTTACAACAACAATAATAAAAGGAACAGTTATAACCAAGTTGGGAATAGAATCAGCAATAGTAATAATATTAGAAGCGGATATAGTAATAACACCAATAGGTACAATAACAATAACAAAAACATTAGGAACAACTACGGAAATAGCGGCAACAGATTTCAGAACAACAATAACCGCAATAGTAGCTATAACAAAAATAGGCAAAACAACAGAAACAACTACAATTATAATAATCAAAGTAATATAAACAACAATTATGGAAATAATAACGGAAGGAATAATAATAATTACAACAACAGCTACAGAAGTAACAATTATAACAATAATAGAAACCATAGAGTCAGTCATGTTCAAGAACAGGGAAACTCCCAATATCCAGAGATTTTACAGTACCAAGAATCCTCGGAAGGAAACCAGTAAGAAATTTCTAGTGTCTCATCGGATCTGAAGAATTATGTAAAACTGAAAAAAAAAAATGGCACAGATAACCCATTAACATTCTTAATAGACACAGGAGCAGATGTCTCTTTGTGCAAAGAGGATTTATTATATAATCACAGAGAAGACCCAGATGACCATTGTTTCCTGACAGGGATTTCAAGAGAAGAGATAAAATCTTTAGGTTCAACGAAAATAGAGGTACAAATGAACGAGATAGTAATTAAACATAAAATACAATTGGTAAAATATGACTTTCCAATACATACAGACGGTATATTAGGGAGAGATTTTCTATACAACTATAGTTGTAACATTGACTATGACAAATTTATCTTAACAATTATCGCTGGGCATGTGGCAACAATATTACCAATACACAACGATGCGTTAAAAATTAATCAAGTGAAAATTTCACCAAGAAGTGAAGTGATTTTATCACTTGATATTGATATCATAGAAGAAAGTGTAATATGTAATCGCGAGATTGCAGATGGAGTATACTTAGCAAACACGATAATTCAAAAAAATGGGAATAAACACATAAGATTATTAAATGTCTTGAATAAAACAGCAATAATAAAGAATTTGAAGATAGAAACGATTCCATTAGGAAATTTTTAGATTTATAGAGCTACTGGTAAAACGGCACGTTATCACAAAGAACGATTCAATAAGTTATTAAATGAACTGAATATAGATACAAATGATGACAGCGCGAAGAACGGATTATTGGAAATACTGAAGAAATATCAATATTAATCTTTATCTGTACACAGCAAATAGCTGGTGAATAATAATAAAATATATTTTGGTAACTACAAATGTAAGTCTTTCATTTTGAAAGAGAAGTCTACACTGGGTAAGATAAAACATCACATGGCAATAAAACTTTATCCTGTGGTACTAAAGGCTTTTGAACGACATTCCTATTTGCGTATTTGCTTAATTCTCTTTCTTGCCATGTGTGATTTTAATACTAGTCGCCTTTATATCTTGAGTCCCAATCACATATAAAACACATATAACTCTAAAGTGAGTCAACTCAAAATTTGTCAATTTTCACTTTTTGCAAGAAAACGATACACAGTGGTCATATCTATCCACTGTAAAAATCTTAAATCAATTTTTCTAGTCTTTCGCAAGAAAGAAATACAGTTGTAACCCTCTTTGTGTTATAGGAGTAGCTTCTTTAGAATCCACTAAAACACAAATTTTGGGTGGCACCCAAAAAACTATTTATTTCTGATGATCACAGAAAAAATCGCAAAAACAACTACTGTTGTATACTCATTATTCGCAATTCTTTACAATGAAACAACTGTTTTTAAATTTTATAGTAAATATTAAAAAAACCGTTCTTTGCCTCTACTAAAAATTTGTAAATTTTGAGTTGACTCACTTTAGAGGTACAGGTGGGATATGTTTGATGTAGCCAGCTTGTAAACCACGAAGAATTACCAACTTTTCCATTTATGTTTTGTGTATTGAACGTTTTGTAGATTTTTTTGCAATTCTTCGTAGTTTTCTTTTGTTTCAGTGCTGTATGCAATTGGTGGCAACGGTTCTGAGCTGTCTTGCTGTAGCATTACTGCCTTTAAACTTGTTTCGGAGCTGTCAATAAAAAGTCTCGATTCGTCTGCTTTATACTGGATGTTCATTTCGGTCATAAGTTGTTCGATGTCCCTGCAGTAGAAATATGTTTTCTCATCATTCGCCACGAAACAATTTTGGAGACTTGATTGGCGTTTTCTGTATGCTGTGACTTTTGCTCCAGGTACCAACAGATGGTTCGTATTTAGAAAAACCGCCAAAACTTCTGGGCCAAATTCACACAATGAAAAAGATTAAATGAAATCACTTTGAAGAGCAATACCCGATGATGTTTTTAGCACTGGAACGATTTGGGAGTGTTGTGTTGCAGTCTGAGTACTTGAAACACTCATGTATACTTTATTCTTCGCTTTTCTTCTATTCATGCCGTGTTCAATTGGATCAGGCCAGATCATTGGTATTCCAAATGGCAGACAATTAATTCGCTTATGCATTCAATTTAGAATATGACTGTTACACTTTTTGCAAACCACTTTAGGAGCCCAGGACAAATTGGAAGTGTTAGGTTGGTTGAAATATTTTTCATAAGCACACATAAATTCGCCCGTAAAATATCCATGTTTTGCAAACTGTGGAGTGAAGCGGCCACAAAACGTAACAAAAATTATTAATATTACATCCATTTAAGATTTAAAGCAAATTATTTTACAGATTTTAAAATTAAAAAATACACTTTTTATTTTAAATTAAAATAACTAAAGTCAAACTTTTACGATATTTTAAACTTTCATCATTGTTTTCTAAAAACTAATGTAAATGCAACAAATTGCATTTTTATTACTTTCCTCTATTTGTTGAAAAAAAAAAAAATTTACAATAATAGAACAGTTATGTTTTAATATTGTTAATTATAAGACAGTGACGATGATATTTACTTATCTAGTTCATTTTATGTTCCATGTTGATGCTTTGTGTGTCGGTGATCCAGCAACTGGATATAGTGTATCCAAAAATGTTTGTGTTATTGTTTTTGTTTAAGTTTAAATAGAAAATAAATAGCAACAATATTAATTTTCGCTAACATTCAGTATGATTTCTAAAAATTTTCCATGATATATTTCACTATTCGATGGTCCATTCAAAACAAGTTCAGATGCATTTGATCTAGAATAGTTTAAAATTTTTCTGGAAAAGTCAATGAATGTCATGTAGTGCATTTTAATCCAAAATTGATAATTGCTTTATATTTTACCACGCCTATACCGCCCACCATTTGTTGAAATAAAGGAAAAATATATTTTTCTACATTGCACTATGGATTCAAAGCCGATTTTTTTGGCGTAAAGTAAAAAAAAAGTGGTTGGATTTTTAAAAATTTTAAGACAACATTATCGGAGATAGAATCGGATTAGAATTAAGATCATCAAAAAAGTAACATCAGATGGTAACCCTGTTCCTTTTATGGGCTGTCAAAGTTGACGTTTAGGAATTTGTATTAACATTGCAAACATTTGAATAGAAATTGCGTTAGCAAAATTGTATAATTAAAGTAATTATAGAAAGCTAATTAGAAGTTTGGAATGCAAAACAATACAAAAGGCATTCACGTAAATATTAAGAATAAAATAAGTGTAGTTTTGTGGAAGATGTTTGAAGAATTCGGTGTTTTATATTTATAACATTTTTTTTTTTTTTTGGTTTATTTCTGTGTTTGTTGCAGTAAAAGTAAAGCGGTATGGTACGGTATGCTCCAATTTTATTTCCTAGGTGATAGGTTATAATATCTTCTTTAATGTTGTGTATGTAACTTTTGCGCATTTTTGCCCCATTTAATTATAATTGTCATTTTCAGCAACATTTGAATTTCAACATGCAGAAACACTGCGAGTTTGAGAAGAAGGTCGCTGTAAAACTGCTTTTGTTTCGGATTGGGTTTTTGAAAAAAATGGCAATAATTAATTCATTATTGGAAAAAAGAGAAGAAATAAAAATATAGATTAAAAGTTTGTGTGCATACGTTAAAGGAGAGCTTTCGAAATGTCACAGAATGCTAAATAGATTTAAGGATAAACACTCACAGTGGGTTTCCGCATGTACTCTAAAAGAACTCAGTGATAAGGATTTTTAAAAACTCAGTCAAGTAAAACAGGACGATCCCAAGTCACTTACACAGAGGCAAAGAATCGGCAAAAAAGGAAGCTTGCGAGTGATCTTTTCTTAAAAAAAAAATTAACAATGTCGATTTAGTGGTTCACGCAACTACCGTTGCGGCCAAAAAATCAAATAAAGATTTGGCATTTCGTTTAAAAAAGTGTAGTACTTCTCCATCACGGCCGAATAAGAAAAGGAAACTGATCTCTTCCGATCAAAGAAATTAGTTCCACTTACCCCAGAATAAGCTCTTGCGTTTTTACTTGAAAACGATTTATGTAAGAGACAATATATGAACATGCGGTTACTTTATATAGCAAAAAATTGTGATATGTTTCCAACCTATAATGAAATAATAAAATTCAACCAATTCTGCCGCCCTAAAGGAATAGACGTATCAGATTCATCAGCACAAGTATCGTTACAAATTCTCCTGGACCATGCAGCGAAAAGAACCCTATTACTATTACAAGAAGATGTTTTGCATGTATTGGCACATTTAACGAATGTTGGTTTGATTACAGGCTACGGATTTGACGGTACAACAGGCCAGAGTATATTTAAACAAGGTTTCGAAATGAATACCCCACAACTTTTTGATCAATCTTTGTTTGCTACAACTATCATACCCTTAAAATTGTTGGATATTTCTGAGAAACGTATTTGGGTGAATCGTACTATGCAATCTGTGCGCTTTTGCAGTCCGCTAAAAATGGAATTTGCACAAGAGTCGAAGGCTATAATTCTTGGAGAAAAGAATCTGTTCGATTCGCAAATAGCCAACCTAAGCCCATTTGAATATTGCAATGAAAACGGCAAAAAAGTAATTGTCAATTATGAAGTGCACATGACTTTGATTGATGGGAAAGTTCTAAATGTTATAACGAATACAAGCTCTAATCAGGCACGAACCATATGCGGTGCTACACCAAAATAATTTATGTCAACTGTGAATATAAAATTCGAAGTTTTCAAACCTAAGCTCGGCTGTCTGGGGTATGGCATCAGTCCTCTACATTAGGGTGCTTCAAAATTCTAAACGTTGCAAATTTCAACGGGCTCATGGCCAAATCAATCGCTGAACAAAAGTTTCCATCTTAATGTCGCGCAATTGCGATAAAGTTTAGAACACAGGTTAAAAATTTACAAAAAATAAATAAAATTTATTAATATTTATTTAATATCATAAAGTAATATGCATCTAATTTTAAAAAATATTTGTCGTTAATTACAAATAAGAAAACAAAAAATAAAAAAATAGAGGTTTTCGCGAAAGTGCGGATTTAAAATTTTTGAATGAAAATTCGTTTTAATGTTATTTTAGAACAAAAAATTAATACGTGAAACAAAAAAATGAATATATAACAATGAACATCAATTCATTAAAGTGCTTTTAAATCAAAAAAGATAAACTAACAGCTAAATTAAAAATTAAGACATTAAAAAATTTTTGTTCGGCTTGCTAATTTTCTTTCGGTGATTTTCAACTGATCGTAAAAGGAGCTGGTTTTGATCTTCGTCCTTTGTTAACGTTTCGTTGTATTTTTCTGTTAGGCTTACACTCCTTTCTGCCACATCGTTTACAACATTCATGTTATAAGATCTTTTTTAAAGTTCAACATAACTTTTGTTGTTACTCCATAAGGTGGGGTTTAAATTCAAAAATTCTTTAGCCATTTGCTCTCCATTTTCATGAAGGACGTTAAACAAAGTAAATGTCCTATCACTTACGAAATTTTCAATTTTTATTTGTTGCTCTTCTTCTGTAGAGTCTACATGCATGGATTAGGGTATTTGAATTTGTTCTACATATTTGCTACAGAATTGGAATACGAAAATGGCAAATCAGAGATCCATCGGATAAAGAAACATTTCGAATTCGTAAAAAGGAAATTCAAAAACGTTTTTGCGAAGAAATGAGTCTTCATGTTGATAAGCCTAAAACCAATGGCAGTGTAACCTCGAATGACGGCAACACCGCCAGAAGAGCTTTAAGAAATTGGGAACTGTTCAATTACGCAAGTTGACATATATATTTTGAAAAGTTTCAGAGTTATGTTTATTGCTTTTTCATGTGAATATTCTATAAACTTGAAGAAATACGAACTGGTTGTTTCGGTGCAAATGCATCAGAAGCTCGAAATAAATTTCACAAAAGAGATCGTTTCGCACATGCAAGAAAAAATAGTAAACAAAATAACATGGCTGACGTTTCTAATAGAGTAATGGATTCATCGGACTCACTTCTTTCCAGCTTTTGTTTTTCTACTAGAGAAAAGTATAGGAAAAGAGAGAAGCTATCACATGATGTATTAGAATTATTGGAGCCACCTAGTGAATTAGTTTCCGATAATTTACGTGGTGCACCGAAAGATGTGGAATCTCAAAATGATTCAAATAAGACAGACTTAGATGAATCGGAAGCAGAGGCCACAAGTACTCGTTATTTTATCTTTATTTCAGCTGAATAAATAAGCAATTATCATTGATTTATTAATTTGAATTTAAAAATTAAGAAATGTATTTAAAATGTAAATTTTATGAAAAGCTTTATAAGAAAAGTTTTATATGAAAATTTCGTTTTGGGTTGTATGGGCGGTTGGTGGTGGGCGTTGCCAATTTCGATAAGTTTTTCAGGATGTCTTTCTATTTTTAAATGTAAGCGCTGTGCAAAATTTCAAGGCATTCTGACGAAAGGAAAAAGTTTTATAAGAAAATTTCGTTTTGGGTTATTTTTCTTAATTTTATTAATGCAAGCTATCATACAAAGTTTGAGCAAAATATCTTGTGCCTACGAATTAATGGCAAAAAAAATCAATTTCTGGACCATAGTGCATTGGCTTGAAGCTATGATCAAAATAAATTCCTTAAAACTCAAAAAATTTCTACTCATGTCGCTTTAGAAATACACTTCCGACCATTATATTAGTAATTGTGAAAACTTTTTTTTTTTTGGTTCATCCTTAAAGTTGTTTTTGCAGTATGTATTTGAGAGATTCAATATTTATTTCTAGCCAATATTCTTTTATTTTCTAATAATATTTGTCTTCTCGTTTGAAGTTTATCTAAAATGCAAGTTGCATTTTGAGTACATACATTCAATTGTTTGAAGACATTCTCGCTCAACTAAAAAAAAGACAGATTGAAATGTTTAAAGAAAAGAGTTCAAGTGTCAATTGTTCTTCAAGGAGAATAACACTTCAGTATCAATGGGAGCGTTAAGATGTTGCTGCTGTTGTCATTTTTATTTTTCACAAGATAAGAGTTTATTATTTCAGTATATCCAAACAATGCAATGGGGGAAACTGAAAAATAAAAACTGAATATATACACACAAAGAAAAAGCCAATTTTTTCTTTGTAATAATGATACATAAAGGCTATCATAAATAATTTGCAGTTCTGGCTGCAAACATGTTATAATGATATTTAGAACTAATTTTTTACAAACGAATCCAATAGCCTTCTTTCTTGGAATGGTATTAATGTGTAGCTAACTTATTAAAAAATGAATATCGATGGAAATAAAACGTTTCACAGTGGCTTGAACGATAGAATTCAAGGCAGCCATAATTTCAAAACAAAAATAAAAATTTACATACAGGGAAGCTGGCATTTCTTGGGAATTTTCTACATTCTTAAAAATTTTGTACAAAACAAAAACTTGATTCTAAAAACGAATAAATTAAAAATGCTACAAATTAAAAAAAGAGCTGCAACAAGGAGCAATATCTTAACGAATAGGCTATACACCCATATTTTATTAACATGTGCAAAATATTAATTATACGTACATCACATTAATATATTTCTTATATCTGAGACTCATTTTACTGACAAAACTTATTTTAAAATTAAACGGTATGATTTTATTTCATGTAACCATTGCGGAAATAGAGCTTATGGTGGTTCTGCAATTCTAGTAAAAACCTTTTAAAAATACACCACACCCTATAATTATATGAAACCTTACCCTCAAGCTGAGGGAATCCAAAATATTAACGTATCTATTTATTTTATATACATTCCTCCAAGATATAAAATAAAATGCAATGATTTTGTTATTTTTTTTTTTAAACTTGGAGATAAATTCATCGTCGCACAGTGAGTGAAATTCGTTTTTCATTGGCCAAAATTCTGTAACTTTTGAACCGAACAAAATATTTAAGTAATATTTTTTAATTGATAGATATTTAGTTCAGCTTGACTCAGTTTTAATTACATTAAAATTGATTGTGGACTTTTTAAGAAATTCTAGGTCAAAGTTGAACTTTTGATTTTTTTTTAACTTTTAGAGTGAAATATGTGTTTATTTTTTTATTTAATAAAAAAAAATTTTTACACTAAAAACTAAAAAATAGTAAAATCAACTGGAGATTTTGCTATTATTACTGAAAAATTGAAAATTTTTTGTTGTCAAATTTGCAAATTTGTTTACACTCAAAGAATATTTACATCTTAAAAAAAAGCGTTAATATTATTATCTAAAAATCTTGCTATTACTACAGAAAAATTTATTATTTTTTGCTGTCAAATTTGGTCATTTTAAAAAACATTTTAGAATAAAAACTGCAATAGATTTTAATTGCATTTGTAGCAATGGTAGGTTCTGTTTATTACTATTTTTTATTAATACTATGTTTTTCGTACTTAAATAACAATAAAAGGCAATTACAATTATTATTCATTTGACTCATATATTGATTGCAAATATTTCATATTTTGTTCTGTATTATTTCTGTTCTTTAGTAGTTTTTTGAACGGATCTGACGTTGCCAATAATATATCAACTAGGTCTTCATTTGTGGAATTTCGTGAAATTTTTCTAGTATTGTGCTCTCTATAAAATCTGTAATCCTTTTTCCTTTTTTCCTGAGCCTCCTCTGACAGATCTCCATGTGGCACCAAATGATATTTGATGACATCTTCTCCATGATAAAGGATTTTGTGAACTGTTGCAGACATTTTTCTTCATGGTTGTATAGTTGGTTGTATATATTTTTGCAGTTTCCTTAGCATAATCTCCAAATTTTCTAGAGTCAATTTCGTCAATGCCCGCAAGTACCTCTAGGATTATTCTAAATCTGAAAATTAGGTTTAAATCCACTCCTCTTATTTCAGATGCTGTTTCTGGATCTGAAAAGAATCTTCTTGCGGTATTGCCATCATTTGTTATTGCCTGACCCTTGTTTTGGCTGATCTATAATCAATCCAAATTTGCGATATTCATCTTGAACATGTTTCTTTTTTGAACTCTCCATAGTTTTCTGAATATTTTTATTTGCGACTGTTATTGCTGAAATATATTAGAGCAATTGGGGCTTTCTTATAAGCTTTCTCGTAAGTGATCATACTATGTTTCTAGGTAAAATGAAAAGGTAAGAAAGTGGCATTAGTGCATTTCTACCTAAAATAATATATAAAAAACCCACTATACAAATGAATTACCTGTGTGTGTTTTCTTTAGTGCATCTTTAGGTAAAATAAAAATGTATAAAAAGGTATGAAAATAAAAACAAGTAAGAAAATTATAGTCGGTCTAGGCCGACAATACGATACCCTATACCATGCGTTTAGAGACCCTGTCTCTCATAAATAAGCATAAACAAAATTTGAGTACGATTTTTATTTATTTTTTCGGCTGCAGATATGAAAAAGTTCATATCGGATGCTATATCTATATGGGGACTAGGCCCAAAAATGGACCGATCCTGACCATGTTTGGTAAAGTCTCTTGGATTTTGCCAAAATATATACAAACCAAATCTGAATTGTCCAATAGGGATCATTTTTGGACTACTCATTAATGGAACCCAATTTGACTAAGATTTGTATGATAATTTGGATCTTATGGCAATATATGTTGATTTCATAGGGGTCATGTGTATGGGGGCTAGGTCTGAACATGGACCGATTCTCACCAAAAGATTAAATACCAAATTTCATCAAAATATATTCATATTTGCGATCTGCAGTTTGATTACAAGCTTTACATGGACACACAGACGGACGGACGGACGGACATCGTTAAATCGAATCAGATAGTGACTCTGATTCGATCGGTATAATTAAAGATGGGTGTAGGTCAAATATTTTTGGTTGTTACAAATAGCAGCACAAAGTCATTATACCCAAACCACATAGTGGTATAGGGTATAAAAACCCAGGTTACTAATGAATTACATCCTCTGTATATTGACGTTCATACATATAAATATATTATGTTAATAGAACAAATAATGACTATTATAAGCTACAAAGTACCTAAAGCACAAATTTAATACACCATTGTATACGAGTACTTATAGAGCTGTTTAAATTATCGTAATTTGAATTTTTTTTAGAGTAATTTCATTAAAATGAAAAAAGTGTTCTACCCACGGGTCGTCACGGATGCAAAAGTATATTTGAGGTTAAAGAGGACACTTTCGGCTTTCTCCAGGTGGTATACGTTTCTTGTTCCCTTTTGTTCCCTAGAAGTTCTTTTGCACTAAAATTGAAATTTGAGAAAAATATAGTAGTTTCATAAATATTTCATAACGCCCCTAATATTAAACGGAAGAGCTCTGGCCATTTACAATAACTAAAGGCTATAATCGTGCCAACATTATGAAAAAGACCGCAGGTCATTATCGAAGACAACTTGCGAGTAGTAACCATTTATTTTTGATAAAAAACAAAAAAAATCACATTTTTCTGAAATTAAAAAAACAGTAGAGTTTGACAGCACGCCACACCCACAATTATCAATAATTTAACCTAATTTTTTGGCTACCTTAATCTGGATATATTAGCTACAAAAAGACGTGACAAAAAAAAAAATTAGACTTTTGGCCAATGAAATCAAAATTTCAGCCACAGTGCGTCGGATTAGATTTTAACGCCGAGCATCCATGGTGCGACTCAGGAATTGAAAATTTTAAAAGAAAATAACTTTACAAAAGTATATCAAGTAATACATTTTCAGTGCTTTCTACTGAGGGGCCGACTCATTGGCGAGGCGGCCCACCAAAAATCCCAGATTTATTGGATTTCATTGTTTATTCCGATATTCCTAAAAATCTTTTAGATATTCTGGATACTGAAGGGCTTAGTTCGGACCATTTACCACTTATACTTAATTATAGTACAAACTTATCTGCTGATGGAACTTATAAAGCGATCTCTCCTAGAACGAATTTAAAGTCATTCTAATATTGGTTAGACCAAAATATTATCGACTAGAAGATGGATTGGAACTTGATCGTACTATTAAAAATTTTGAGAATCAAATTCATGAAGCATCTTTTGTATCAACACCAACTAATTCGCAAACAGGTAATCGAAATAAGGTACTACTTATAGCGGAAGTTAGGGATCTTATAACAAATAAAAGATGATTATGGAGAAATTGGAAATATACCAGAAATACTGTGGGTAAAAAAATTTAAATCGGACAACGATTGAACTAAAACAAAGTTTAGCTGACTATAAAAGTGAAGAACTATTATTTAAAAAACCAAAAAATTTCAAAGACTAACGAGCATAATCTGTGGAATGCGTGGGCATCAATCAACGATGAATTTATTGGTAATTCTTACGCCTAGGGCACGAAAAATGGCCAAAAAGGGGTAAACGTGTACATTTGGTATCTTCTAAACAAAAGAATTTAAAATAATATATAGTTTGTGGATTCCACTGGAGATAGAAACATCAGATGAGAGGAAAACTTGTGGAAATTCGGATGTTAAGGGCGGCAAAAAGGGACAAAAGGGTAAAATGGTACCTTTAACATATTAATCTTCTTAACATATTAATCTATATATATATGAATTTTGGTATAGAGACTCCACCCAAAAGGTGGGCATCAGTCAAGGATGAGTTTATTGCTAACTGTAACATCTATGGAGGAAAAACGGCCAAAAATGGAAAAAAATTTATCTGATGTCTTCTAAACAAAAGAATATAAAATATAGTTTGTGGATTCCACTAGACATAAAAACATCAGAGAGAGGAAAACTTTTGAAAATTCGGATGTTAAGGGGGGTAAAAACGGCCAAAAAGGGTAAAAATTTTACCTTTTTGCATCTTCGTAGTTCTAACGTCTAGGGGAGGAAAAATGGCCAAAAAGGGGTAAATTGTATATTTGGTATCTTCTAAACAAACGAATGTAAAATATAATTTGTGGATTCCTCTGGAAATAGAAACATCAAATAAGGGAAACTCTTTTAGAAATTCAGATGCTAAGGGGCGCAAAAACGGCCCGTAAGTATAAAAGGGTACCTTTTTGTATCTTATTTACAATGTAATTTAGAAATATGGAATTTGGTATGTAGATTCCACCAGAGACACAAACATCGGACAAGAATAAAATTTCTTTTAATTCGAGCCTTTGGTGGGTAAAAACGGCAGAAAAATGGGATAACTGGTACCTTTCAAATGGTAAAGTTTCACTTGAAAGTGCATTTTCTTAAAAAAAAACAAGTGAACAAATTATAGTCGCCCGATACCCTATACCATGCGTTTGGAGAACTGGTCTTAAGTCCAACTAAGCATAAACCAAATCTGAGTGGAGTTTTTATTAATTTTTAACCTGTAGATCTGAAAAAGTTCATGTCGGATGCTATATTTATATGGAAACTATATTGGAAAATGGACTCCTGCTGACCATACTCGGCAAAGTCACTTATTTTGTGCAAAAACATATACAAACCTAATTTGAGAAAAATTTGAGGAATATTTTGCTTTTGAAAGATTTAAGTGAAGATCGGGAAGCAGCTTTATGTGGTTGGTATAACTAAAGAATCTTCTATAAAGTTTACTCTTGGACTCCTCATTAATGGGTGTAATAAACACACATAAACCCAATTTGACTGAGATCTATTTGATAATTTGGATCTTATGGCAAGTTAAGACGATCTCATTGGAGTCATTTGAATGGGGACTACATGTGAAGATGCACCAATTTTCACCAATTTCAATAGCGTTTGTCCTGTGGCTGGTATAAGTTAATAAACCAAATTTGATCAAATTACATTCATATTTGCGACCTGTAGTTTGTTTGCAAGTTTTACACAGACAGACGAACGGACGGAGATAGTTAAATCTACTCAGAAAATGATTCTGTGTCGATGGGCAGAGCCTTGCAGAGCTGAGAGGGGGCCCAGGCCAATAAAAAATATGAGGCCTCTTGTTTGAGTAAAAAAAGCAAATTTGCATAGTTCTTTTATTATTTTTAATTTATTTCAAAAGTACGAAATTAATAATTAAATTACAAATAAGCTTTTCGAGCTTTAGTTGTAGCAAAATCTTTTATAATAGTTGAAAAATCAATATTTCGTGCAATATCTGAATTTATATGTAAAATTGATAGCCCATTCAACCGTTCTTGGCTCATTGCAGATCTGTTAAAATTTTTAACCCTTTTCAACACACTGAAACTGCGTTCCGCTGAAGCAACGGAGGCAGGTAGACTTCAAAATGTTCTTAAAGCTTTTGATATATTTGGAAACAATCCAATTAGTTTTTTTTCTAAAATGTTTAGCAGCAACTTAGCTGGAGATGATTCTATATCAAAGTTTACTTCAAAGATATTTTTAAAAATATCATTTCATCACATATTTCATATGAAATTTCCTTTGGATATTTTAAGTGCATATTTTTTGCTCTCGATTTTATTTCTTCATCTGGTGAAGTTTGAAAAGTCCAAAGGAATCCAAAAGTCTGGCAAATTTTGCATAAAGACTTAAAGCGACGTGTCAAGTGTGAAATAACCGAATCAATAATGTATATAAAAACATTAACTCTATAATGTTCTTCAGCATCAAACTGTGACCTAGTATGACGAGTTAATTGAAAATTAGTTGAAATTTTGGAAAGTACGGCAATCTCTTTTGAACTTAAGAGTAATCTGCCCCACTCTTCACGCATTATCTTCATCCTTGCAATAAGATTGTTAATATTTTCCATTTCGACGTCAAGTGTTGCATTGCGTGCTTCAATAATTAAATTAGTTTTTTGCAATAACGTTAATATTTCAAGCCATATTGTTGTCAACAAAATGCATTCGAATGTATCCAAATATTGAAAAATTGACTGAATTTCGGTACGTGCGTGCGGTGGAAGGTTGAGTGACTTACACTCCTCTAAAGCAGCCAGAATAATTGACTGATTATGGTAAATTGGTTTAACAGCATCAATTCGAGCAGACCACCTTGTCTTTGATATTGTATGAAGTGACACAGCTAAATATTTCTTTAAAATCTCCCACTTTCTAGGACAGCTGGTAAAAAAATTATACATCTGTTGAATTCTCCCAAATATGTAACTGCTTCTTTACATGATTCAGCAGAGTCAACTCCAACAAAATTAAGAGTATGATTTCCACAACTGGAAAAAATGCAATTCGGATTACGCTCAAGCAGCACTGCTGGCACACCGTTATACTGTCCTGCCATATTAGCACCATTATCATATGCTTGCCCAAAGCATAGATTAAAATCAGGGCCAAAATTTTAAAGAATTTCATTAATCAAATCAAATGTAATAAATCATTCCTCAATTGAATACGATGCATTATTTATTATTTTTACATAACGAATTACAAGACACGTTTGTTCTTGGTGTGAGCAGTCTGGTGTCGCATCCACAATAATGGAAAACAAGTAAGAAAATTATAGTCGGTCTAGACCGACTATACGATACCCTATACCATGCGTTTAGAGACCCTATCTCTTAGGCCCAACTAACTGGACATAGAAAATATGCAAAAACCAAATTTGAGTGGGATTTTTATTAATTTTTTTGGCTGCAGATATGAAAAAGTTCATATCGGATGCTATATCTATATAGGGACTTGGTCCAAAAATGGACCGATCCTGATCATGTTTGGTAAAGTCTCTTGTATTTTGCAAAAATATATACAAACAAAATTTGAGAAGAATCAGTGCAATATTTTTGTTTTTTAATAGATTTAAGTGAAGATCGGGAAGCAACTCTATATGGGGTCAAAGGGATCATTTTTGGACTACTCATTAATGGATGTAATGAACGCATACAAACCCAATTTGAGTAAGATCTATATGACAATTTGGATCTTATGGCAATTTATGTCGATTTCATATGGGTAATTTGTATGGGGGCTAGGTCTGAACATGGACCGATTCTCACCAATTTCAATAGCGTTCATCCCATGGCCGATAAAAGCTTATGTACCAAATTTCATCAAAATACATTCATATTTGCGACCTGCAGTTTGATTACAAGCTTTACATGGACACACAGACGGACGGACGGACGGACGGACGGACGGACGGACGGACGGACATTGTTAAATCAACTCAGAAAGTGATTCTGATTCGATCGGTATAATTAAAGATGGGTCTAGGTCAAATATTTTTGGTTGTTACAAACAGCAGCACAAAGTCATTATACCCAAACCACATAGTGGTATAGGGTATAAATATTTAGAATCAAGAATTTCTTCAATAATTTTTCTTTGCAGAAATTTTCCACAAATCTGAATGAATTCATTTCGAATTCTTGATGATAAATAATGAACTTGAAGACGTTTGTGCTTGTCTTGTGACTCACGAACACTTTTTACATGTTCGTATAAAACTGGATCATACTTACTGAGCAGTTCTATGATACCTAAAAAGTTTCCATTCCAAAATTCTATGAAAAACTTTCTGCCAATTACTTGCCTCACAGGTTAGTTCTTTCAATAGAGATGATCCTAATGAGGACTTTAATAATGCAGATCTACCTGCTGATTTCCAATGGACATAATTTTTTTATGAATAATTGAATTTTCATGAGCGGGTACGCGATCTTTCAATTTCTTCCATCCTCTTAAAACATCCCATCCTGATTGGCTACCGAGAACTGATGCATCGAATTTCGTATCCTGTAGGAAGCAGGGAAAACAAAATAGTGACTTTTTTGAATTGCTCCAACATAGCCAATCTCAGCTGCAAATTTCTCCATTCGCTAAAACCTTCTTCGTCAGACGATATAGAAATTTATTGTTTTCAGCATCATTTGGGATGTTTTCAGGTACTTTAAAATGTTCGAGTAAGGCGACGTCATCGTTGAAAACAGGTTTTGAAGTTGTTGCTTCAATTCCTTGAATATTGGGTAGATTAGATGACACGTAATTTTCTTCCATGTTTGCATCATCAACAATTATCTGTAATGGTGACAAAGAATCTTCTATTTGTTCTGAAGTTATATTTTCAACCACCGAAATTTGAGCATCAACATCAGCAATAACATTTGCCATTTGTGAAATAGCATGAGTAGTTTCATTTTCAGGATTGACTGTTTGATTGATAACCTGTTCAGAGATGTTTTTTTTATTAAAGAATTTCGTTAATCGTGGCAGACTTTGCTTGGCTTTTTCTTGTTCTTTTTACTGTCGTCCCTTGCTTGCGCCACTTGAATATGTTCCTTTCATTATATTCCTAAAATTAATTACTTATGAATTAAATATAACTATTTTTAATATTAACTCCATTTAAACCTACAGATTACAAATATCACTAAACAATAAAAAAACACTAATTTTATAATCACTAAAATTTATAGTACGGAACCAAAAACTATACTCAATAGGAAAATTAAAACTGTACTGAATAGGAAATATAGTTAAATTTTTAATAATTGAAAATTAAATATTCTTTTTTACGCAATTGTCCAACTACGTTATAATTTTTTGAATTTTTCAACATATTCTTTTTTATGCAGTTGGCCTACTACGTAAAAAAGTTTTATACATACATATAACAATAACTTGCAATTTTTACTATAACTTTTGTATCGTTATGTTTTATAAATCTCTGGTTAAAATAAAATAAATTAATACTCAAAATAATATTTCAACTTAATTTTTCCGCACCTACTGTGACCAAATTAGGAAATAAATAGAGGCCCTTTCACAACTCGGGCCTGAGCCAAATGGCCCTCATGGCCCTCCCTCTGTTATGGCCTGTCGATAGGTATTATAAAATATGGGTCTAGGTCTAATATTTTTGGTAGCTACAAGCATCAGCACAAAGTCATTATACCCTATACCACTAAGTGGTCAGGCTATAGTGAATTATTGTTATAACCAAAGTTTTTAGATTAAATCCTTTCCACATTAAGCCATCGATATATGTACATATATACAAAGATAAATTTTATATTTTAAGGAACCATCTCAACTTTTTAACTTAACTTATTTATATGACATAAAATTTGAATAAATTAAGTTAACTGTTTAAACTTTTATTAATGCTTACGGCATAAAATAGAAAAACATTGATTCCGGTCAGCAAATGTTATTTTATTGCTATAAAGATATGATAGTTTCATTCAAACTTTATCTATAAATGCAGCACAACGTCTGAAAATTGTGAAAATTAAATTTGATATGAATTTCTAAAATTAAAATATCTTTTTTAGTGATGCCAAAACAGTGGAAACTTTTAAACTTATTTACCAGGGTTGATTAAAACAATAAAAATAGAAGAAGATGTGAAAAAAATGTAAAAAATTTTAACCGTTATTTAAATATGATGATGACTTTAAAGCTGGTGGTAAAATAATATATAATATTTGTGAGAAATAATCTATGAATAAATCAATAATTTAATTTTGTGTCGCAGGCACCATAAAACTAGTCAAAGACAAAGCAAGAGAATTTTAAGATATCTAAAAATGCTACTTAAAGAGGTCACTAACCAAGTGAAAGTAAAACTATGTACTTTATCTGTGTCCCGACGAGCAACTGAGGCTGATCTTGGTTGTTATCGTCCTGTGCGGAAACCATTGATATCAGAGAAAAATCGTCTGGCCATTATATATCTTGCTAAAGAACGCATGAACTAGTATAAGAATACTGTTTGCGAATAGTTTTGGCGAAAAAATGAAATATTATAGCGGCCATAAAATTTGCCTATATCAGCACAAGACCAAACGCTTTGGAGGTTCTACTACAATGATGTAATACAATCGTTCGGTATAAGAATCATTCACCACTAAGACCATGACCATCATATCATTCCACAGTGTTATTGTATAGTACAGGTTTCCGTTGTTTTGTCAACAGCAAAAAAAAAAAAAAAAATGAATACATTTAAAGTTATTTTTTTCTGAAGTTTTTGAAACATTTCTTCTTTGTTAAATGAATAAAACAATTAAATGTTTAAACTAATAAAAGATTTTTAAATTTTATGATAAAATTTTTTGGTCAAAAATATATTATGTTAATAGTTTCCATCGTATTGTCACTCAAACTATATTTTTTATAGTTTTAAAATATTATTATGGTCTAAATAATTTATATAATAACAAGTAAGAAAATTATAGTCTTTCTGGACCGACCATTCGATATCATATACAATGAGTTTAGAGAACATATCTTGAGGCCGAACTAACTGGATATAGAAATTAAGCATGAACCAAATTTCAGTGGCATTGTTATTAATTTTTTTCCTCTGAATACGAAAAAGTTCATATTGGATGCTATATTTATATGGGGACTAGGTCGAAAAATGGACACATCCTGACCATATTTTTTAAGGTCACTTATTTTTTGCAGAAACATATACAAACCAAATTTGAGAAAAATCTGTGCAATATTTTTGTTTGCTAATATATTTAAGTGAAGATCGGGAAGCAGCTTTATATGGGGCTATGGCAAAGAATTGCCCTTTAGGGTTTATTTTTGGACTACTGATTAACGGGTGTAATAGACATACACAAACCCAATTTGACTGAGATCAGTACGATAATTTGGATCATGTGGCAATTTAAGTAGATTTCATGGGTGTCATTTATATGGGCACTATGTCTGAACATGCATTGATTTTCGCCAATTTCAGTAGCATTCATGCTACGGCTAACATAGCAAATGTTGTCGAAATATGTTCACATGTGCGACCTGTAGTTTGGTTAAAATGTTTACATGGATACACAGACGGATAGACGTATGGACGGACATCGCTAAATCGATTTAGAAAGGGATTTTGAGTCAAGCGGTACAATAAAAGTTGGGTCTAGGTCAAATATTTTTGGTAGTTGCAAAGATCAGCACAAAGTCATTAAACCCTGACCACATAGTGGTATAGGATATTATTACGCTAACAACGTAGCGGGTATACTGCTAGTAATATCTATAATAATAATAGGCTAGGCGATTTCTTGTGACCGATGTTTTGTTCTACCGTTTTATCCCGCTTTTGACCAAACATATATTATTCGAAATACAATTCTTTTTAGCTGTTCAAAAGATTTACAGGTTTTAAAATTTGTTCCTTTATTTTGCATTTAAATTTGCTACTAACACATACATAAAACAAGTAAGAAAATTATAGTCGGTCTAGACCGACTATACGATACCCTATACCATGCGTTTAGAGACCCTATCTCTTAGGCCCAACTAACTGGACATAGAAAATAAGCAAAAACCAAATTTGATTGGGATTTTTATTAATTTTTTTGGCTGCAGATATGAAAAAGTTCATATCGGATACTATATCTATATAGGGACTTGGTCCAAAAATGGACCGATCCTGATCAAGTTTGGTAAAGTCTCTTGTATTTTGCAAAAATATATACAAACAAAATTGGAGAAGAATCAGTGCAATATTTTTGTTTTTTAATAGATTTAAGTGAAGATCGGGAAACAGCTCTATGTGGGGTCAAAGGGATCATTTTTGGACTACTCATTAATGGATGTAATGAACGCATACAAACCCAATTTGAGTAAGATCTATATGACAATTTGGATCTTATGGCAATTTATGTCGATTTAATATGGGTTATTTATATGGGGGCTAGGTCTGAACATGGACCGATTCTCACCAATTTCAATAGCGTTCATCCCATGGCCGATAGAAGCTTATATACCAAACTTCATCAAAATATATTCATATTTGCGACCTGCAGTTTGATTACAAGGTTTACATGGACACACAGACGGACGGACGGACATTGTTAAATCAACTCAGAAAGTGATTCTGATTCGATCGGTATAATTAAAGATGCGTCTAGGTCAAATATTTTTGGTTGTTACAAACAGCAGCACAAAGTCATTATACCCAAACCACATAGTGGTATAGGGTATAATTATACATATGCTATGTGTGTTTTAATAAATTTGATAATGTGTTTGTTAATGAGTATGTTAACTTCATTCATAATAATAATAAACCATAAAAGTGTTGATTCGTGAATTGGCTAAGTTAACATATTAAGATGCCTAGAAATTGCACTCGAATTTCGAGTGTTGGAATCTGCTAGTATAAAATAATAAGCTTTAGCTCTAGGTATCTTGAAAGATTGAGTAATCACTCAAACCCACTCGCTATTAGTCTACTGGCTGACAGTGAAGAGGTAAACAGACTTAAAAGAAACCACATTATAGATCTACCTTTAAGACAATAATAAATAATAATAAGTCTTAACTGAATTTTCATTTTTGAAATTACTTCGCTTGTACGAAATAAAAAAAAATTGCTACCTGTGCGGTGGTTGAAAACAAAAAACTTGTTTTACTATTTCCTAATTCTTGGAACTTCCCTTTTTAATTACTTCTTAAATTTCTATTTATTTAACGGTTTTGGGATTTTTAACGCAAATTATCGATTAAGACCATTTTCTTTTCAAATGATATTTATTGTAGAAACTGAGAAGTATATTACAGATCAAACAGAAAGCAAAAAAGACTTAGTTTTGTGGAAAATATTTTCAAAAAGCATGAAAAAAAAAAAAATAATTTTTCCAGCAATTTTAATTGCTGCACAGGTCTCTAGCAATAATTTGGCTTTTACAGATTGAAAAATATCAATTTGTCGACGAGTTATAGCCAAAAAACCATATAAACAATATGCTCAAAATCGGCATTTGACTGCAAAGTTCGAAGGTCGGTTTAAAAAAAATTCGAACTAACATAAACAAACGACGCGATATGGGTCTTCTAATTTAGCCTTTATTTTCACCCCTCACTATCAGAATCGACCTAACTTTTGCTAACCTGAATTTGTTCCACAGTGTAATTGTATATATGTATATAAATACATGAATTTATAAAAATAGATCAAGTTTTATATAAGTTATACTCGTACATTTTTTACGTATTTATGAATGTTTTAATCTCTATGTAATAATTAATTTTTTTAACTAACTTGCTTATTATTGTTAAATAGATTGCAAATAAAGATTTATTTAAAAAAAGTTTTGTATATACGAAAAGCCACTAAATATATTGCAAAACAACCAATTTTTGAACTAGTTATTTTAAAGAAATTTAAAAATTTTTTTGGTAATATTTGTATGAAAAATTTCTGTAACGCTATTTCCAAAATACATGAGATTGAAGCCCCCATTGTAGATGTTGACATTTAGAAATCTAAAAAGTAAATAATCACTCAAAATATAACACCTGATATGGTATTGGATGTCACTATTGAAATTGGTGATAATCGGTGCAGATTCGTACCCAAATCCTACACAAAATATCCCCTCTAAAGGCGACATAAATAGACCTAAGACGACTTAAACAATACCCACAAATCTTCCTATGAAAAAAAATTCTGAAGACGCTTTTAAAAGGTCCACAAATCCGAAAACTATTCCGAAGCCCCACATTATTATCAACCGATAAGAAAGCGGCCTAGCAGTCATTTCGATTGATTGTTTTGCACTATTAAGGAATAAGCGACGTTCAAATTATAAAGAAATCATTCATGATTTATTTAACAACTATCCAAAAATCGGAAAGTAAATAAATTGTAATAATTTTTTTTATAGCCAAGCTAATTCAGGCGTAAATATGGATAAAAAATTAATTTCTTACATTCGCATTTGGACTTTCTGCCGTATAATCTTGGAGAAGTCGGCAACGTGTGTGGTGAAAGATTTCGCCAACAACATAAGCCATGGAGCAACGTTATCAGGGAACGGTAATATCATTGAAGATTATTATTTTTATATCATTCATTTAATTCTGTAAAGCTTATTTAATAAGAAAGAAACGAATTTCATGAATTAAAAAAAAATATATTTAAATTTTGCGGAAATTTTTTTGTCATCATTGCATTTGGAATAATTCCAAAATTATTGCGCATATGAAAAAAAAATCATGTGAGTCCGATCGCAGGGGAGATGTGTAAACATCTAGTAATTAAAGATATTTTATAGCACTTTCTTAAAATCAAACAGAAAGCGTAGATGTGTAAACATCTAGTAATTAAAGATATTTTATAGCACTTTCTTAAAATCAAACAGAAAGCGTATCACTTATTATTATTATTTATTATTTTAACCGGTTAATTTTTAATTTTTCGTTTTTTATTTTTTATTTTGAATTTTTCGTTTTTCATTTTTCGTTTTTCGTTTTTCATTTTTAATTTAAAATTTTTTTTTAATTTTTAATTTTTTATTTTTTATTTTTAATTTTTAATGATTCATTTTTTAATTTTAATTTTTCATTTTTCATTTTTCATTTTTAATTTTTTTCTTCATTTTTCATATTTAATTTTCCAGTTTTTATTCTTCTTTTTTCATTTTTCATTTTTAATTTATTTACTTTTTATTTTTCATTTTGTATTTTTCATTATTCATTTCTAATTTTAGTTTTTTTTTCATTTCTTTTTTTTCATGTTTCATTTTTCATGTTTCATATTTTATTTTTCATTTTCTATTTTAAATTTTTTAGTCTTAATTTTTTATTATTAATTTTCTATTTTTTATTTTTATTTTTTTTTAAATTTTTTATTTTTCATTTTTTATATTTCATTTTTAATTTTTTATTTTTAATTTTTATTCTTAATTTTTTATTTTCCATTTTTAATTTTTTTTTATATTTCATTTTTCGTTTTTCATTTTTAATTTTTCGTTTTTCATTTTTCATTTTTATTCTTCTTTTTTTATTTTTCATTTTTTATTTCTCAATTTTTATTTTTCAATTTTCGTTTTATATTTTTCATATTTCGTTTTTCATATTTAATTTTTTATTTTTCATTTTTCATTTGTCATTTTTCATTTTTCATTTTTCAGTTTTCATTTTTCATATTTCATTATTCATTTTTAATTTTTAATTAATTTTTCATTTTTAATTTTTCGTTTTTCATTTTTAATTTTTTATTTTTCATTTTTCATTTTTCTTCTATCATTTTTCATTTTTCTTTTTAATTTTTCATTTTTAATTTTTCATTTTTTATTTTTAATTTTTTATTTTTCATTTTTTTAATTTTTTTTTTCATTTTTTATTTTTCATTTTTAATTTTGTTTTAAATTGTTAATATTTAATTTTTCATTTTTTTTTTTCATTTTTTATTTTCCATTTTTTATTTTTCATTTTTTATTTTTAATTTTTTCTTTTTCATTTTTCATTTTTTTATATTTCATTTTGAATTTTTAATTTTTTATTTTTCATTTCAATTTTTCATTTTTCATTTTTAATTTTTTATTTTTAATTTTTATTTTTAACTTTTAATTTTCAAACAAGTTATCATAATATCATAATTTTTCCATCAATACAATCACATTTTGTCTTACTGCGCGTATAGATGTTTACACATCAAAAAAATTAACATAACTTAAAAGTAGTTTACAGTAAAATTTTTGCTGATTTGTTTTGGAAAGAAAAAATGCCCAAGTTGTTCTCAAGTTATGATAAAACCGGAGAAACATCCACTTCTTCATATCCAAAAATATAATGGTTATATTTTTTTTGATGCATAAGTTTTCCTAAAAGAAACAGTAAAATTCAAATTTTAGTCAATCAGCCAATATTTAATTAAATCTATCTAAATTCTTAGAAGGTTTAAGTATTTTATGAAAATTTGGTATAGTTATGGCTGACTATAATTCCATTATCTGTATTGTTTAAATGATTAAAATAACTTTTTTTAGGTGCATGAAAGTTCCTTCTCTTATAATAATAAATTAGTGTAATACTAAATTTGTTTTCTTGTAATGTTTACTTTCAAGGTGAACAAATTATCCAACGAGTCATGATATTTAGGGCTGTCATACTGATTTAATCATTACAGAATTAAATAACACTGTTGGTATGAATAACTTAAATATATTACAAAATACCAACAATTTACCCTGGTCGAATTTAAATTGAGATTGAAAAATAAATTTCAACTTAAGGAAAATTGTATATTACGTACATAACTTAATACAATGCTGATGATGTTAACGTATGTACTTTAGTATAAGAGCCACCTTCGTACGGTAGCATGTAAGAGTAATATATTGATATGAGGAGCCAAGTATTTGTCTGCATACTCGTAGTATAAAATATATGATCATATACGAGTATGTGTGTACGTATATTATTCGTAGAACAATCTTATTATAATTCTGTAATCCATGGTATTTATGCCGAAAGCCATTGTGCAAATGAAAATTATTATCATTTATAATCCTACGAATCTACTTTGTTCCAATTAAGGACACATGTATACATGTAGGACACTGGCTATTGCTCTTACAACTACTTCTTTGACTAATATTGTTGCTTTGTTTTGTATGTGTATGAAGCAAGTTTCACCACAATCGTTATGAAAGTGTGTTTGTCTTCTACTACTCCTACAACTTCTTTGGCTTTGACGGCATATTATATTAAAATTTAGCTGCAAGTTAAATGTTAAAGCTACAGCATACTAAATAGCATTCACTAAATTGATTCATGTATAAATTGCGTGTTTGTTTTAAGCTTTTCTTTTCTTCTATTCTGAACCTTGAAATCTAATCTACAACTATTTTTGTATACTTTTGCTGTTACTTTGGATTTATTTTCTTGTTTAATTAATTAACATGTGCAACATAATTCACGTCCAGCCACATTTTCTTATCAGCTCATAGTTCAAAGATTGATTTTCTAATTTTTTTAGACATTTTGATTGATGATATCTTAAGTGTAATTTTTGTTAAGATTTGGACACAGATTGGCTATTTGTTCTATTTACTGAGCGTATGTTGAAGTTTTTTTTTTTTTGTTATATAAATTTTCCTTATTTTGATTTAATTATGTTTCGCCTGATAGTATGTGTTTTTTTTAATTCGAGTGAATAATAAGATGAACAACGTATTTTATCGAAAGCGGTTCAGACTAATTGTGACTGATTGTGAGGATGTACGATGATTTCAAAAAGAAGTTTTTTTTGATAGTCAAATCTCGTTGAAACAAAGTGCTAAATTGTTTTAATAAAAATGGTGAAACTGAAAAAAACAAACAAAAACTGTAGAGTTTGAGACACTTTATTTGATAATAAATAAATTCTATTCGCCTTTGGAATCAACTACCCCCCAACATTCAAATTATTAGCAAAGCAAGGCACTTCAAAGCAGCTATATTTAGCAACTTAGCGTAATTAAAATATTTTATAATAACTATTATACTTGTTTTACTTATAATTAAATAATTGTCAAGTTAAAATTACTTATTATTTTAAATATTTAAAATTGCATAGGTATTAATTTTATTTTATTTTGTTTAACAATATTCTATGTTTGCCTTAATCTACCCAATACTGTAATATAAGACATGCTCTTGTTGTATTGTATTTATCCTCAACAAATAAATAAATAAAAAAAATAAATAAAAGACAGACGTATCCGTCCAAACTGTCCACTAATTATTATTATTTATATTAAATTAATATTTCGAAACTTGAACACTCAGACAAGTGTCCAGTTCGCCAATGATTAATTTTATATATTAATTTTTTTTTTTAATTTTAAATTGTATGAAAAAAGGCTTTTGTTTAATTTTTTTTAGGTTGTTTATTATTCAATAAAACAGAAGAGAATGAATGATTTTTTATTTTGTTTGCTTTTTCAATACACAAAAAAATAACAGAAGACACTAAGTCATTGAGAGAGAAAATAAATTTACATTGAATTCAAATTATTAATTAAAAAATTACATTTAACTGAATGGAAAGGGAGATAAAAATTTAATCAATTACAGTCAGTGTAATAATTATAATTACAAATAAATTGTTAATGCACAAATAATTATAATAAGTATTAATGTTTTTTTTAATATTTTAATGGTAAAGTTTATAATAAGTTAAAAATTATTTAATTCCTGGCATTCAATTTGTAATGCATAAAAAATTAATTCCGGAGACCCCAAAACTGTATATTTTCTTGATCCTTTTAAAATTTAAAATTTATATATTACAACATTAACGACAATAATCGATAATAAAAAATTAAAATTTTAATTGAAAATTTAAAAAAATAAATAAATAAACAAAAAATTAATCATAAAAATTAAACAGGGCCACATATGGATTGAATTGATAAGGACTTTAATATGGAAATCTCGCAGGCTTTACAAAAATAATTCCCTGGGCTTGGTAACCCTAACTCTAAAGCAATTTATATATAAAGGGTCCGCCAAATAACTTTTTTTTTTTTGAAAATGCTATAAAAAAAAACTACTGAATATTATCTCAAATTCCCTTTTTTATTTGAAAGTACAATCCTTCCGGTTAATAATGGAAATTAATTCCGTTCAAATGGCTGCCTCGGCTGGCCATGCAGTAGCCTATACGATCGGTCCAATTTTTAAGCACATTATCGATTGTGTGCAGCTGTATTTCACCAATGGCTTCACGAATATTGTCCTTTAAAGCGTCAATTGTCTCTGGCTTGTTGGCGTAACACTCGTCTTTGAGGGCACCCCACAAATAATAGTCCAACGGTGTCAAATCGCAGCTCCGAGGTGGCCAAACGACATCAGATCTGCGGCTGATAATGCGATCTTCAAAAACAGGGCGCAAAACATCGAGTGTAGCTTCGGCTGTGTGGCACGTAGCGCCGTCCTGTTGAAACCGAATGTTGCTAATATCCTCCTCTTCAATTTTTGTGAACAAAAATTCGTTCAACATGGCCCGATAACGATCGCCATTGACTGTAACGGCCACTCCTTGCTCATTTTCGAAGAAAAAATGGCCCAATTATGCCTCTGGACCAAAATCCGCACCAAACAGTGACTCGTTTTGGGTGTATCGGCTTTTCAATGTATGCGCGCGGCTTTTCTGTGCCCCAAATGCGACAATTTTGCTTGTTTACATATCCGCCAAGATCAAAATGAGCTTGCCCACTTAGCGAAGCGAAAACGCATTTGATGGTCAGTTGGCTTCAACTCCTGAACCAATTGGAGTTTGTATGGCATCATACCAAGGTCTTTATGCAAAATTCGTCTCGGTGATGCCTCCGAAATGTTCAATTCTTGAGAACGACAGTGAATTGATGTTGATAGCGCTTCACGCACACTTTCTGCCACAGCAGCAATATTCTCGGGTGTAAGCACTGTTTTTGGCTTTTCGCGCTTTGGTTTATCGATAAGGATGCCAGTTTCTTTCACTTTTTTCACAAGATAACGAACATACGGAGCTGACGGTGTTTCTCTTCTTCCAAAATCCGTACGCAATTTTCGCACACATTCTGCAACATTACCATTAATTAATGCGGCTAAACTAAAAAAATTATAACAAATTATCACGAAAAATTAATTTCAATGTGCGAAATTTGCTTAGCCGCACAGTACTTATTTACTAAAAATCATAACTTAAACTAAAAATACTTTAAAAATTTGTATATTTAATAGTCTGTAGTACCTCCATTTTTATAAATTGTTTGAAAAATCCGGACAGAGAGCGAACTAAATAGGTTCCGAAGCATGTTTATGTCTAAACCAAGCCAGGCTTGAAAAATTTAAGTTTTGAGCTCTTGGATCGTTGAATATTGTTTTCCATTTGCACACACAATTCTTGCAATGATGCCCCAAACATTGTCGACTGTATTTAAATCTGGACTTCTTGCTGGCCTATCGAGCAAGGGTATGGAAAGAGACGAAAATTACTTCTTTGACGTACGGGATATGTGAATAGTTGCATTATCTTGTTGAAATATAAATTCTATTTCATTATTATTTTCCAAGTATTCAACTAAAACGTCGTCCAACATTTCAATGTACATTTCGGTGTTCATTTTTGGTGGAACGAAGCATAATTTTAGCTTTCCGTGGTATGAGAACGCACCCCATATCATAACTGACCCACCCCCGAAGTTGCGGCTCATTCGTGGAGGGTTGTTTGCGTGCAGATCGTGCCAATAATAGCTGAAACCATCTGGTCCATCCAGATTAAATTTTTTTCAGCCGAAAAACTGATTATCTGCCAAGTATCACTCCACGCCATGTGCGCGTTCGCAAATGTCAATCGCGCCACTTTATGATTAGCTGTCAACTGAGGTTTTTTCGTAGCTTTCTTCCATTTTATTGTTTTATCAGCACTCAATATTTGTTGTACCCGACGTTTTCCAACTGGGAGATGCAATTTAGAAACAATTTGTGACGAATATAATCGATTTTTAGTGGCTTCTTGTTTTATTAATTTTTTTTTGACGTTGAGTTAATTTCGTGTTTCGTTAGCATTTTGAAGGTCCTGCTCCGTATTTATCGCCTAACTTTAGATAATTTATTACAACCTTCTCTGATCTATTAATTTGTCTTGGAATTTCTCTATTTGAAAGGCCATTTTCCTTTAAAACATTAATTTGCCCTTTTCCACTTCGTTTACTTGTAAAAAGTATTTTTTTTTTACATGTTCATGTAAAATAATGTAACCTTGATAAACAATACCAAAAAAAGTAAAGCTTTTAAGAGAACTTACCAGTATGACTCATTAATCACAAATGCGGCTAAACAAATTTCGCACAAAAAACTAGATCATTTTCTTTTACATTCCTTATTCTTATATCTAAGTACCGTTATGATCAAATATTTGTTGTTAAATTAATCACGTGATTTTAAAATTAAAAAGCATAATGTTACAAAAACAAAATGTTGAGTACATTTAAAAAAACAGTTAGTTTAAAAAAAAAAATGTTTATGCGGCCAAACAAACTTCGCTTAGCATATATGGACTCAAGTAGTTATAACGATCCAGAGTATATAAACTTATTCTGATCGAAAATTAATTTTTCGATGCACTGGAAGCAGAAAGACAAATTGCGCAGTAGTGTGAAAAGTATAAAAATATGCATTTACGGATATGTTGATACTATAGTGCATACATATATGTTAATCAATCAGTTGTTCCAGCAAATACAACTGTTATTAATGGGCCTTTTTTGTTCTACAAAGTATTTGAATAATTGATTGTAATCATATTGGAAGACCACAACATTCAGCATGTTAGAAATCTGGGAGTGACTCGAGCATATTGCCGGGTAATATTGTTTTAACACATTTTCAGTTTTGCAACTGACCTGTTATCGTAATAATCATTTAATTCTTTTCATATTGTTTAAGGTTTACTTTTTATGAAATGGCTTAAAAATGTTTACTTAGCATAAATCAATTTATATTTTCAATTTAATTTTAATAAAATCAGCTTTATTTAAATAGCTTATTTATGCAATTTTTATATTCCCTCCATAGTTAAGCAACACAAACGTAGTGAAGCAAACGTTGAAGTAATGTTGAATGTTCACTAGTGTTTGCGTATGTTTGATATAAATCGAAGACTGTCAAACTTGTCATTAACATTTGTAATTGACAGCTCAAAACAAACACACATACGAGTATGTTTGTTCGAAAACTTGTGAAAAACTTTTTTCTTCTCGTACTTGAAATAAGTTTTTGAAGAAGAACATAAATATAACACAATTAGTTAGTTTAGCCAAAATACTCCAAAATGACAAAACAGGTTAAATTATAAATACGTTATTGTTATGAGAATTAGAAATGAATTTAATGTTGCTCTAATCTTAATCTAGAACTAAAATTGATTTTGATTTACAAAAATGTCAGTGCGTATAAATAACTTACAGGAACATCTATTGAGTCTTCTAGTCTATGAATGAATTCATAATTTCAGACAATATCTTAAATCTTCTAATTGGCCTGTTTGAACCGATTGATCAATATTGTATTTCTATAGATACAACACTGTTTGTGTGATTATTTATAAATTCATATCTTTTTTTAGTCTTGTGGTTCTGATCGTGATGTTTGCATGTATGAGGAGTTTACAGTTTGTTTACATTCATAAAAGAAATTCTGTTTTGAAGAGCTTAAAAAGGGAATAGAACATAATAGAAATGTTCTCCCTATATTTAACATGCAACTATTTGTCTGTATACTTCCTAACATAAGTGAAGTTTTCATGTTTGTTTCGAATCAAAAAGTTTTCTTTCAGTTCAATTTCATGCTCAGAAATACTTTTATGATTTCCATTTAATAAAATGTGTATTTAAGTTGTTACATAACATTTTAACTGGTCATTAAAGTTATTCATATGTACGGGCTGAACGACTAATTTAAAAAATATTTTTTTTTTAAATCAAAAAATTGAATAACTACTTGTTTGAAATTTTTATCTATGGATGCGTTTTATTTTTTTGTTTATTCGTATTTGATTTTAATACAATTCAATGCGCATACAAAATGAAAAGTGCAATTTGTTGGCCCGTCCATCTTTATTCTGTCTAACTGACTGCATGAGTTTAATAGAGAATAAGTATAAAACATTTTCTCTCAGTTGAACAATTTTATTTGAATTTCATTTAAATGCAAGAATGCACCTCAAAAAAACTTCAAAGTTGCATAAAAGCTTTACAAAACTTACACAACTGTAAAAAAAAATATAAATAATGTACGCAACAAAGACTGATGTACACATTTGTTGGCAACACAAAATGGATCAAATTCATATGAACATGTGTTTGTTGGAAAATTGTAAATTTGTACGAATTTTAATACAAAAAAAAAAAAAAAATAAAAAAATAATAATAATAAACCATTGTTGCGTACTCAGTGTTCAGATTTTGTTGAAAATTTTAGTTTCCTGTTTAAATTTATCTATTTGAATGTTGATGAATAAATTGTTTTGTGATATTATTTCCTACTTGTCATCTAATATCCAGCAATAAACCTTTTTTTTTCATATACCTTTATTACTTATTTCCTTGGCAAATTTTGAGTATAGAGGCAAACATTTACATTTTGTTGCGATGTTTTTAGGAGTCTTTGATTAATTTGTCGACATTAGTACATGCTTCAGTCTATACAGCTTTATATTGTAACTTGTTACCGTGCTCTTATCACCTTTAATTTCCCAGTACACACACACAAATAATGGGTGTACCCGAATGAAAATATTGTTTTGAAAGCTCTGTGAAGATAAAACTATATTCTTTTTAAAAATATCTAGTATAAAAAATATCCTTTTCTAGCATATTTGTATTAAAAATTTGTGTCTCATATGTAAAAACAAATATGGAGATCGATTCCTTCACCATAAATATACATCTCATTCAGTTTTTGCTAATCTAAAATACGTTAGTGATGTGATTTCTAGAAAACATGCTTTTAGAGACGAAAAAATTCGCGCATTAAAAAAATCAAAGCCAAATAAAAAAAAGCAAGACAATTATAGTCGGTCTGGACCGACTGTACGATACTCTATAATATGCGTTTATCTCTTAGGTCCAACTAAGTAGATATAGAAAATAACCATAAACCAAATCTGAGTGTCATTCTTATTAATTTTATGTCTTCGGATATGAAAGAGTTCATAACGTATGCTCTACTTATATGGGGCTAGGTCGAAAAATGGATCTATCTTAACCATATTTGGCAAGGTCATTTTTTATTAATTTTTATTTTTTTTTTTGCAAAAACATATAAAAACCAAATTTTAGAAAAATCTGTGCAATATTTTGGTTTTTTGATAGATTTCAATGAAGATTTCAGCTTCATACGGGGGCTATGACTAAGAATTATCCTATGGGTTTGTTTTTATACTACTGATAATTGGATATAATAAATATACACAAACCCAATTTTGCGGAGATCTGTCTGATAATTTGGATATTATGACAATTTAAGTCGATCTAATAGTGATCATTTGTCCGCTAATTTCAACAGCGTTCGTGATTTGCCCAATGGAAGCTTATATACTAAATTTCATCAAAATGTATTCATATTTGCGAACTGTTCACATTTGGTTAACTGACCCCTTTTCCCTTGCGAAACTCAAATTTCGAAAAGTCAATTTTTAATTTATTTTTAAATGCCATCATGTAGAGAATACTTCAAAATAATAGAAACGTCACTTTTTTTTTTTTTTTTTTTTTTTTTATTAATCAACACTCAGGGGATGCCCCCTACAGATGCAGTGCATTGTGTTGATCTCAGGAAATATATAGATATAGGAAGGAGGAAAGAGGGAGTAGTGTGTTCATTTTTTTTTTTTTGCAGCGACAGACCAAAGCCTCTGGTGGGAATCGAACCCACGACCCCTCGCATGATAGGCGAGCACGCTACCTACTCGCCTACCGGGCGCTTTGTTTTTGTAAAATGCAACCCAGCGTTTCACAGCAGCCAAGCAAATTCAAACTTCTTACACGTGATTAGAAAGCTGTGAGCGCATCCAGCTTTTTTCTTATCGGTTCAAGTGTTGTTTTTTATCCTTTCGCAATTCAATCAAGGAAAGTTTGAAATGGAAATCCAAAATATGGGTGACTATCCATGTGCTTGTTAAAAAAAAGTGACTTTTCATTGTTTGTTTAAATTTTCAATTTAATTTAAATTTTTTTTTGATTTGAAGCTTTGACTTCATGTAAGCATTTAAAATTTCGGAATCGAGGGAATATGGTAGCAATTTAAAAAAAAAAGCCTGGCAAGCCCAACAGATCCTCAGAATTGGAAAAAAAAATGCAATGAAGGCAATAAGACGCCAATCCACTTTCTGCGGATGAGGCCTTAGTTTTTTTGTTGGAAAATAATTTCACGAAGGAGCAATACAATGCGAGTCGCCGCGAAAGTAAATCGAGAAACTGTGACATTTATCCGTACTGTAACGCAGTTGCAACCGCTAAATGGAAGTGCCGACCAGATAACATATTTGTTAGCGACCCCATGGCTAGCGTCCCGTTGAAATCGTTGATCGCACATACTTCGAACAGAATTGTTGAAATTCAAAAAGATGTATTTGAATCTGTTATGGCGAAAGAAAAAAGAAATTTTGTTAAATGTGAATTCATACTAAGTTATGGCTTCGACAGCAGTACTGGATAGTCCCAATTCAAGCAAACTTTCAATGAGCCAGTTACATCAAAATTTAGTGACGCATCGCTTTCTGCAACCACGCTTATTCTGTTGAGAATTATGTTTCCATGTGGATTGCCACTGTGAAATAATTCTGCGCCGCAGTCTGTACGATTTTGCGACCAATAAAACTGGAATATGTAAAAGAAATGAAAGATACTGTTCTCATGGAATATGAAGATTTGAAAAACCATATTGATGCTCTCGAACCGTTGGTTATAGGCTTCGGCAGCAGAAATGATGGTGACACGTCGTGTCGAGCTTTCACGAACTATGAATTTTTTCCGAAATTACTGGCGTCGACCAGAACTTCATTTTACGGTTCAAAACCATTTTAATTTGTTTATCAAGTCAGTTTCTAGTCGATTCGTAAAAATTTTAAGCATTTTGCTTCGGCACAGTTGCGTTGCTACAGAAGATGTGCCTTTGGCTACCAATGACACCCACCGTACATAAAGTACTGATTCACTCGAAAGAAATCATCCATAACAGTATGCTTCCATTGAGTTTCCCTGGAGAAATTGCCTCTGAGTCGCGGCATAAAATTTATAAGGCAGACCGTTTGCATCATGCTCGCAGAAATAACCGCGTCAACAACCTTCTTGATATTTTCAACAGAGATTCTGACACATTTGATCCACTGATTTCAACTGATTTATTTAAAGAGACGCGTTCAACAACAAAAATCGTTGCAACTTCCATCTGAAGTTGTCGACCTAATGTGTGTTTTTGAAGCTCCGATAGAAGAATGAAAATAAGATAAAAGTGACGGGTCGAAAATTATTTCGCCGGAATCCCTTGAGATCCTTGACAATTTTCGTTTAGAAACCAAAATAAACCTCGACGAGTGAAGTCGTAAAAACATGTTAAAACTAACACAAAAGTCTATTTTTCTAATGTCAAGTCTTTTTTGTTACGAATTTTTGTGTTCCTCCTTTTTTACCATTACAATTAGGAACAAATCCAAAGGCATAAAATGAAATAAAAAAATAAAACCAACAAATAAAAAAGTCGCAAAAATTCAGCATTACCATTGCTAAATTGTTTTTTTTTTAAATTTTGTTGCGTTATATCTTTTTTGCCGTCTGTTGCTAGTTAAGGTGTAAAAAACCTAATAATTTGATTGCTATTAATTTCGCAAGGAAAAGTGTGTTTTTTAGAGAACAAGTTATCGAAAAAAACCTTTGAAAAATTATTATATTATATTTTGCTTCAACACCCGTTGTTTTTGTTTTTTTTACCAACAAAAGCAACAGCAAATTTATTGTAATAATGACAGTCTTTAAGTTAAATTGTTATAGCTTAACAACGTACGACATCGTGAGTGCTTAATTTTGAAAGACTATATAGTTTAGTTATGTGTTTGTGTGTGTTTCAACATTTCCGGGTTTGTCACTTTTGTTCGTGTTGATATAAATTAGCTTTTTTTTTTTCGTATGCGAAAGTCAAAACTACTACAACGTTTTTTGGTTTTATTTCCATTCTCTTGTTCTTATTCTGTTTCATTTTGCTAGACATAAACTTACATTGAAGACACCAATAGCAATAGATATGTGCGACATGACAGCTTTATATAAGAAAAGGTAACGAAATGATATACCACCGCCAACAAGAGCTCAACACCACGATAATGTGCTCGCATCACCTCATCACACAATAGTAAAAACGAAATATAAGAAAGAACATAAAAACAAGTGGCAAAGTAACATATTTCAAGGCACAACAATAGAACCATTCAAGAATGGAAAGCATTCCAACACACACTCGTGTAAGCCACACACAAGCACACACACATAAACACACACACACACCGTAAAATACTCCCTGTAATGAAACGCAAAAAGTAAAAAAGCAAAAGTCAACACCTTGGTGTACCAGAGTAAATTATTTTCATCGCTGTTGTATATGACGCAAATTTTTTTTAACAGAAGTTTCTGGTTTTTCTCCTTTCATTCCTCTAATTTTTTTCTTAACATTTTTAACTTATTCACTATAAAATACTGACATATACAATCAGTATATCATTTAGTACATCAGAACTTCTCAAGATATTGTAATTCATGGTGCCGTTTCCAAATATCAGACGAAATCAATTAATTCTTGTAAATATATGAATATAACTCGAACTGTTGCAATGAAATGGTTTAAGATTTTCTGAAGATTTATTTGGAAGTCTCAGAAGTTTTGTGTAATATATATAGAGGCTCTGACTGAGTATGTACATTAAGGTGGCCCTTAATAGAAAAATGTTCAAGCTTTCGGTGTCACCCCCTAGAAATATGTGAATAACAAAAAGCTGAGATATAAAAATTTTGGGTAAATAATATAAAAAATTTGGAGGTGCCTTAACGCGACTGAAAATTTTAAGTGTGTTTATATGGGGAAAATATGACTTTTTTGAGATCTTATGAAAGTTTCGTTCTATAATTTAATTTTTTAAACATGTGGTTATATGAATCGATTTCAGTACTAAATTATCTCTATAAAAAACTTTCAGAAATTAATTAAAGCAATAATTTTTTTTGGTCTCTATACCTATGAGCACTTATGAGTACTGTTTTATTACCACGTTTTTAACCTATTGCGCAATGGGTCCTGTGGAGATCTGGCAACGGTTTCAATTGAATTAAATAATTAATTTGTAATAGTAGCACTGCACAGATGTGTCATTGACAAATTGGAAATGTTTTATATATATACATTTGTCAAAAATACAGTAAAATTATTTGTTTAACACGTTATGCTATTTGTTGATTTACTAAGCTATTACATTGGCGACGAGGTAAATTATTTAGATTTGAAATTATTATAAATTTGAAATTAAAGATGAAATAAAAACGTTTATTTTAGCTTTCGCTACAAACTGATAACTGATGAAAGTATTTGCATTAGGCTTTTGTAAAAAAAATAAAGAAAACAAGTGTGAAAATTATAGTCGGTAGAGACCGACTATACGATACCCTATACCATGCGTTTTTTTCGGCTGCAAATATGAAAAAGTTCATATCGGATGCTATATCTATATAGGGACTAGGCCCAAAATGGACCGATCCTAGCCATGTTTGGTAAAGTCTCTTGTATGTTGCGAAAATATATACAAACAACATTTGATATGAATCAGTGCAATATTTATGTTGTTTTATAGATTTAAGTGAAGATCGGGAAGCAGCTCTGTATGGGGCGTATGACTAAGAGTTGTCCCATAAGGACCATTTCTGGGCTACTCATTAATGGATGTAATAAACGCATACAGACCCAATTTGAGTAAGATCTATATGACAATTTGGATCTTATGATGGAAGCTTACATACCAAATTTCATCAAAATATATTTATATTTGCGACCTGCAGTTTGATTAAAAGGTTTACATGGACACACAGACGGACGGACGGACGGACGGACATCGTTAAATCGAATCAGATGGTGATTCTGATTCGATCGGTATAATAAAAGATGGGTCCAGGTCAAATATTTTTGGTAGCTGCAAACAGCAGCGCAAAGTCATTATACCCAAACCACATAGTGGTATAGGGTATATAAATGGTCCGCCATCTAACGTTTTTTTTTTTAACTAGTTCTAATTTCGTGAATGGTAACACTTAGATCATGTCTGATTTGACAGACAATTTGTTTTATCCTTCCGCTGAACGAATATGGTTGTGTATACGCTTGAACAATGCTGGGAAATATTGCGACATTACTTTGAAAATCATGGTAATGTTGTAGAATGTGTGCGCAAATTGCAGACGGATTTTGGAAGAAGAGAAGCACTCTGCTCCGTGTGTTCGTTATCTTGTGAAAAAAGTGAAAGAAACTGCGTACATCCGAGAATATTGCTGCTGTGGCAGAAAGTGTGCGTGAAGCGCAATCAACATCAATTCAGCGTCGTTCTCAAGAATTGAACATTTCAGAGGCATCATTGAGACGAATTTTGCATAAAGACCTTGGTCTGACGCCACACAAAGTCCAATTGGTTCAGGAGTTGCATCCAACTGACCATCCAATGCGTTTTCGCTTCGCTAAGTGGGCCTGCGATCGACTTACAGAAGATGCCGATTTTGCCAAAAAAAAAAATCATCTTTTCATTTTGATCTTGGCGGGTATGGAAACCAGCAAAATTGTCGCATTTGGGGCACAGAAAACCCGCACGCATACATTGAAAAGCCGATACACCCAAAATGAGTCACTGTTTGGTGCGGATTTTGGTCCAGAGGCATAATTGGGCCATTTTTCTTCGAAAATGAGCAAGGAGTGGCCATTACAGTCAATAGCGATCGTTATCGGGCCATGTTTTTTTTATAGCGTTTTCAAAAAAAAAAAAAGTTATTTGGCTTTATATAAAGAATACATTAAATTGTCTTGCATTAAATTGCAGATAAGACGAGACTCAAAGCATTAAATTATGTAAAGTGTTGCAAAACGCAACAGGTTAACTTGCATTTAATTGTACATTGGGAGAAGACATTAAATTGTTTTGCATTAAATTGCAAACTCGAAGTACATTTTCAAAGAGAATGAGTGGAATAAGTATACCTCCTTTCTTTTGCAATGACATAGATATGGCGCTTCTTCGTTCAGAGTGAGAAAAATGGCTTCGGGCATTTTCCATATATCTTAAAGCGGAAGAAATTACAGACGCAAAGAAGAGGAAAAATAAATTGCTGTATTTGGTGGTAAGCAACTCCAGGAATTTCTGTATAGTATTCAGGGAGGGCTTGTGGATTCCGGAAGGGGAGTGAATGCATACAAAAATCTTGTTGAAGAGCTTCAGAAGCAGCTAACCAGGACGCCAACGTTATCCTATTTTAATCCGAAGCGTCGCAACCGATTAATAGCTGACGCAAGTCCGGTAGTTCGAGGAGCTGTTCTGTTGCAATTTGATGAAAATGTTCCCCAAGCGTTATCGTTTGCTTGTAAAGGCCTGTTTGGAACCGAAAGAAGGTATTCACAAACGAAGAAGGAAAGCCTCGCTTAAGTTTGGGGCATCAAAAGGTTTTACCATTATTTGGCATGCATTGAGTTCGCGGATCACAAGCCTTCAGAGATGATTTTCAAGCTCACGTCAAAGCCGCCTGCTCGTGTCAAGCGATGGGTCCTACCTCTTCAATCGATCAAATTTAAGATCGTCTACCAGGCTGGTAAATATAAAATCGCCGCTCCCCTGTCTAGGCTGTACAGAACTGAAAATTGTATGTCGTTCGATCAACAATCTGCCAGCAGCACATGTTTAATGAATGAAGAAACTATACCGCGAGCGCCCTCGATTCTTTAAATCGTGGAAAATAACTAGTCCGATCCTGAACGGTCGAATACGTTTTTTTTCCAATTCGACTCGAATTATGTTCTTTGGGCAATATTCTGTTAAGAGGATCTAAAATCGTTGTATACCTTTCGTTAAGGATAAGAGTCTTAGCAATAGCACATGAAGGCCATCCAGGCGAGACGGTGATGAAGCAGCGTTTACGTTCCAAGATATGGTGGCCTTTAATTGGTTGAGATGTCGAAAAATTTGTAAATAACTGTCGTAATTGTTTATTAATGTCAAGACCGCCACAATCGGTGCCAATGAGCCGGTAAGTTTTGCCAATAGCTCCATGGCTATGCCTGGCAATGGATTTGGTGGGACCGTTACCTAACCACGATTTTATATTTGTTGTCATCGATTAATATTCCAGATATATAGATCGAGTGTTATAATTGATTTTTTTTTGACGAAGTATTCTCAAGACTTGGCTACACAGAGTCAATCACTACGGATAATGGACGTCAGTTTTTAGTGATGAATTCGAAAGCTATTGTGCGGACAAGAGCATTGAAATTATTACGTAACCGCCATATTGGCCGCGGACAAATGGTGGGGTGGAAAACATGAATCGGTCGATCGTTAAGCGGCAACGAATAGCACATAGTATTGAAACGGACTACGGAAAAGAAATTCAAAAATTCCTACTGATGTATTATATCACTCCTGGGGCTTTCCTAGATTTTTCATGGGGAGACAAAATACCAACTATCCTTGATGTTAGTGATAATGTTTTAAATGCGGAAGCTACAGACATGTAAGCCATTAATAAAGAAAAAGGAAGACAGAAGGCATACGAAAATCAGAAGGTAAAAGAAAACAATATAAAAGTTGGAGACAAAGTATTACCGCAGAATATTATTTTCCATAACAAACTCACATTGACATATGGGACAGAAGAATTTGAGGTAATCGGGAGGAAAGGAAGCGATGTCACTGCCCTCGCGGATGATTTTACAGGCGTACCATCAGTCATTTAACGAAAGTGGTAACAACATCAGAACCTCGCGATGATTCAGAAAAATTTGATTCTTTAGCAGAGCCGGTGGAGGAGGTCCCCAACCCGAGGTTGACGCTGAAGCTAAAAACATTGGAGGGATTTGGAGATCTGGCAATGGTGTCGATTGAACTTAATAGTTAGATTGTGATAGTAGCACTGAACAGATGTGTCATTAAAAAATTGGAAAAGTTTTATGTATACATATTTGTCAAAAGTACAATAAAATTATTTGTTTAATACCACAGTGCAACAGTAAAAAAAACAACCAAGCTACACTATGCGGAATCGGTAGTGCTACCTAAACTGAGTAAACTCCTAGCTGCGTTTGTCTAAGTTAGAAGCAGTTTTTTTTTTTTGGACCCTCAAAGTTTTTGAAATTGGCTGCGACCACCAAAAAAAGGTGTCATTAGAATTGGGCAAACAACTCATTCAATTTTGGTGATAGCCATAAACTGTCTTCGGCAAAGTTGTAGCTGACAGTCGGCTGAACAATTTTTGTTTGCAAAGGTTTTCAAAAATATCATGTTTTCAGGAAGTTTTTCTTAAAAAACTCTTTCGAAAAAGCGTATTTTTTTACTTTTTCGAGTATAACTTTTAAAAAATCAGGATTTTTTGCATACTCTCTTCTTAAAAAATGAAGCTCTTCAAACACCAATTAACTCTTCTGAACAAGGTTTTACAATCTGAACACTTTTACATGCTACAAAATGGCCCCAAAAGTGCATGCTTCCAAAAAAAATTTATGTACTTAAGTTTTTTATGTACTATAGTTTTGCACCAAAATAGCTGCCAAAGAAAAATTTTTAAGCTTTTAGAGCAAAACACTACGCATTTTACTTTTTATATTTCTCAAAAGTGCTACTCTATTTATGAATAAAGAAAAAAGTGCTTTTTTTTGACGGTATACTGAAAATTCTTTAATTTATCAGCAAAAAGGTTGCCTATTTAAAACTGCATAACATGTTTTAACAAATTGAGATCATATTAGCATAAATACATATTTTTTTAATTTTCCCAAAACAGAACTAAAACATTAACTCAGTAATGAAAGAATCGTTATCATCATAGGATTCATTATCATCATTATCAGAATCAATATAGTCCCCGAAAATGTCAACATATTCCTCGCCTAGCTCTTTTACTTCTATTGGCTCGGTTGCCGTTTCAAACTCTGGATCTTGAGATAAATGTTTTGCACGCCAGCAAATTTCTGCCATGACCGCATCTGGACGGCCCTTTCCTTTATATCTGAAATAAAACAAAATAGGATTTAGAAAATAAGAAAGGAATACAAACAAACTTTGTTACCTGAACTCAAATGGTAAAGCAGTTTGGTGGAACCGCTCGCCTTGTTCATCGGATTCAGTTGGAAGTTGTTGGCTGAAGAACTCTAAATGGTGGTGAAGAAAATGAATCTTCAAAGACATTCGCACGTCAATCACCTCAAATGCGTCCAACATAGCGCGCACCAATCGCTCATAGTCGTGTGAACGATGTTTCCCGAGAAAGCTTTGTATGACTCTTTTCAAAAGACTCCAAGCATTTTTTTCGGCGCCGAACAAAATGTCATCGAATCGTTCATCTTTGATGAGTTTCTGAATATCTGGTCCGTTCAGCACACCTAGAAAGGATAATTTTTTTTAACTGTAAAAAATATGAAAAATTTTTACCTCACCTTCTTTTAATTTGTCAATGCTAATTTTCTCTTGGAAAACTTGATATCTTAAGAAGTCCAAAACCTCAAGAGCGTGATCCAGATTCTTCTTTTGATTTTTTTTCCCAACGATGCTCTTTATGAAGCTTTTGACAAGCCCAAGCTTGATATGTAGTAGTGGCATTAAAATCTTGTCGCGTGGCACCAGCGCATTCTGTACCACATTCATTTCGCCCAGTGTAGCCTCCGCTCTATCTTTCCAAGAATGATTCTTGTATTGATTGCCTTTGAAGCGCGAATCCCAGTTACAATGAAAACACATGTATTTTGTGTAGCCACCTTGCAAGCCACTCAGCATTGCCACTACTTTGAGGTCACAACAAATTCGCCACTTATGGTTGTCGTAGTCGACTGACTTCAATATGTGGTTCATTTGTCCATTTCAGCTCATCATATCTTCTACAAACCTTGACCGATTTTGATAACCTCGGGCAATTTAAAAACACGTTTTTATTGCAAACAACTTTTTGGAAGGAACATTTACCGAAATATCGCGGCAAGATGGCACAATTGCGGTTTTTATAAAAAGAAACTCGAAAATCCCATATAAACCCATTTTTAGAAATTTGGACCCAAACCCGGGTAGCTACACATAATTTTACACATATGACCCCAAGCTAATAAAATACAATTTATTCACAAATTCCAAATATTTTGTAAGAGATGTGATGCTTAAAATATAATAACGAAATATGCAAGTCTTCCATGCTAAAAATTTGGTATAAACCAAACAACGTTAACCCATTCCTTGCCGAGGTCAAACTATGAATTTTGGCATATTTAAATAAATTAATTGTTCTAGTAAGCTAGATGAAACCCTTACTATGGGTTGGTAAATAAAATTGAGCTATATCTTATGAAAACTTACCCTTATGTGCTCCTAGGTTTAAAATGATTAAAAATTCTGCAGTATTTGCGAAATATTTAAATTTTTTGACTTAATCGTCCTATACTAGTTTTGTGGCGCCAAGTCCAAATTGAGACCTTATATTCAATAAAAGCTATACGATGATTTTGAGAAATTGACTTTTTGATGGGGAACTGATCGCCTATGTGCGCTACATCTCTGATAAAAATTAAAAAAAAAAAAAAAATTATTTAGAACACTTTTTTTAATATTTAATAAATCGCTATATGCTATATTACTTAACTTTTTTGAATGCAATACCCGCTATACGAAAATTTTTTTAAATTATCAAATTAATGATCGCTCAGAAACTTGTTGGCGGGGTAGAGCTTTTTTTCATCACAACAAAACTAAAAACTACTATTCTTTGCAAAAAATGGGCTGTGCAGAATGATTTAAAAGCTGTCATTCGAGTTTTTAAATATTTTTATCATTTGAGTTTTTAAAAATAATTCAACCTCATTTGAGTATTACAATTTATAGATAAAAAATCGAATAATTTACACATTATCGCATTTGAGTAGTTTCATAATGTTTCGTAATTCTTTTCATAGAATCGCAGACGATTATCTATCCTCCAGTGAAGAAGATTTTGTTGAGTGTGCAATAACTGGTAAGTTTAATGAATTTTTAAAAAGCTGAATAAAATTTAAAAAACGGTTTTCACCAGATTCCGACGATGAGTTCATACCACGGAGAACGAAATGGGCAATTAATTCAAAATCAAACAAGTATAGTCGGTCTAGACCGACTATACGATACCCTATACCATGCGTTTAGAGACCCTATCTCTTAGGCCCAACTAACTGGACATAGAAAATAAGCAAAAACCAAATTTGAGTGGGATTTTTATTAATTTTTTTGGCTGCAGATATGAAAAAGTTCATATCGGATGCTATATCTATATAGGGACTAGGTCCAAAAATGGACCGATCCTGATCATGTTTGGTAAAGTCTCTTGTATTTTGCAAAAATATATACAAACAAAATTTGAGAAGAATCAGTGCAATATTTTTGTTTTTTAATAGATTTAAGTGAAGATCGGGAAGCAGCTCTATATGGGGTCACAGGGATCATTTTTGGACTACTCATTAGTGGATGTAATGAACGCATACAAACCCAATTTAACTAAGATTTGTATGATAATTTGGATCTTAGGGCAATATATGTTGATTTCATAGGGGTCATTTGTATGGGGGCTAGGTCTGAACATGGACCGATTCTCACCAATTTCAATAGCGTTCATCCCATGGCCGATAGAAGCTTATGTACCAAATTTCGTCAAAACACATTCATAGTTGCGACCTGCAGTTTGATTACAAGCTTTACATGGTCACACAGACGGACGGACGGACATTGTTAAATCAACTCAGAAAGTGATTCTGATTCGATCGGTATAATTAAAGATGGGTCTAGGTCAAATATTTTTGGTTGTTACAAACAGCAGCACAAAGTCATTATACCCAAACCACATAGTGGTATAGGGTATAAAAAGGAGAGAGGAAAATTCAACAAAAAGAATGAAGGGACAAGACACTATCGGATTTCGTACTGCTGGTGGTATTTTTCTACATAATTCTCCGAAATCCGGAAAGGTAATTGGACCTAAATGTTAATCAACATTATGCATTAAACGAAAAAATTTGCACCGGGAATAATATTTTTAACACATTCTGGAAGCTCAATTGGGAAGCCAAAAAAGTGTTTGTTAAAAGTCATGTCTCGCAAACTCCATCGAAATTAAACAGAGTTAAAAATTCTAGAAAGCAGTACACCTTTATGTATAAACTACCGCACAAAGACGGATAATTACAATGTTTTTATCAACTCTAGCAATAAAAAAAGACATGGTTAAAGCTTGGATAAAATCCTCCACGGTCGGCAAAAAGTCCAATGCTGAAAATCAAAAATCCACATCTGGTAATAAGTCCCCTTCACAAGATCAAAGACCATCACTTGGTTCTGAAAATAATTCTTACAAGGTATATTTAAATGAATATTTCGAGCAATTAGAGAAAATGGAAAGCCATTACTGTCGCAAAGGTACTGCTGCATTTAATTCAAAAGCCGATGTTTACAGAGATTAGAGCAAGTTCCATCTGTATCTATTTTCACCTTTTCAAAATTTTTTGAACTGCAGAATTATAGTATTTTCACACCCCGTAAAGATCAGTGCGATACGTGTTCATCTTTTAAAGCCAAACAGATAAGTAAAGAGAAATATAATACTCATATTTTAAGCAAGCAACGCGTGTAAAATGAGAAGAACCTTGACAAGATAGCTGCTATTGGGGGAAGATGTCATGTTTTTGTTATGGATGTTCAAGCAGTGAAGCTTTGTCAAAATCTAAATGCCTCAGCTATTCACTACAAACAGCGCTTACAAGTTCATAACTTCATAATTTACAATCTTTCCACACATCAGTGCACTAATTACTGGTGGAATGAAACAAATGGTGACTTGTCTGCTTCGACATTTGTTTCCATCACTTGAAAACACACTGCTCAACAGATAAATTACCAATAATAATTTATTCAAATGGATGTGGATATCAGAATCGTAACCATATCTTATCAAATGCCTTGTCAATTTTTGTTATTGAAAATGACAAAATAATTGAACAGAAATACTTGGAAAAAGGTCACATTCAAATGGAGTGTGATAGTGCTCATGCCAAAATTGAAAAGAAACTTAAAAATAAATCAATATCTCTGCCAATAAATTATATCAATGTTACGAAGGAATCACGAAAGACTGTAAAAATTGACGATTCTGTGATCAACAAACCATTCGATGCAATGTATCTAAACTACGATTTTTTTTAACAATTACAACGAAGCCAGACTTATTCGCTTCTCGAGCATTTGGCCTGGTCGAAACAAAAATGATCCAACAGTGGCACAGTTAAGATCTTTAAAATATCTACTAAGTGGTGGCGTTAAATTTAAAGTAAACTTCAATGAATATAATGATTTAACTATTCGAATTAAAGAATATACAGGAAATACTGAACCAACACCCTTACATAATGATCAACTTCCAATTCAGCCTTGAGATTTGAAACCCGTTATCCCATCAGAATATCATTACTTTTATGATAATTTACCTCAATCAAGTTCAAAGAAATAGCCAGAAATGCTCAACTTCAGTTATTCTTTTTCGTATATTTCTTTATTTTTAATTTTTTGTTAACATGTTCTTATATATTAACGATATCTTAACAAAACTAATTTTACGAGATTTTTTCAATAAGATTTTGAAATTTCGACATAGGAGCCCCTCCAAGAAGTCAAAAAAAAAATTATTAACATTTTAAAGGTCCACTCTAGCGATTTCTTAAAAAGAACCTAACGATAGTTTCATACATTTTTAATTATTACCTTTGAATTCCAAAAATTAAATATAAGGGCCACCCTAATAATTTTTCCAAAAATGGTGTCTACTTCCTTGGGACATCTATATGTGAAAAAAATAAAAAAAAAACATTAAAAGTCTAACAATATTGTAAACTAGATCACAATAAACTTGTTTTATTAATCTGCAACACCCGCTATATGCATTGAAATATTCGAAAATTTTACCTGCAAAACCAGCTATATGACCAAAAACTCTGTAGCGCCGCGAATTACGGAAATCTTTAAATAAATAATTTTTGTATGCAGTACCCACTAATAATATTTAATAAAAATACTAGAAGAAAATTTACTCCAATCTACGAGAGTTCGGAAAATAAACAGTTTTTCCTTCTCCTCAAAAATTGTGTTTTTGCGTATAGCCGGTATTGAATATAAGTTCTCGAAATGCGTTAATGACGTCAAATTATAAAATAATCATAATAATCAAATCATAAGAATCGGTAACATATAGCACGATTTTATTTTCTAACCTCTAGTAAGCGTTTCATCTAGTTTACTGGAACAATAAATTATTTAAAATATTCCATCTGAAAATTTTTTAAAATTTAAAAAAGGAGTTTTCAAAATTTTCCATATTTGGTCTCATTTCGCAATAGGCTAACAACATGTTAATAAAACAATACTTAATATCTGAGTACTTTAAGTATAGAGACCAAAAAAAAATAAATATTGCTTTAATCCATTTGTTAAAGTTGAAAAAATGTTCATCACATTTCATGACCTATTGTTATTTCTTGGCGAGTTTTTATTCGATTTTGAAGTTATATAGCTTTTTGAAAAGAAAATTCGGAAAATTTAAACTATAGAACGAAATTTTCGTAAAATGGGAAAAAAAGTCATGTTTTCTTCATATAAACCCACTTGAAATTTTCGGTCGCGTTAAAGCAATTCTAATTTCTTTTTTGATTGACCCAAAAATTTTTTTTAATTTTTTTGCTATTCGCATTGTATTTCTAGGATTGAGACCAATAATATGAACACTTTTTTCATTAAGGGCCACCCTAATATACATGTGGGGTGTAATAAACAATAGCGAGACTTCTTCAGAATTAATAAATAAAGTAGAAACTTGAGATGTTAAAACAATTAAAAGGAATGACAAATTTATTCATATTGCCTGCAAGTGATGCCACTAGTAGTTGAAAAGGCCAACACTTCTGAGGTCTCAGGTGTTTGTTCGCTTTTTGCCTCTCTAAAATATCACAAGAAGATTTTTTTTAATACAATATTTTATGTGGTTTTAAACTTGTAAAACTTGCGAAAATTAAAAATTTACTTCTACTCTAATCCCTTAACAACTTATATCCGAAAATACAAGATATTAATAAAATGTTTTAAAAAAATGATATACACATATTTATGTCGTTTTTTGTTTGTTTTATATGAAGAACCCATTAATTTAAGATTAATTACGGATTTAACATTGGTAAGTACAATATATTATATGAAAACTGCAAAGCAGTATTAATATTCGTTTAACAAAAATTTATTTCGACATAAAAAAACTAAAAAGAATTTTTGTTTTTATTTCCTATTATTTATTTATTTTTGGTATACGCTAATGGCCATTATATATATATATAGAAAGGGATTCATTAATAGATGTAATTATGCTTAGATACATACTTACATACATAACCATAGGGACATATGTCTAGCCCTTAACTTATGTATATAAGTAATTTACATGTGCACATTCATATTTACGACCAGGTTTTTGTATATAAACATTTATGAATGTTGTTGTTAGAACCAGCCAACCAAGCGTAAAACTATCCTAATGTGTTAATGTGTGTGCTTGAGTTTTTTTTTTACTTTATATTAGTATTTTTTTAAAGCAGCTTAATAATATCTACCACAATACAGGGAGGGGGGTTAGATGGTGACAAGAAAGGGCGATGCAAAACAAACAAAAAATAAATAAATATTTTAAATAAATTATAATAACAAGTCGTTGTCAAGGGATACATTTAATATCACAGCTTCGTAAAAAAAATAAATACTTTGCGCCGTTAGCACAAAACCCTGTATCCTTTTTTTTTGTATTTTCGGTTCTTCGCTTGTTGTTTTGCGGCTAAGCACAATGGTTATCTATGGCCACAATGTCACTCAGCGGATAATACTTAACATAAATGAAGATAATTTAGCATAGCATGATGGACGTTGAAGGTTTTCTCACCTTCGGGAAAATTATTTGGAAAAATAATATAACATAATTAATATAAATAATTACAAATATGTTGAAGGTTCCTTGAATTTAAACACGCTAATGGTTATGACTTTAATTTTTTTAAAAAAGGTCAACCGGATTACAGCTGGATTTGGTTCAAATTTTTTAAAGTAAAATAAAGTAGCATATTAATTTGAATTCATTCTGAAATCGTATTTTTAATGTGAACCACTTTATTTTCAGTTAATAATGTTAAAATTATTAAAGTTATTAGAGAAAAATTATGGTATTCTTCATAGTAATTGTTTAATGAATTAACAATTAGGGTCGGCCGGTTATTTTAGGGCCTTAATAATTGTTTTTATGGAAAAGTTTTCGTTGTTTATTGAAAAAAAAATTAATTAATTGAAGAAAATAAAGTTTTTCCATAGTTTTCCAGCTTATATAAAGATTTTCAAGCTTTTTAAAAGCTTTTTGTGAAAAAAATATATATTTCGTGAATAATTTATTTTCCCTGGGAAAGCATTAAATACAAATTATATCTTTTGCCAAACTAGGAAATATCACTCTTTTTGGCAGAAGCGGTATGAGTGGTATGTAGTTTACGAAACGCATTGTTGTCAACATGTTCGGAAATTTGGTAGCCTATTTTTATTGTAAGCATTCTTGTTTTCAGTAAATAATGTTAAAATAGATTTATTAAAGAAAAATAGTGGTAAAGTACGTTTCATAATAATAAGACTCTTTAATTAAGTTTTATTTCTGTGAAAAAAAAACCTTCTAAGCCCACACTAAAATTTTTCAATATTTCGCTGATTTTATTGAACAGTTGGTTGCTTGTAATTTTATATTGCATGATAAGAACCATTAAGTTTTTGTTTTTTACTGGTGTTTTATCATTTAATAATTAAAAGACACTAGTCAGACAACACTGTTTAATGAGAGTTGTTTGGCTTATTTAAATAATTTTCGATTGGAGTTATTAAAATCATATAATTGACAATTACGCCTCGTTGAAGTGGGCTATCAGATGAAGAAAAAAACCGTATAGTTTGCATACAAATGGACTGAATCTAATGGAAATGTCCAAAAATAAAATAGAAATCGATGTCTTAGAAATTTTTCAAACAATTCTAACAAATATAACAGTGTGGAGCGCCTAGGTTGCAAACAAAAACTACTTAAGCGTGAAAAGAGGATAATTTAAAAAAAGGATCAAATTCGACGGTGTCCGATTGGCATTGTCATTATATCGAGTTGGGTGGTTTTAAAAATATTGTAAACCAGGCATCATTGTCCTAAGATATGACCTAACATATGGAGATACCCCAAAAAAATTCAAAAAATTTAGTGTGTTTCTTGTAATAATTTTATGCTTAGTTTACAGAATTATTTAATTATACCCTATACCACTATGTGGATAAGGTATAATGAGTTTGTGCTGATGTTTTTAACTACAAAAAAATAATTAACCAAGACCCATCTTTTATTACACCGATCGACTTAGAATCACTTTCTGATTCGATTTAGCGATATCCGTCCCTCCGTCTGTCTGTGTGTCCATTCAAACCTTGTAGTCAAACCACGGGTCGCAAATATGAATATATATTAATGAAATTTAGTATATAAGCTTCTACCGGACATAGGATGAACCCTGTTGAAATTAGTGAAAATTACTTCATGGTCAGACCTAGTCGCCCTACAAGTGCCCCTATGAGATCGATTTAAACGATCACAATATCCAAATTATCGTATAGATCTCGGTCGTCATTAATTATTACTCCAAAAATAAACCTATATGACAATTCTTAGTCATAGCCCCCATAGAAAGCTGGTTCCAGATCTTAAATTTTCAATTATCAAAAAACAAAATTATTGCACAGATTCTTCTCAAATATGGTTTGTATATTTGTTTGCAGAAAGTTACTGACCTTGTCAAATATGATCAGGATTGGTTCATTTTTCGACCTGGTCTCCATATAAATATTACATCCGATATGAACTTTTTCATATCCGAAACCAAAAAATTAATAACAAAGCCAGTCAAAATTGCTTTATGCTTTTTTTCTATATCCAACTAGTTGGACCTAAACGAATGGGTATCGTATAATCGATCTAAACCGGTTATAATTTTCTTACTTGTTTTTTAAATATTTTTTTTACATTTGTGTCAACTATTTTATATAAAGATTTAATTTAATTTAATTTAACATTTTACTTAATAAATTCTTCTTCTTACTGTACTTTATTGATTTGACTTTAACTAAAACATTTTATTTGCATTCTTCGTATAACTGCGGTTGCTGGCACAAATTTAGCAATACTCTTTAATATCATTATCTCTAAATATACTTAATGAATAATATTGATTACTGCAAATATAAATTTAATACATTTATTATTTAAATATATAAAAATTCACGTAAAAACTTACATACAAATTGAACTAACTATAAACTCACAGGCCAAAACAAAACTTTGTATAAAAATAATATTTAGAATCAATAAAAAATATCTTTATTTTTAATATGAATTAATAAATTGAGTTTGATATTGTTTAGGCTCAAGATCAAATGGTTTTACTTTAAATAAAATTGATCTATATTCTGCATGACAGGTTATACGGCTGTTTCGGGAAGAGTCACCAACTCTCATCAGTACCCGAAAGCAGTAGGTAGTCTGTTTGGTAAAAAGTTAAATTCATATACCTTTGCTGAAAGCAATCAAAAGAGAATCGAAGCAAAGAGTTACACAATTTAAACCTCTTCCAGTAAAACAAACTAAAATATAAAACAACTTTGAAACAAACATGTTTGTATATGAGTACACATTGCGTACTACAATATACATGTTTTTTTTTGTCTTGAGAAAACAAAAAAAAAAAAACAATTTGTTTTTGCTAAACTTACATTTTGCGTTAGATTTTTTATTTTTATAGAAAATAATTGAATTAAAAATACGGAAATACGGAAATACGGAAATACGCTACGATGTTAGATTTTGGCGAATTTTGATTTTTTGGCGTGTTTTTATACCCTATACCACTATGTGGTTTGGGTATAATGACTTTGTGCTGCTGTTTGTAACAACCAAAAATATTTGACCTACACCCATCTTTAATTATACCGATCGAATCAGAATCACTATCTGATTCGATTTAACGATGTCCGTCCGTCCGTCCGTCCGTCCGTCCGTCCGTCCGTCTGTGTGTCCATGTAAAGCTTGTAATCAAACTGCAGGTCGCAAATATGAATGTATTTTGATGAAGTTTGGTATTTGATCTTTTATCGGCCATGGGATGAACGCTATTGAAATTGGTGAGAATCGGTCCATGTTCAGACCTAGCCCCCATACAAATGACCCATATGAAATCGACATAAATTGCCTTAAGTTCCAAATTATCATATAGATCTCATTCAAATTGGGTTTGTATGTGTTTATTACATCCATTAATGAGTAGTCCAAAAATTATACCTATAGGAAATTCTTAGTCATAGGCCCCATATAGAGCTGCTTCCCGATCTTCACTTAAATCTATCAAAAAACAAAAATATTGCACAGATTTTTCTCAAATTTGGTTTGTGTATATTTTTTCAAAGTGTAAGTGACTTTACCAAATATGGTCAGGATCGGTCCTTTTTTGGACCTAGTCCCCATATAGACATATCATCCGATATGAACTTTTTCATATCTGCAGCCAAACAAATTAATAAAAATGCCACTCAAATTTGGTTTATGCTTATTTGCTTTATCCAATTAGTTGGACTGAAGAGGTAGGGTTTCTAAACCATGGTATAGGGTATCGTATAGTCGGGCTAGACCGACTATAATTTTCTTACTTGTTGATATTGGCGTTTTTATACCCTATACCACTATGTGGTTTGGGTATAATGACTTTGTGCTGCTGTTTGTAATAACCAAAAATATTTGACCTAGACGCATCTTTAATTGTACCGATCGAATCAGAATCACTTTCTGAGTTGATTTAACAATGTTCGTCCATCCGTCCATCCGTCCGTCTGTGTGTCCATGTAAAGCTGCTCCCCGATCTTCACTTAAATCTACTAAAAAACAAAAATATTGCACTGATTCTTCTCAGATTTTGTTTGTATATATTTTTGCAAAATACAAGAGACTTTACCAAACATGATCAGGATCGGTCCATTTTTTGACCTAGTCCCCATATAGACATATCATCCGAAATGAACTTTTTCATGTCTGCAGCCAAAGAAATTAATAAAAATTAGACTCAAATTTGGTTTTTGCTTATTTTCTATGTCCAGTTAGTTGGGCCTAAGAGATAGGGCATGGTATAGGGTATCGTATTGTCGGTCTAGACCGACTATAATTTTCTTACTTGTTTAATATTGGACAAATTTTTTTTCACCATTTTCGGTAGTAGGAATTTTTGATTTTTAATTTTGGCGTAGTTTGTTATTTGCGATTTTCGTTTTTGTCAAGTTTTGTTGTTCGAGATTTTCGGTTTTGTAAATTTTTAATTTTGGCGATTTTTTAGCGATTTTCGGTTTTAGCGATTTTTGTTTTTGGCGATTTTTGTTTTTGATTTTGGCGATTTTTGTTATTCGCGGTTTTTGATTTTGGTAGTTTTTGTTTGTTGCAATTTTTGGTATTCGTGATTTTCGGTTTGGTAATTTTTGATTATGGTGATTTTTTTAATTCGCTATTTTCGGTTTTTGGCAATTTTTGACTTTTATGATTTTTTTTTGCGATTTTTGATTATGGTGATTTTGTTTTTGGTGATTTTTTTAATTCGCTATTTTCGGTTTTTGGCAATTTTTGACTTTTATGATTTTTTTTTGCGATTTTTGATTATGGTGATTTTGTTATTCACGATTTTTGCTTTTGGAGATTCCGATCGTATTTTCCACGATAATAAATGAACTTGTCAAAAGTTTCAAGGCTGTCATTTTCATAGTACTTCATATTTTTTTTGTAGGAGGTGCTACACTCATTGGTCTGATTTCACACATTTTTTGGGCATCTACTCCAGTTATGTGATATTAATTATTTACTTTGTATGGGGTGATCCGCACACTAACAATAAATTACTTAAGGCGCAGAACTCCATCACAAAACAAGTAAGAAAATTATAGTCGGTCTAGACCGACTATACGATACCCTATACCATGCCCTATCTCTTAGGCCCAACTAACTGGACATAGAAAATAAGCAAAAACCAAATTTGAGTCTAATTTTTATTAATTTTTTTGGCTGCAGACATGAAAAAGTTCATATCGGATGCTAGATCTATATGGGGACTAGGTCAAAAAAATGGACGGATCCTGATCATGTTTGGTAAAGTCTCTTGTATTTTGCAAAAATATATACAAACAAAATTTGAGAAGAATCAGTGCATTATTTTTGTTTTTAATAGATTTAAGTGAAGATCGGGGAGCAGCTCTATATGGGGCCAAAGGGATCATTTTTGGACTACACATTAATGGACGTAATGAACGCATAAAAAGCCCAATTTGAGTAAGATCTATATGACAATTTGGATCTTATGGCAATTTATGTCGATTTCATAGGGGTAATTTGTATGGGGGCTAGGTCTGAACATGGACCGATTCTCACCAATTTCAATAGTGTTCATCCCATGGCCGATAGAAGCTTATATACCAAATTTCATCAAAATATATTCATATTTGCGACCTGCAGTTTGATTACAAGCTTTACATGGACACACAGACGGACGGACGGACGGACGGACATTGTTAAATCAACTCAGAAAGTGATTCTGATTCGATCGGTACAATTAAAGATGGGTCTAGGTCAAATATTTTTGGTTGTTACAAACAGCAGCACAAAGTCATTATACCCAAACCACATAGTGGTATAGGGTATAATTAACATATCAATTTAATTCAATTTTTTTAATGAACTTTTAATATGATTAATTTAGATAGGCATTATTTAAATAAATTTTAATTGTCACTATTAATTCGAATTGTATCAATATTCAATATACATCAATATACATTTTAATTATAACCGAAAAACCAAGGCGGAGAGTTACTTATTTTCTTACTTTCTATGTGCAAGAAATACAATTTTCAACAGTAGTATTGTACATAACTTCAGAACATGCAATTTCACATTTTTTCAGTTTCATTTTGACAAAAACACTTTTCAGATTTAAAAGCAATATATCTATACCATTAGAAATAACGTCCCGCACCAAACACTGGTAATATATCTGGTATCTACATCAAACATAATATTTTAATAAACCTGATATATATTTTTCTTTGACCGATAGCTAATTTGACTTACAGATTAACAGTGCATTAAATTATAAATACTAACATGCTGGGTATGTGTTGAAAACTATTAACTGAGCTGTGAATCAATTTGAAATTATAAAAAAGAAGTAGTCGGGCAAAATTTTTCGAACACATTTAAAAATTTTCATAAAATTTTTCATTTTACATTTTGAATTTTATGGAATACGTTTGCATAATAGTATTTTTTTAATAGAACGTGGTACCGTTTCTTTTAGTATTTCAACTGGATTGGGCGAATTTATAATTTGCAATGACCGTATATCCTTAATATTAATGTGAATTCGAATTTGGAAAAATGTAAAAGAATGAAGTTTGCGACAAAATTTGGTACAATTGGTTAATTGGAATCTATAAGAATATGCTAATAACTTGTGCGAAGTTCGATGGCCAAAGAATTCTAATAAGCCTTAATGTACTTGAGTTAACAACAATTGAAATCCTTGAAATTTTCATCTCTAATCATTAATATAATAGAAGTGAAAACGGTATATAGAAGATTCATAACTAGAAATATAAATAATGATAAGCTTCTAAAAGACGAAAGAAAATACAGTGACAATATCGATAATAAAAAAAAGTAGAAAACTATATAAATATTAAAATTTTTTTTTAAATATTTAATTTTTTAATTTAATAAGAGTTTTTAATTTTACTTTTCTACAACTTAATTATGACATATTATGATTACACATATATGAATACTAAAAAAAATAAATAAAAGACGTTATAAGAAAATAAGTCATAATAGAAGAGAAAAAAAAGAGAATAGCGGATACTCCATCTACGAGTGGCCTCAGGCCTGGCGTCAATGATGGACATAAGTTATTATTTTTTTTTGTTTTATTATTATTTTATTTTTTTTTTCAAAACAATTATCTTTCTTTATATGATTTAATTTCAGATATCAAATTTTCCAACATCATTATTTATGTACCTAATATATTAGTATTTTTTCAAAAAATAATTCAGTTTCAAAGACAAAAATACACCATAAATAATTAATTAATTTTTACTTTAAAATGTTTTAATATAAAGATAGTGTTTTTTTATTTTCTTTTTTTAGTTTAAAAAATATTAAAAATTTGGGGTTGTTTTTTTATTATATTATTTTTTTTTCAATTTCGTTATGAATATGAAATACTAACTTCATATTAAACAATCCACGAAAAAGATGCAGTGAACTCTCAAAAACGTGAACTAATTTTTGCGAGGGGTGTTCACGTTTCTGATTTTTTTCACGTTTGTGATTTTAATTTTTTTTAACCATTTTACTACAGAATTGATCCATTTGTTGATCATTATATTGATTATTTAACAAAAAAAAAAAAATGAAATGTGAAATTCAAACATACATTTTTAGACAAAATTTTTAAATATTCAGACACTTGCCTATAGAAAAATATTAACATTTTAAGAAGTTGTTCTTATTAGTTAACTTTCTGATTGTGGGACTTTTTTAAATAGACAAAATACAGAGTCTAGGACAATATTTGCATACCTAAATTATTGATTTTAATACGTTTAAGATATTTAACAGTTCTTAATACATTTACTACAAAAATAAGTGCTAGTTCTATTTAAACTTTATTCGATACGTTTTAAAACAATTTTAATATAAAAAATTCTTAAATTCGGAGACACAGAGTTACGATTTAAAGAGGTTTTCTGTAAAAAAGCGTCAGAATTTAAGAAGTTTTATACATGGAAGAAAAAACAGCTTAGAATTTTAGATTGTTTTATATGAAACATTTGTCAGAATTTTAGATTTTTTTTAAACGTGTCTTAAAATTCTATAATTTTTCTAAAAAAGTTATCATATTCTAAAAATATAACCCGGACCATAGATTTTTCAGAATTTAATAATAATTTTATCGCAAAAATAAACTTTTTAAAATCTTTCTTTTAACTCATACTCTCTGTCTGTCTATTTGTCATGGGTCAACCCCATTCCCCCTCATTCGATCGATCTGAAACTTGGTCCATACACTTCCTGTGAAAAAAAAGACGTAATCATGCACAGTCACGCATAGTCACGGAGTGATTTAAACTCATTTCCCCTCATCCCATTGATCTGAAACTTTGTCCATAGACTTGTTATGACCAAAGATTAATTTTAAAATAGTCACGCAAAGTCACGCACAGTCATGGAGAGATTCAAATTCATATGCATAAGAAAAGGAAGAGTCTTAATAAAAGCTTTGTTTTATGGGTAAGATTATTTAATAAAACATAACACAAAAACAAAAACATTTGATTGATTTTATAAATTCACTTTAATTAGGGATAATATAAAAAATTACTATTATAAATAGAGAAAAATAAATTTTCTTCAGTGGAGGGGAAAGGCGTTTTAAAACAAACACTTTATTATAAAAAAAAAAAATTAAAACTATATTTTCTTTGGAAACACATAAGGAATATAATTTGAAATAATTATATTTCACGTTTTAGAGCCATTAAACCTTGTACACGTTTTAGAATAGTCAATGCAAAAAAGTGTTCGTATTTCTGGGACGTTCAAGTTACTGGATGTTGACGTTTCTGCGAGTCCACTGTAGATAGACAAATAAAAGGGAAACATGGGAGCAATTGTCATTAGCGGGTTAAGAAAGGGGTTATGACATTAAACATCTCTTCTATTTTAAGTTTTGTACTCTTTTATTTCAATTTTTTGGCCGCTACCTTCCCTGTTATTTATTTTCTGTTGTGTTTCCTATGCGAAATCGAAATTAGACATTTAGTTACCCTACAATCTAATATTATTCTGTGAAAGATTCTGCTTTATTCAAAAGGGAACAAGAGCATCACCCCATTATCCATGAATACAGCCAGTAGTATAAATAGCATAGTTCTCTGACAGACTGAGCTTAAGATGAAGAATCGTTACAATTTGAAGCACACAGAGTCAAAATGCTAACAATGAGGGGTATAATCGCCATGCAGTTGAGTGAATGGAACTTATCAAAACGGGTTACCCCGAATACAGTTGATACAATATTCACTGTCTCAGATAATTTCTACTTTAAAATTTAACTTAAATTTTTTTTAGTTCTTTGGTTTCAAAATATAATATAATTTCAACAATTTTTTTAAGGTATTTAATTTATGTTTCTGATAAGTACTTTGGGTTTTTCTTAAAAAAAAAAATTTAATATCAAACATTGTAATGAAAATTAAAATTTAAAAACAACTTTAATCAATCAAGCATCATATAAAATAGCAATGTCGAAAATTAAAAAAAAAAAAAAAAAAAAGAAAAACAACATGAACAGGCGTTACCAATTGAAATTGAATGATGACATCAATTTCACTATAATACATAAAATCAGCGTTGGTAACGTTGTTTGTACAAAAGAAATAAAGAAATATTACTTTCATTAATGAGTTCATGAATAGCAAATTCAATGCAATATGTTTCGTGGAAACATCTAACTAGGCATTTGTCAAGGAAAATACGAAATAATCAATCTTAAATTGTATTAAGGACTAAGACTTGACAAGCATTTTTTCCTGTGAATATTCAAATATGCCAATTTCAGATGAATTTTGTTGTTGAAATAAATGAAATTTTTGTAAATGCTTTTTTCATTAATGGCTGTAGCACAGGGCGACGTATGATTTATTTCTAGTTATCGCTAAAACACGTATACATGTTGCTTATGACATCTATGCATAGACCTATTCTAGTATTTTTTTGTTGTATCAAAAGAAAAAAAAAATGTTTTTTCAACTAGATGTGCACAAGTTCGAGGCTGAAAAATTAAACTTATATAATTTATTGAACTTAAAGCAATAACTACATATTGACAGAACTACATTTTCGACTATATTAAATTGAATACATTAAAAAATAATAAATGTATTACATATAAAAATTTTATTAAAATTTTTGTTATAAAGTAATTACTAGCAGATTCCAACACTCGAAATTTGAGTGCAAATTCTAGGAAGTTTTATTTTTTCACTTAATAAAGACCCTAAATGTATGCTTCACAATTCAATTCATTTTAAATGAAGAAAACAAACTCAGCCCATTAACACAAATATATTAACACACATAGCATTGTATAATTTTATGTACGTGTTAGTTGCAACTTAAAACGATCACAAGAAATCGCCTAGCCTATTAGTATTATAGATCTGCAAAGTTTATTTAAGTATAATTTAAATTTTAAAAGTTAGCTATTAACAAATGCCCTTTGCGGAATGGGAGATCTAAGACATGGTTTCGTTTTAGTCTTCTTATTTCTTTGGTGCCGCTTAGCCTATGCAGGTACCTTTTACTTGCGGTTCTAATTTCATTTCGAACTGTTGATATATTAAGATAATTTTTGATGGATTTGTTAGTAACATACCATGGCACGTTGGTATTGGTATCTTTCAATTATAACGATGTTTGAATTAGTAGCTGCATCCCATAACTGGATACCATTAGTCCACACTGATTTGAGTATGACCTTATATATTCTCAGCTTGCTGTTTAGATTTAGCTCAGATTTTCTGCCTAATTAATAAAAGTAAAATGAAATTAATTATGTTGTTTGAAATTCGATTTAATAAATTCAAATATATTTCACATGATAAAATGTTCGTTTGATCTTAGTGAATAATAATTTATTGTAAAGCCAACGTGTGGACAATAAATTCTTCTTCTCCATATTCGGCGTATATATACAAATCGTTTGGCTTATCAAGACCGGAGCGGGCTGTATATAATCCTGAGCAAAGCATGAGTTTTTCGAATTCAAGTTGCAGATTTGCATTGACTGGCCTTGAGGGCGCCACATAATGGGTATATGTTTTGCGGAAGGGTTTACTTTTGTTTAACTATTATATGGTGTTAATTTTGGAAAAATCGAACATGTGGTTTAAATATAAAGTGGAACGATGTAGTGATGGTCAGACATACAGGCGCACCAACGTTCCTGTTTATTAATATATAAAATTTACTTTCTATAGGAGCTACTGTGCCTATTAATCCGATCCCGCTCAATGTCAGCAGGACTTGCATTAATAGCAGATGACGTCACCCAGGTTATCAAAATCTCCTTGTCATAGTAACCGAAATATGTGTTAACACGCCCACTTATCCGATCCCGCAAATTTTGGGCACGGCTTCTTACAGTAACAGTTGTTTAATTCGTGCAACTTTCCAACGCTCTCCTATTCGTAATACTCAGAGTATATGATGTTCAGAAATTTATTTGTAAGGAAAGATCCACACCGATTTAATCAAGTCGGTCCATTTCCGGCAAGGCGAAACAGATATTGTCGCATAAATTATTAAAGTTCTCCTTGGTATAATACTCGAGATATATGATAATGAATGATAACTTTGTATAGGAGGTGTCAACCCCACTGACCCGCTGCCGCTCTTTAACAAATAAATACATTACACGGCACAATAGGATTGTATGGTGTGCAGAGAAGATGGATAGCTTCAGTGTATCAGCTGTGATGTTTTAATATACTAAGATAATTTTAGCTTAATTGAAAAAAATTTTAATATTTGCAAAGGGCAATATATTTAAATTTTTTGATATAAGCAGAAAAGCAATTGCCAATTTTGTCCAAAGAAATTTAAATCCAAAAACAAAAAGTAGGAATAATAATTTTTTTTGAACAAAAAATATATAAAGAAAATGTAAACTGAAATATAAAAAATTGTGGCAAGTGCCACTGGCTTCAACTCCATGCTACTGCTGCTGTTTTTCATTTAAGCGTTTAAGTTATGTGTTTCCGTACATACGTATGTATGTATGTATCTATTCCCGAGAGTCTTGTTTTCTAAATTAAGGATGGATGATTAAAGGTCGTCTTTTTGAAAAGTGTGCTTTTTTTTTTTGCTAAGTTAAGAGATATGTAAATTACACCACGTACAACTTTATACCTCTTAAGAACGTTTAAGTTGAAGGTTTTTTTTTGCAATATAGATGACTGTCATAAAGCTTGTGGATTTTTTTCTGCTTCTACTTTTTTCTAGCATGGCTTAGGATATAGGATATAGGAAGTATGATGTTAAAAATATTCACACATTTTTTAAATTACCTGCGGTGTGTTTTTTTTTAATTTCGTACAACACAAAGAAATCATTATTATTCAGGCTATTGTTGAACGAAATGATTTGTTTGACGTTTGCTGAAAGTTGGTTCAGCATAATGTGACATAATTTGAATTTCCAAATAAGATGAAAATAGTGGAAAGTGACCTTGAGAATGGGATGTGAATATTAAATTTAACTAATTTTAAGTGCTCAAAAATTTATTTTTAATCATTTGCTAAATATTAAAATTTAATGTATGGACTTAACTCTTTAATGTAGAAAAAGCAATGATATTTTGTGATAATTTTCAAATATATATTTACACCATATATGGTGTTCTGCTCTCCTTAGTTGTTTATAACAATAAAATTTCGTACAAGCTTTTTGCAATTTTAGAACCATGATTAGCTTCATCAGCTATCCTTAACAATAAAAAACATTACAACATGTTATATATATTACACCATCAAACCAACCTCAAAATACATG